>SJYT01045663.1:0-150936 GCA_006410635.1 Cephalophus harveyi
GGATACAGGATGCTTGGGGCTGGTGCACGGGGATGATCCAGAGAGAGGATATGGGGTGGGATGTGGGAGGGGGATTCAGGATTGGGAGCTAATATACACCTGTGATGGATTCATGTCAATGTATTGCAAAACCAATACGGTATTGTAAAGTAAAATAAAGTAAAAATAAAAATTAAAAAAAAAAAAGAAACCACTGATCTGCACACTTTTCATGGGTGAATGATATCTCACCCATGAAATAGAATGATATCTCACCTATGAAATATTTTTAAAAATAGAGCTTTTTTTTAAAAAAAGAAAATATTGGTTGATTGATTTGGCTGTGCCAGGTCTTAGGTGCAGCATGTGGGATCTCTGATCTTCATTGTGGCACGTGGAATCTTTTAGTTACAGCATGTGAACTCTTAGTTGCCACATGTGGCATCTAGTTTCCTGACCAGGGATCAGACCCAGACCCCCTGCATTGGAAGTGCAGAGTCTTAGCCACTGGACCACCAGGAAAGTCCCAATAGAGATATGAAAAAAAAAAAAAGAGACAATCTAACAGGCTCAATTAGTAAGAGTAGGTCTTCTTCCCTTAGGAAAAGGGCCTGTTTTCAGTATATGTAGTAGCTCTGTGTCCATTGGAGGAGACGGTCAGATTAATGGCCTGTGACGCAGTGACAAGGTAAGAGCTACGACACAGGGAAGCAGAGAGTTTCAGGAATACAACAGGAACCAGCAGACCTGAGCTGCATCTAGCCTGTCTGTCCCAGTGAAGCCAGAAGTCCACCCCTAGTAAAACCGTCTCTGACCCCTGACACCATTCACAATGTCCCCTTGCCTCACTGCACCATACCCTCCCCTGCCCTACTAGTTCACCAGTGGCTGGGTTCCTGGGTCTGCTCCTGGTCTCTGCCTGGCTACCCCGCCTAAGCCAGTGAGGTAGGCCAGGCTAGGGCACTCTTCCCAGCACAGGTGACACTTCATCTCAGCCTTGAAGGACACTTAAGAGGTAGCCAGGTGAAGAAAGGACAGAAGAAAGCATTCCAAGCCAAGGATGCACCTGTGCAAAGACACAGGAGTTAAAAGCGCATTTAGTCAAATTCAGGAAGTGTTAAGTTGTTTGTGCGGCCAGGCCATAAGGCGGGGCACACCATGGACAGGGGGACAGAAGAAGCCACACAGTTGATGCCACGCTGAGGAGTGTGGGCATTATGCTGAGGGTTACGGGCACTCTTCAAACATCTATGAGAGACGTGACCGTTCACAGCAGCACTGTTCACAGAAGCCATAAAGGGAAAGCAACTCAAATGTCCATCTACAGATGAATGGGTAAACAGAATGTGGTGGGTCCTTGCACTGGAGTAGTATCCAGCCACAAGAAGGAATAAAGCGGTGACACAGGCTACAACACGGATTAACCTCGAAGTCATTATGCTAAGCGGAAGAAGCCAGATATAATGAACAAATACTGTACCATTTCATTTGCATGAATCATCTGGACTAGGCACATTCACAGAGACGGTAGGCACATCAGAGAACACCAGGGGCTAGTGCTGGGGTTAGGGATAGAAAGTTACCGCTTCCTGGGTGTGGGGTTTCCCTTAGGGGCGATGGAAGATACTGGGAAGCAGACTATGGTGATGGCTGCACAACGTGATGAATGTAATTAGTGTCACTGAAGTGTAAACCTTAAAATGGTCAAAACGGCGTATTTTATGGCTGTATATTTCACCACAGTCTTTTTTTTTTTTTAAGTATGAGAAACGCATACGTTCATACAGTATTATTCAGAATAGCCAAAAGGTGGAAGCAACCCAAATGTCCATCAGTAGATGGGCAGACAAACAAAATGTCCATACAAGGCTAAAAAGGAATGAAGGGCTGACATCTGCTACGAATGGATGAACCTCCAAAACATATGCCAGGTGTAAGAAGTCAGATACAGAGAGTCACATACTGTATGATTCCATCTATATGAAATGTCCAGAACAGGTAAATCCATAGAGACAGAAATTAGATTCAATATCTGTAAGAGGCTAGGGGAAGAGGCACGGAGAGTTACTTCTTAATCGGTATGAAGTTTCCTCTGGGGGCAGCAGAAGTATTTTGGAACTAGATAGAGATGATGGTTGCACAGCATTGTGAATGCACTGAACATAAGTGAATTATATACATTCTAAAAATTGATTAATCTTATGTTTGCAACCCTTTGGATTATAACCCACCAGGCTCCTCTGTCCATGGGATTTTTCAGGTGTAAATTTTACCTCAATTTTTTTTTAACATATCAGAGGAAAAGCTTCCTCATCCAGTAAAAATCTGTCCCACAGTTTGAAGGATTTACATCACTGAGCAGAGCCCAAAACCTAAGGCAGGGTCTCCACTCTGAAACAACATTTTCTTAATTCCTCAGGAACCCCTGTCAACCAGTCTAAAGAGGAGAGCCCTGGCACTTCAGCCTACAATGCAGCAGCTTCCAAACTGAAACCAAAGATAAGAGTTGAGAAAAGGCAGATTCTAGGTCATTTCCAAACAGCAAGTCCTGCCCGCTCCCTTAGAACCACAAAACAGAAGTGAAAGTGAATTCACTCAGTCATGTCAGACTCTTTGTGACCCCATGGACTGTAGGCCACCAGGCTCCTCCATCCATGGAATTTTCTAGGCAAGAGCACTGGAGTGGGTTGCCATTTCCTTCTCCAGGGGATCTTTCTGTTAAAGGGTCGCGATCTGATCTGCCTGGGATGAGGGCAATTGGGTCTGTGTTTGGAAACCATTGCAGTAAATACCTGCAATCTAGAACTATCTAGAAATAGTTCTAGAGAGTGCAAGGCCACCATGGATTCCTTTTCTCAGCCCTCCTGTCCACCAATATACAACTTTTAAAATTCCCTCCAGATAATGAATTATTTCCACCCCTGGCTTTTGATCTTTCTTCTAAAACCACAATTTTATTCCTTCTAGTTCAATGAGTTGAGGAGGAACTCAGCAAGGGCTTCAGAAGATTCTGGGGGTGAGAGGGAAGTTAATGGGGCTCCGCATACCAGAGCACTGGGTTGGTTCCTCGTGCTCCTCGAGTCCTCGAGTCTTTACAAGAAGCAGGGGCATTAACTTTTCCCTCTGCGTGAATGAGGCCACCCACAGGCCCCAGGTGTACAGAGGCAGTGGTGAGGGAAAGCTGAGCCACGCAACTTACAGCTCCAGGGGCCTCAGTACAGAGCAGCTTTAGGGTTGAGGAGAGGATTAACAAGAAAGCAGAACAAAGAGAAATTTGGATGATTTTTGTAATGTTTACATTAAGAATTCAACTGCCTTGTGATACTCTACCATAGATCTCAACTGAGGGATTCGTGGCTATATGACATTTTAGTTGTTACAACTAGGGAGGAAGGGGCTACTGGCACCTACTGGACAGAGGTCGGGAGGCTGCTCAGCGTCCTACAATGCACAGGACAGCCCCTGCAGCAAAGAATAATCCGACCCAGAATGTCAGTAGTGCCAAGGCTGAGAAACTCGGATATACCACATCTACATTAAAAGACTGTTTTATTTTGGGTTTTTTTGAACACACAGTAGTCAATAAGAAAAGAGAATTTTACACATGAATACATAAATAGGATCTCAAATGCTTAGCCAGAGTATTTCCTAATGATAACATTCCTAAAATAAAAAATTAAATAACACAGGACCTTGAAAACTTCCTCATTTTCTTCATTAATCTACAAGGCTACAGACGAGGGATTGTTTACATATGTGCCTGAAATGCGCACATTAGGAAAAGCTTTGCCATGGAGGAAATCTAAATGGGATTCTGGGACCTTGAGCTCTATTTCCAGATGAATAAGATGGCTTCTGTCCCTAGGTGCCACACAATGTGAGAAGTTTTTTAATAGTAATGCAAAAGTGCTTATAAATATAGGCAAAGAGGTGATTCACTTCTCCTGGGGTATTCAGAAAAAAATACCCAAGAAGGCAGATTTTGAACTTGGCCCTCTAGTAATTTTTCAAGGGAATAAAATGAGGAAGAACATTTGAGACGAAGAAAGAGCTAAGACACTGCTATGTGCTGAATTGTGTTCCCCCCAAAGGAAATGTTAAAGTCATAATCTCCAGAACCTGGGGATGCAACCTTATTTGGAAATAGGGTCATCACAGATGTAACAATTAGATCACACTGGAGTGGGCAGACCCTTAATCCAGTATGACTGGTGTCTTTATAAGAAAAGAAGAAACAGTCACACACAGGGAGAATGCCATGTGAAGATGGAAGTGGAAACTGAGGTATGCGGTTGCAAGCCAGGGAATGCCAAGGACTGCTGAGAACTACCAGCAGCTGGAAGAGGCAAGGAAGGATTCTTCCCTACAGGTGACAGAGGGAGTGTGGCCCTGCCAACTCTTTGATTTTTAGACTGCAGCCTCCAGAACTGTGAGAAAATAAGCTTCTGTTGTTTCAAGCCACCCAGTTAGTGGTACCTTATTACAGCAGCCCAAGGTAACTAACACAGGCACACAAGAGTTAAATAACATAAAATTCCTTCATTTTGAACAAACAACTGGATAATTGTTTCAATTAATGTGGTGGTGAGTAACAGAAGAGTCAATGTTGAAAAGATACCACAGTACCTGTCACATCTTTCTTGAAGGCTGTATGGAGGAGGTGTGACTGTGGGAGCTGTGAAAAAGGATGAACGTGATAGAAGGGAGATGGTTTGATAAGCTGAGAATTATGCTAAGAAAAGCTGTAAATGCTAAGATGAGAGGCAACATATAGAGTAGCATCAATGCCAATTCTCGACTAAACTATCAACTGGGAAATGTTTGAACCCTGGATATCAGTAGTGTCAAGGATAAAAAAAATACTTAAGGTTTTAATGTCAGGATTAGAATAAAAAAGGAAGAGATAACTGAAAAGAAGGAGGAAGAAGAGAGGGTAATCAACAAATGGAAACAAATAAATACAATTCCATACTTATAATACCAAAAAGCATGAAATAAAAGTTTTTTAAAAAATATGTACATAACCTGTACAATGGAAATTACAAAACACTGCTCAAAGAAATTTCAAAAGACTAAAATAAATGGATTGATATACTATGTTCATGGATGGGTAGGGTCAAATTGTTAAGAGGTTGATTCTCCCCAAACAGATTTAACATGACCCCAACCAAAATTCCAGCAGAGTGTTTAATAGAAACAGGCTGATCCTAAAATTTATGTGGAAATGCAAATGACCTAGAACAGACAAAATAGGAGACATAAGAGATGCGAGTCCGATCCCTGGGTTGCGAAGATTCCCTGGAATAGGAAATGGCAACCCATTCTAGGACTCTTATCTGGGAAAGCCCATGGACAGAAGAGCCTGCTGGGCTACCGTCCATGGGGTGACAAGAATCAGACACGACTTAGTGACTAAGCAACAAACAAAAGAAGGTATACAATGACCAGTAAACACATGGAACAGTGCTCAACACTGGTCACCAAGGAAACGCAAATAGTAACTACAGTGAGAAACCACCGCGACCGTTAGAAACGGCTACCATTAAAAAGATTGGCAAAAACGAGTGCTGATGATACGGAACACCCAGAAGCAGACCCTGTTGGTGGGAGTGTGAAAATGTCACATCTACTTTGTTTTTTTTTTTTTTACTTTATTTTACTTTACAATACTGTATTGATTTTGCCATACATTGACATGAATCCACCACGGGTGTATACGAGCTCCCATTCCTGAACACATCTACTTTGGATAAAAGGTCTGGCAGTTTCTGAAGAAGCAAATATATACCTACCGCACAACCCAGATACTCTTAGGTATGTATCCAAGAGAAATGAAAACATATGTCCACACAATCTCATACACAGATATTTGTAAGAACTTTTATTCATAACATCCAAATCTGGAACCAACTCAAATGCCCATCAACTACATGAATCTATAAACAAATTGTGAAATGCTGTTCAACGGTAAAAGGAAATAAACTACTAATACATGTAACAATGTGGCTGAATCTCATAAACCAGTAAAAAGAAGCCAGACACAAGAGTACACAGTTTGATTCCATTACATGGAATTATACAAATTATAAAAGTGGAGTGACAGCAGATCAGTGGTTGCCTGAGGGCAGAGGTGAAAGGGGACTGACTTCTTCCAAAAGCTGGAAGGGATTTGGAGGGGTGGAGTGTTGGAAATGCCCTATACTTTGATTGAAGTGATGGTTATCCGGTTGCAGACATTTGTCAAAACGTCAACCTATATACTTAAAATGAGTGCTATTTATTGTGTGAAAATTACACCTCAATAAAGCTGACTAAAATAATAATAAAGGTAAAGTCAAAGATCACCTTGATACTTTGGGAGCGTAAGGAGACTTGGCTGGGTTGTGGTTTAATTCTGCTTGGTGTTACAGCAGGCGACATTATTCCGGCGTTTTGTTGACATGCGGCTAGAGACCAGGACTCTGAGTTTTTCTCCACTGACTTATGTGTGTGTCTTTCCAGTGCTCAGTAAATGATGACAGTAAGAGGTTTGAGATCAATTCTCATCTTGTGTGCTCTGCAGCAGGGAACTCTGATTGTGATTCACAACATTCTCTCAGTGTCAGCTTCTCTTTGAAAACACAGAGAGTGAAAAATGTGTCCTTTACTTGAAAGAGGGAGGCCAGTTTGGGTAAGCACCAGCCGGAGTCAAGAGCCGCTGAGCACAGGCTCTGACTGGGAAGAGTTGTGACACTCACTCTTCCTCGCCGATCTGCACACCAGGAGCCCTGGGGGGCCCTGCTGGACTCCACGTGAGGAACCTGACCTATTGGGAGGTGACAGTTTCATTGACTGACTGTCTGCCACCTAGGCTCACGTCACAGACTCAGTGGGCCTGTCAGTGCCCAAAAAATGCCCACAAGTTTCCCCCCATTCTCAGGCCTGACGCTATGTAAGCCTAAACCACCCTGCAGGTGAGAGGACGGCTTGTCCTACGTCTTGGGTAACCAACTGCTGTGCTGACAGCAAACAACTGCGTGAGCTGCTGAAAGAGCGAGGGACGACCGGAGGCCCAGACGCGGGCGATCCACGAGCCAGTGTCCATCCACCTATCATCCTGGGGCCCAAGCGGCCACCACATGAGGGCCCCGATGACCAGGGAGAATCCAGCAGGTGTCACAGGACCAGTCAATAAGGTCAGGATTTAGTCCACCTGGTGCTGCTAGCAGGGAAGCAAAGGATGAGGCGGCAACTTCTGCCTCGGCCAGCCAGGGATTCGGTCCTCCTCCCCACGTCCCACTCCACTCAATACCTCCCATGTGTATTCTTTGATTTAGATAATTCTCATTGCCTCAAAAGCCTGCAAAGTGCTATTTTTAACACTGCTTCAGGACAAGTTATCGATATGTATCTCTGAGGTAGAATATTCTGGAGCCACCAGTGTTCTCTTCTGCTTCAAGTTGTTCTTATGGCCTGTGTTTCTCTACCTAGAAACTCAATCTCTGCCCTCATTCCACCCTGTCCCATTCTTTGAGTTAAATGTCCATCTCCCTAAAAGACGGAAAGCCCTCTGAGGACAAGTGCTTTCTCTCTCTTCTTGTTAGACAACAGAGCTGAGCTCGCTGACTGGTATATAATCAATATTCAGTAGCCTAACCGCCCCCCCACCTCAACAATATTCCCTGCTGGGGGGTAGTGTGAAGCCTTTCCTGTGCTATTTGGGGAAGCAAGACCCACAGGTTCCAGCAGCAGAGAGGGGCTCAGTCCTTAATACCAATGAACACTTGCAAATGGTCCCAGGACTCTTCCTGACCTTTTAAACCCTATGCCAGATGCCATAGCTCAGTTCTGACTCAGGCACCACCTGCGACAGTGGGACCTTGGGCTCCCCTTGCTCACCCCATTCCCCAGAGGCAGCGATGACACAACCTTAGAGTCCCAAGATTTTCACCAGACGCACCCCACCTCCAACCCTTGGGAGACCAGATTTAACTCACTTGAAATCTAAGTTTCTTTATATGTCTTTTGGCAGGGGATGGGGGCGAGTGGGTGTGGGAATCCTAAAGGAGATGTTCTAATAAACTTATTTTCCTTCATTTAAGGGTAGGGAGATTTTAGGTCATTTTAAAGATTGCTTCTCCGTTTTACTAAAGCTTTGTTTGTTTTCCCAGCAGATCTACTATGATAATTAACTAAGCTTCCTAGAATCCTCTCCCCAGGTGGCACTAGTGGTAAAGAATCTGCTTCTCAAGGCAGGAGACATAAGACGCAGGTTCGATCCTTGGGCTGGGAAGATGCCCTGGAGAAGGGAATGTCAACCCACTCCAGTATTCTTGACTGGAAAATCCCAAGAACAGAGGAGCCTGGCTGGCTACAGTCCATAGGGTCACAAAGAGTCAGACAAGACTGAAGCGACTTAGCACGCACAGACTTCTCCTGAGAGGGACATGGTTTTAGTAGGCCGCGAACCCCTTGTGGATATTCATGGCTTTTGATCCTTTTTTAAAAGATTGAAAATTGTTGGTCTAGAAGAAGCAGCAGAATCTTCATAAGCAAAAGTCTTGTGTTCAAATCCCAGCTCTGCACCTTCAGAATGAAGTAACTCTGGGCAGACTATTTACGTCAAGTTGGAAGATCTGTAGAGGGCTCTTGGGTTTTTCTGCATGGAAGCCCTCCTGGGCTACCAGGGCAGAGGGCACTCATGTTCTTTGGGAACTCCAGCCTGATGCCTTTAGGCACTGACATCTGCTCTCTTCACCCACGAGTGCAGGTGATTCTGTCCTACAGACGAGGAAATAGGCCAAGGGAGGTTACTGAACATCCCTGATAATGATAGAGAGGGGCTGAATCTTGCAAGCAGAAGGGAAGAGGAAAAGAAAAAAAAATCCAAACCCAAAATCATGCTTCTTTGTTCGCCTTCTGGAACTCAGACTCCCGACTTGCCAGAGCGAGCATTGCGTTGAGTCCTGGAATGTTTTTCGAGACGAAGATAGCTTCCCCATCCTGTCGTGTTTTTCACTCTCCCCTGACTCCCACCTGCTTGTTGCTGTCTGCTGGTGTCACACCTTCTGCACACTCGGAGCTCAGAGCTGAGTTGGGCTGGGTGAAACCGGGGCTCCATCTGCCCGCGTGCTTGCTGGGGGGTGTCTGAAGGTAACTTTGTGCCGGCACCCTTTGCCAGGAGGCTGAGAAGCCTTCTGCAGTGCCACCCGGCTCCCATCCACTCTCGGCAGAAGAAGTCGGCACCAAATCCAGCCCCTGGTGCCACTCAGCCAGATGGCAGGGGAAGCAAAACAAAAGTGACCTTGTTAGCAGACTGTGTCTTCCCCGGGAGAAGCTATTTTTGTTGTGGTTGTGAACTGAAGTTGTCTCGGCTGAGTTCTCCTTCCCTGCAAGGCTGTGGAATGTTAATTTGTTCCAAAGTTCAGTATTTTGATTAGAACCAGGAGTGCCAGATTTTGTCAGAAATATTTTGGAATGGGGTAGGCTCATGCGCGCTCACTCTTGCCGGCTCGCTCTCTCCCTCTCCCTCTCTCTCTTGGCCGCTGTACAAAGTAAATGTTGCTGCAGCAGCTGCTCTGGGGCAACAGCCCAGCACAAATCGGAGCTGAGGGGTGAACCCGCTCCTCCTTGCGTGCGGCCATGACCTCATCGCCACAGAGGCACCTGGACTGGGGACAGACGTGAGACGGTACTGTCAGGACACACCCTGGGTTCATGTGGAAATTGCCGAGAGCCCGACCCAGAGCCTGAAACACAGTAAAGAAATGTGTGCTGGAGGAAAACATGAGCTCCTCCAAGGCTCAAGACCGGCAGAATTTCTGTAGCCAAGAGGTCACATTGAATGTTTGAATTCACATCAAAGGTTTTGGACTCCCAAAACCCTCCAGGTCTTTATCTTTGGTTCTTTTCCCCAACCATCTTCACTTCTCTCTCTCTCTTATGAGTTATGAACCCAAGTCCTGTACAAGTATATTCTCCATCGCAGAATAAACACAGATAAGATGAAAGTGCCCACCAACCTCCAGCCCCAGTCTTAGCCCTGTAGGCCTTTTTGGACGTAATGAGGTGCAGGCCCTTCGCCACTGCCTCATGGTGATTTGATTGTATCAAACCTATTACTTGTCATCAGTCTGGTGGATGAAAATCGGCTTTTGATTTTGGGTTTGATTTTTTTGATTGTTTGTTTTATAGCATAAGAGTAGTTAAAAGCATGGACTTTGAGCCCAGCTTTCCTGTGATCTGATCCTAGCCTGGTAGTAGAAGTAGCAGCAGCAGCAGCTGTGTGGACAGGTTACTCAAGCTGGCTGAGAGTCCATTTCCTTGTGTGTGGGATAGGAAGGTTTCAGTGTTTAGTTCCAGGGTGGTTGGGGGTGTTGAATGGACTTACACGAGCAGAGTATTCAGAGTATTCAGATCGGGCTGGCCCGTGCAGCGCCCTGGGTTGGGGGGTGGGGGCAGTTATCATCAGCACCATGATCTCCCTGGTCACACATACCCCTGGCCCCACACCATCCCTTTCAATTTTGGGCTCGACGATTTCCCAGGTCTCCCAGGTTCCGCACCACACAGAACTCTGGAGCAGGGATTTCTGGGCTTTTGTTCCAGCCTCTGTGCAAAGAGAGAACAAATGCTTGGGGAGAAGCAACTTTCTTGCTTCTTCCAACTGGGACAACGAAAGTCTCATGGGTGGAGGGATACCTCCAGAGGCACAGAGGCCACGGAGGCAGCCAGGATGAGCATCCTACAGGACAGCTCCCCTCTCCCTCTCCAGGGCCTGCGCTGACTGCAAGGGCAGCTGTTGAGGAGGATTCCGCAGTACAGTAGGGATGCTGACAGGGAGCCCATGCTCTGCTGTGAACATACGGAAGTGGTGGTGCCTGCTATTTCCTGTTCCTGCTGCCCCCGCTCACCTCCCGCCCTTTCTACCCGGCCACCAACCACCCCTGGTTTGCCTGCCATCAGTGAGAGGACGGGATAAAAGCTCTGCTGAACCCAGGATGCTCAGGCTTTGCTTCTGGGACCCTTTCTTCCTCCACTTGATCTACAGTTTCCTGTGTATAGTCATCTCCAGCAGACAAAGCTGGACGCCCTGGCCGCTCTCTCATCCAGACTGTGGCCAAAGTGGAGCCTTGGTGGGACCCTTGAGTGGGTGTTCAGAGACACAGCAACACAGCCCCCAGGCAGTAATCGTTTAGAAGCACTAGTAGGCCTGCAGTGAAGACCCAGCTCTTTGAGATGCCTGTGTATTCCAGGCCTCGGATCGATACTTGGAGGGGAGGAGCAGGTGTGCGTGCTATATACACAGAGGCGGGCGCTGCAGTTCCAGGCTGAGGCTCCTCAGGAGCCCGGCCAGCTCCCCTCTCCCTCTCATTTCCCTCTGCAGGGCCAGGGAACCATGGGGGTTCTGCTGCAGGCTGACATCTGCTGCTACACACAACTGTGCTAGATGCCTTCCACGCAGACTGTCTGTCTGTCCTTCCTCTCTCCCCTCCAGCAGCTCTACCTCCCTTTTCCCCCAAGGGGGCCTTTCAAACGGGTGTGCAAACTGCAGGCAGATGCTCCGGGCGCTTCCTGGACTGTCCAGGTACAGGGCAGCCAGCACTTCATCCTCGGCACCTGGGCAGCCAGGTCCCGAGCCTCCGGAGAGCTCACAGGTGGGTGAGCTCCCAGTAGGAACGAAGTCCACGCTCGTCAAGCAGACCCAGGGGGCAAAGTGTCTCTACCCTGCACAGAGACGCTTCCCGTCGATTTGAAGATTTCTGCCCTCCGCTGGCTTTAGGTTGATAACCAGAGGAAGAGGGGCACATATATTGGATCACCTGGAGTGTTCTCTCTCTCGTTTATTTCTGTTTATTATTCTTGGTTGTGCTGGGTCTTTGTTGCTGTGTGCAGCCTTACAGACCCGAGGTACGTGGGCTTCAGGAGTTGCAGCACGTGGGCTCAGTGGTTGTGGCGCACGGGCTTAGTTGCTCCTCAGCATGTGGAATCTTCCCGGACCAGGGGTCAAACCCATGTCCCTTGCATTGAGAGGGTGGATTTTTATCTACTGGACCACCGGGTATGTCCTCACCTGGAGCTTTTTCAAGATTCACCTGGCCAGTCTGCACACCTCCCACTCCCAGGCAAACTGGGGAGAGGAGTTAGTTGAAAGGTGTCCCTAGGGCCAAGGTAATACTAACAGACCCCTTCTCCACCACCAGCGCTGCTATCCTTGTGCATTTAAGCTCTGATTTAAAAATCAGTAATTACTGACACAGTGGGGGAAAGGATGGTCCTTTCAACAAATGGTGGTGAGAAAACTGGATATCCACAAGCAAAAGAATGAAGCTAAAGAGGTATCTAAACGTGGGATGTCTCAGAGTCTTTAAATGCCAAAGTGCATGGTCAGTCTTGAAATGTGTAAAGAGGATGCAGCTAGTCCTCCAATTCATTTGACATCGGGGTTCTTCTGGATCCCCCTCTTTGAGAAGGACTTTTATAATATGAGCCAGTAGATGCTGAACCAAAAGACTTTGCTTAGAGTAAGAATTCATCCTGCCTGGGATTAGAGAGAGCCGGAGGGCAGCATGCGGAGTTAAAGATGTTCCTCCCGTCCTTTTATTCATTCACTCAGCACACACTGTTAAACACACACTAAAAGTTAGGCCTTTTGACACACACTGAAGATATGGAGATGGATGAGAAATGGGCCCCCTTCATCCTCACACAGTCTAGGAAAATCCGAATAACAGGGCTCCCTTCTGCCCACCAAGCGAACTTAGGCCAAATAGTAGAAGTTATGGGCTCAACTATTTGAACTGCACAGGGAATGGGGAAGGGGGGTGCAGGCAGGGAGGTGAAATAGGAAATTATTATAAAGGCCCAAGAAACAGATGATGAGGGCCTGGGTAGCAGAAGCAGAGTGCGATCCAAGAAATATTAGACTTGTCCTGTCAACCAACAGGTGACTCTTGAAGGCTGTTTTATTCTGGGCACTGTGGGGATACAGGAAAATAAACACAAGGCATGATTCTGAGCCTGCAGGAGTTTCTGTCTAGTTGATCCACTAACTATCCATGAACTATCTTCTCAACGAGGCTTATCAACTTTGTCAGAAGCAAACACATCCCAGGACTAAAGGGACAGAGATGAAAACGGCACTCAGACCCAGGCCTAGAGAACACAGAAGGGGAACAGGAAGACTGACCAGCTCCTTTGGTGCCAGTTGTCACAGACATGCTGCCTTTGGGAACCCAGACAACCACTAGGTGACAGATGGAAACGCTGTACCTTTTCTCTCCCACGATAACCAGAATAACACCAGAGTAAGAGAGAAAGGAAGTAGAACAGAACGAGAACAAGGGTGGGGTGCAAGTGAACAAGCTAAATGGGACCACAAGTAGCAAGGCACAGTGGCAGCCGCCAAGCTGAGCTGTGCCGGAAGCTGAGAACTGGCCCCGAGGCCAGGTGTGACTCCAGACATTCAGAAGGGCCAATGACTTCTACAACGTGCTTTGGGAGCTGCGACTCCCTAAAACGGCGTTCTGCCCCCTCCCGATCACTTCCTGACCCCTAAAATGAGCGGCAACCAATAATGAGGTGAACCACGAATGCAGGTTGAGGGGAACACGTACCTGTCAAGGAAAGAGGCCAGAGTTGGAGGTGAAATTCAAAATTGATCTTCTGTTAGTTTCTTCTTGCAATTTGTGAGTCTTAGGGTCACAAACCCAGACTTAGTGTTCCTTTGGAGCATTCTGGGCTGTGTAATGGTGATATGCGCTCGCTCCTGTGGGGGTTAGGGGGAAGAGGATGCTGGAGAGACTGTGTCTTTTCATCTCTAAGCACTCGGAGGCCTCCTGCAGGCAGCTTTGGAAACCCAGTCCTGTGGAATGTAACCTAGGTTAGGACACTAACGAGGGCTGCTACCACACAGGAACGAGAGGGTGAGAATGTGCAGGCAGGGGAGGGAAGGAGGTGGGGAGAGGGGACTACTGGTCTCTCCAGAACGAGAAACAGAAAAGGAAAGGAACTTGTCTGGCGCAGGTGTGACTTTCACGCTGGGGAAAACTCCCCCAAATGCTAAACCAACCCTGACTCCGTTTCCCCCTGTGCAGTTAGGATGTCACCAGGCTCCTTAGCAGACATACTCGTTTTCTTTAGACTCCAGCATGGCTCGGGCCTGAAGGGCAGTACTGGATGGAGAAATGTATCCACGGTACTCAGTATTCTGAATATGACTCAGGAATGCTTTAACAGAGCCTGCCCCCGGTCCCCAACCCCACTTAGCCCCTATTGCAGGATCTTCGGTTTTCAAGTTATTCCTGTTATACTGACAAGCAAGCTGAAGGGAGAAGGGAAATGTCCCCTGACAACTCGCCTACAGATGACAACTTAAACACCAAAGATTCCAACTCCTGCATCTCCTTCTGGGCTGTGGTGGGGGGGTTGTCAAACTACCACCCACAGGCCAAACCTGGTCCAAGGCCCACAAGTTAAGAATGGTTTTTACTTTTCATAATGGTTGGGTTGAGGGGGTAGGGTGGGGGAAATGCAAAAGAATATTTTGTGAAAAGTTAAAATTATATAAAATTAAAAATCTTTTATCCATAAAAAGTTTTATTGACCAACAACCATGCCAACTCATGATGTAGCGTCTACAGCTGGTTTTGCGCCTTAACCGCAGAGCGGAGCAGTTGCAACAGAGACCGTATGGCCCAAAGAACTGAAAATATTCACTCCCAGGCCCTTAATAGAAAAAGCGCATTCCCTGGGGGCCAGCAGTATTGGCTGCTGGGCATTGAGACCCTTTGCCCGAAAGTGACCTCAGAGCTGCTCACGGGAGATTCCCCACTGCCCCCGTGGCAGCCACTCATCCGGCAGGTGCAAAGGCCCTGCTCCCTGGACTCACAGGTGGGTGAGCTCCCAGTAGGAACGAAGTCCACGCTCGTCAAGCAGACCCAGGGGGCAAAGTGTCTCTACCCTGCACAGAGACGCTTCCCGTCGATTTGAAGATTTCTGCCCTCCGCTGGCTTTAGGTTGATAACCAGAGGAAGAGGGGCACATATATTGGATCACCTGGAGTGTTCTCTCTCTCGTTTATTTCTGTTTATTATTCTTGGTTGTGCTGGGTCTTTGTTGCTGTGTGCAGCCTTACAGACCCGAGGTACGTGGGCTTCAGGAGTTGCAGCACGTGGGCTCAGTGGTTGTGGCGCACGGGCTTAGTTGCTCCTCAGCATGTGGAATCTTCCCGGACCAGGGGTCAAACCCATGTCCCTTGCATTGAGAGGGTGGATTTTTATCTACTGGACCACCGGGTATGTCCTCACCTGGAGCTTTTTCAAGATTCACCTGGCCAGTCTGCACACCTCCCACTCCCAGGCAAACTGGGGAGAGGAGTTAGTTGAAAGGTGTCCCTAGGGCCAAGGTAATACTAACAGACCCCTTCTCCACCACCAGCGCTGCTATCCTTGTGCATTTAAGCTCTGATTTAAAAATCAGTAATTACTGACACAGTGGGGGAAAGGATGGTCCTTTCAACAAATGGTGGTGAGAAAACTGGATATCCACAAGCAAAAGAATGAAGCTAAAGAGGTATCTAAACGTGGGATGTCTCAGAGTCTTTAAATGCCAAAGTGCATGGTCAGTCTTGAAATGTGTAAAGAGGATGCAGCTAGTCCTCCAATTCATTTGACATCGGGGTCCTTCTGGATCCCCCTCTTTGAGAAGGACTTTTATAATATGAGCCAGTAGATGCTGAACCAAAAGACTTTGCTTAGAGTAAGAATTCATCCTGCCTGGGATTAGAGAGAGCCGGAGGGCAGCATGCGGAGTTAAAGATGTTCCTCCCGTCCTTTTATTCATTCACTCAGCACACACTGTTAAACACACACTAAAAGTTAGGCCTTTTGACACACACTGAAGATATGGAGATGGATGAGAAATGGGCCCCCTTCATCCTCACACAGTCTAGGAAAATCCGAATAACAGGGCTCCCTTCTGCCCACCAAGCGAACTTAGGCCAAATAGTAGAAGTTATGGGCTCAACTATTTGAACTGCACAGGGAATGGGGAAGGGGGGTGCAGGCAGGGAGGTGAAATAGGAAATTATTATAAAGGCCCAAGAAACAGATGATGAGGGCCTGGGTAGCAGAAGCAGAGTGCGATCCAAGAAATATTAGACTTGTCCTGTCAACCAACAGGTGACTCTTGAAGGCTGTTTTATTCTGGGCACTGTGGGGATACAGGAAAATAAACACAAGGCATGATTCTGAGCCTGCAGGAGTTTCTGTCTAGTTGATCCACTAACTATCCATGAACTATCTTCTCAACGAGGCTTATCAACTTTGTCAGAAGCAAACACATCCCAGGACTAAAGGGACAGAGATGAAAACGGCACTCAGACCCAGGCCTAGAGAACACAGAAGGGGAACAGGAAGACTGACCAGCTCCTTTGGTGCCAGTTGTCACAGACATGCTGCCTTTGGGAACCCAGACAACCACTAGGTGACAGATGGAAACGCTGTACCTTTTCTCTCCCACGATAACCAGAATAACACCAGAGTAAGAGAGAAAGGAAGTAGAACAGAACGAGAACAAGGGTGGGGTGCAAGTGAACAAGCTAAATGGGACCACAAGTAGCAAGGCACAGTGGCAGCCGCCAAGCTGAGCTGTGCCGGAAGCTGAGAACTGGCCCCGAGGCCAGGTGTGACTCCAGACATTCAGAAGGGCCAATGACTTCTACAACGTGCTTTGGGAGCTGCGACTCCCTAAAACGGCGTTCTGCCCCCTCCCGATCACTTCCTGACCCCTAAAATGAGCGGCAACCAATAATGAGGTGAACCACGAATGCAGGTTGAGGGGAACACGTACCTGTCAAGGAAAGAGGCCAGAGTTGGAGGTGAAATTCAAAATTGATCTTCTGTTAGTTTCTTCTTGCAATTTGTGAGTCTTAGGGTCACAAACCCAGACTTAGTGTTCCTTTGGAGCATTCTGGGCTGTGTAATGGTGATATGCGCTCGCTCCTGTGGGGGTTAGGGGGAAGAGGATGCTGGAGAGACTGTGTCTTTTCATCTCTAAGCACTCGGAGGCCTCCTGCAGGCAGCTTTGGAAACCCAGTCCTGTGGAATGTAACCTAGGTTAGGACACTAACGAGGGCTGCTACCACACAGGAACGAGAGGGTGAGAATGTGCAGGCAGGGGAGGGAAGGAGGTGGGGAGAGGGGACTACTGGTCTCTCCAGAACGAGAAACAGAAAAGGAAAGGAACTTGTCTGGCGCAGGTGTGACTTTCACGCTGGGGAAAACTCCCCCAAATGCTAAACCAACCCTGACTCCGTTTCCCCCTGTGCAGTTAGGATGTCACCAGGCTCCTTAGCAGACATACTCGTTTTCTTTAGACTCCAGCATGGCTCGGGCCTGAAGGGCAGTACTGGATGGAGAAATGTATCCACGGTACTCAGTATTCTGAATATGACTCAGGAATGCTTTAACAGAGCCTGCCCCCGGTCCCCAACCCCACTTAGCCCCTATTGCAGGATCTTCGGTTTTCAAGTTATTCCTGTTATACTGACAAGCAAGCTGAAGGGAGAAGGGAAATGTCCCCTGACAACTCGCCTACAGATGACAACTTAAACACCAAAGATTCCAACTCCTGCATCTCCTTCTGGGCTGTGGTGGGGGGGTTGTCAAACTACCACCCACAGGCCAAACCTGGTCCAAGGCCCACAAGTTAAGAATGGTTTTTACTTTTCATAATGGTTGGGTTGAGGGGGTAGGGTGGGGGAAATGCAAAAGAATATTTTGTGAAAAGTTAAAATTATATAAAATTAAAAATCTTTTATCCATAAAAAGTTTTATTGACCAACAACCATGCCAACTCATGATGTAGCGTCTACAGCTGGTTTTGCGCCTTAACCGCAGAGCGGAGCAGTTGCAACAGAGACCGTATGGCCCAAAGAACTGAAAATATTCACTCCCAGGCCCTTAATAGAAAAAGCGCATTCCCTGGGGGCCAGCAGTATTGGCTGCTGGGCATTGAGACCCTTTGCCCGAAAGTGACCTCAGAGCTGCTCACGGGAGATTCCCCACTGCCCCCGTGGCAGCCACTCATCCGGCAGGTGCAAAGGCCCTGCTCCCTGGCCTCCATGGGGGATGCTGCTCCAGGGAGCCCCGTGGGAGTGCCTGACACTTCTGCTGCATCTGCTTGGTCCTGCCCTCAGTCCTTTACAGATACTGTTCCCCAGAGCACACTCCCGGGAATCTACACGCAATCTCTGTCTCAGAATCTGTTTCCTGGAGGCCAGATCCAGGTTGGGGGAGCATAATGAAATTTGAGGCAAAATATTGTCTTCTCTTCTCCACTAATCACGGACCAGCAGCTGTGTCTCAGTTTCTTTTTAACATAGTTTGATCCCTGATCAATTTCAAACCAGTTCTTATTCTAGCGATTAGATTTAATAGAGAGAATTTGAGGATAGGGAGCATAATGGTTTTCTAGTCTTTTAAAAAAAATATTTATTTATGTGGCCACACCAGGTCTTAGCTGCAGCACACAGGGTCTTCAGTCTTCATTTCAGATGCGGGATCTTTAGTTGCAGCGTGTGGGATCTAGCTCCCTGACCAGAGATCAGACCTGGGTCGCTTGCACTGGGAGCGTGAAGTCTTAGCCACTGGACCCACCCATGGGAGCATCACTGGTCTTTTAGTCAGCTCTTCCTATTGATATCTTCAGAAGTCATCCAGACTGCTCTGCTTAAAACTTATCGATTTCCCACGGCCCTGGGGCAAAGGTCACGATCATCCATGTCCCATATGGTCCTGTCTTGTCTCTGGCTTCTCTTTATCTCTGGTCCCCTTGTTCTCTGCACTGCATATCTCTGACACTCTCCAAGGGTTAGTTCCCCTACCACAGGGCCTTTGCATGTGCTGTCTCCATTACCTGGCTCACTGAATTAAGTCCTGTTTATTCTCTGGATCTCAGTTTAATTGTCTCTTCCTCAGGGCAGCTTTGCCTGGGCTGATTTCTCCATTAGAGATAGCCATGGACCCACAATACCTTAGGGGCCCAGGAGCAAAATGTTTAACTTCCTTTAAAATCAGAAGAACAAAGTGACTATAATAGCAACTATATTGATGATCTAGCCTGGGTTTATACAAACTCCATTGTAAAATGTAAAAAGAATGGGGTCCCCCAAGGCCTGATTAATGCAACCCGGGCCTTTTCTGACCTCCTCAACCTCCCAGCACCACTAGTGGGTCAGGTGACCCCATTAAATGCCTGCAAGTTGCCCTGAACTCTTCTATCAGAACACTTACCTTGACTGTCATCTTGCACCTGTCACCTAAACTCCAAGCTTGACGAGGGCAGGGGCCACACCAGACACACTCTGACAGCATCGTGTCTGACATGGCACCTGGCTTATCAGATAAGCTCAAGAGATATATGCTGCAGGTGTGAGGGCAGGAAGGCGACACACCTGCACGACTCAGCCTACTTTTTAAGCAAGAAACTCACTTGATCTGCTTTCAACCACCCACCTCACAGGCGGGTCGAGGGGAGGGGACAGGACGGAAACTCAGAGGAAAGACTCACAATGGACTTAGGAGAATGGACCTTGCCAAACTTTTCCCCTTGGGGAGGGGGGCAGGGACGACAGGGATGGAGTATAAACAAACATTTCCTTGTCTGGTAGGTCATTTTGTAATTATGTGCAGGTCAAGCACTTTAGACTCCCGGAAGTCAGACAATATCTGCTTCCAGAGGCCATTAATGCTCAAGGGCCCCCCAGAGTGAAGGGGGACTTTCATTACCAGGTCTTGTCCTATTTGGGCAGGAAGCGTGCTAAGTGACAGTCCAGAGTGAAACAACGGAGCCAGGAAAAAGCAATAGGAAGGGGCACTGACCTCAGAGTTCAGAGAAGAGGAGGGGGGACAAAGCAAATGTGCTATGAACTCAGGGAATCGGCCAAGCCGGCTTGAAGCCCTGAGCAAGGTGCTCTGGGGGAAAGTGGTGAGACTTGGCAAGGGGACTGGAGAGTGGTGCTGGCCGATGGTCCTCACCACCACCGGGGCTCTCCGCTGATGGGAAATGCGTGGAGCCGGCTGGAGGACAACAGGAGCCTGTTAAGAGAAAGCAGATGCGGCTGCTGCCAGATGTGGGACCTGGTTCTTGCCATGTGGCTGCCCCTTCATTCATTCATGGCAGGGACCATCCAGTTCACCCTCACTGGTGGGGTTACATCGATGGGGTTGGAGAGTGAAGAGGATAAAGAGGAAGCTTGACTGGCAGCCAAAAGGAAAACATAACCACACACACCCATCCACACACAACCCCCAACTGGTAGCAAACAGGATGGACTGGTGGCCGCGAGCCAAGATCCTCTGGGTTCACACTTGACACTAGCTTGGTGGCACAGCCGCCGGGCTTTCCTTTGCCGGAATGAGGCGGGTTATGGAAAGAGGCACCAGCATTCTTAAAATTCTCCTGTCCTCGCAGACCTAAAATTAACAAGACTGTTTACACTGCTGGATGTGGATTCGGAACACAATATTAGTAAACAATATAATAAGGATCCAGTGATCCAATGGTCTGAACTGCAGTTGTCTTTGCCTGTGGCAACCAATTGCCAATGCATTTAATAGGCTGTAATTGTCACTAATTATGTCGCTGTCCTTTGTATTCAGGGATGACTGATACCGTCCCTGTATGTGGCAAAGAGCATCAAAGAAGGAATCATGTAATCTTTTTCTTCAAATGACTTTTTGAGATACTATTCACATACCATACAGTTCAATTTTTTTTTTTTCTTATATATTCACAGGGTTGTGCAACCATTACTGCAATCTAATTTTAGAACATTTTTGTCTTCCCTAAAAGAAACTCCATCCCAATAGTGGTGAATCTGAGTTCCCCTTCCCTCCACCCTCTAGAAACCAGTAATCTCCTTTCTGTTTCTGTTGTTCAGCTTATTCTATGTATTCCATATAAACAGAATCCTAGTGTGATCTTGGGGGCCTGGCTTTCACTGTGCAGAATATTTTCAAGGTTCGTTCATGTTGGGGCATCTCCCCGTGTCACATCATCCATTCTCACTGCCAAATATTATTCCATTGTATGGATATGTTGCATTTTGCTTCTTGATTCACTGGCTGATGGCCATCTGGGCTATTTTCCACCTTTGGGCTATTACTGCTAATGCTGCTGTGAACACCCGCACGCTCAACCAGGTAACATCTAAAATGGCAGCTGCACTGATTATTGCACAACTTTAAACCCTGAATACCTTTCTTCTAAACTCACACATTGTATGAAAACACCCTATGCTTTCCAACTTATCTTTTCCTAAAAGGCAGTTTTGTGTAAAGGGATCATGGCAGACTATGGGTTGGAACAGTGGAGTCTGTGAAGAGACAACACTTGAATGATTTGGAAAGGCAAAATTGCTTAGCTAGGCAATGCTTGGAGAAGGCAATGGCACCCCACTCCAGTACTCTTGCCTGGAAAATCCCATGGACGGAGGAGCCTGGTAGGCTGTAGTCCATGGGGTCGCTGAGGGTTGGACACGACTGAGCGATTTCACTTTCACTTTTCACTTTCATGCATTGGAGAAGGAAATGGCAACCCACTCTAGTGTTCTTGCCTGGAGAACCCCAGGGACAGGGGAGCCTGGTGGGCTGCCGTCTATGGGGTCGCACAGAGTCAGACACGACTGAAGCGACTTAGCAGCAGCAGCAGCAGGCAATGCTTCTTATGTAACAGCTGTGTGGTGTGCGTGAATTTGCACGTTGGTACGCTTATGAGACAGGCTATATGTAAAAGGTGCAAACCTGGGGCCCAGAGGCCAAGTTCATCCCCATGGGCATGCTGTGTTGCGCCAACAAATTAAAACTGTTGTATCCGACATTTTTAAAATATGATAAAAATCTTGATTTCTGCTCTCTCTTGAAAGTGCAGAAGCTCTAGCCTCACAAGGACTTGCCCTTTTGGGTGGGGTCACCTTATCGCAGTTGCCAAGACTCCACAGCTCCCCTTCTTCCCTGGTTTTGAGGCCAGGCTCGGCTGTCACTGATCATTACATGCGCTGTTATTTCTATGATGACAAGAGAACCCCCTGTCTGTAGCCAGGCCTCCGCCAAATGTGAGAAAACCCAGGTGAGCAAGCTTCAAGACAAATGGAGAAAGCATATTCCTTTGTGGAGAAGAGGATCACTCCTTTGTGATTTAAGGAGCACAACCATCTGCATATGGCTGCGTCATACTGCATGCGTCACTCCTGTCTGAGGCCTGTCTGTCCTCTATAGGTGCTAAGAGTCTGCAACCCTAGGCCTGCAGTCTTCTCATGTGTGTTTGTGGCATCTCTCCTATCTGAGCGTATCTCCTAGGTTCTTTGAGGACCATCCCTCTAGTTTCTTTTTGTATCCATCACCCCTGGTTCCCTGAAGCACATCCTATGGGACTATCAATCAAAGATGCCTCGATATATTAACATGACAGGCTATCAAATCCCATAAAATATTTGAAGATGATAAGTGCATTCATTAAGCACTTGCTGTATGCCTGGCTCTGTTCTAAGCTCCTTAGGCACTCAGGTCTTCACCTGCCCCATGACAAGCAAGGCAGGTGAGTCGTCCAAAGTCACCTAGTAAATGGCGGAGCTGAATTTGAAGTTTGGTGGTCAGATTTTGGAACCCACCCTCTTGACTGCTAGTCCAGATGGCTGCTCTAGATTGACTTTTCTTGGATGTTAGGTCTCTTATAGCCAGCTGAGAGAAACTGAAGCACAAAGTGGTCCAAGTCTCACTCAGGATCAAATTAAGCCTGAGAGCCCAGGACTTTCTTCCATGTGGACTGGAAGTGAGTTCCTTGTAGGTATCTGATTCTGCTTCACACAGACCTTCCCATTCCAAGCTCACCTTTACTTTCTAAATGTCAGCGGTTTGGGGATAGTAGTAGACAACATTTTGGGGGGTACAAGAATATATTCAGAAAAAAACTCAGAAGCTGCCTTTTCTCATTAAGAGTTAAAAGATAAAAAAGTCACATCCCACATGGAGATGAATTATAAGTTTTTACAACTTCATTTGATTACAGGCTGAGGCACATGAATAGCAGCAAAGAGGTGGCTGAGCGTTTCAACTTTTCATCTGCAGAGCTCACTGGGGTTCATCAACTGCAATCACACCCATTTTTCCCTTCACTCTAGAGACCTCCTGCAATAGCTCCTGGGGTGGAGTATCCGATCTTCACAGATGGGGATAGTGTGACTCAGAGATGTGAAGGGATACACAGAGTCCCCAAATCACATGCACCAAATCAGCAGCAGCTCGGGGGTCAGAATTAGTTGATTCCATACAGTGCGACAATGACCAAGCTTGTGCCAAGGCCTGCAAGCAGTGCTGGGAACATATGGAGACAGGTAAGATGCACCTCTTTCCCTATGATGATAGAGTCTCTGTGTTCCGCTCAGATATGTACCCTAGAGAAGCCCCTGTTTCTCCAGGTGCCAGAGGGATGGCCACTCTGGGTTTCAGCAGCCCCTGGGGACTGAAGCCCCAGCCTGCTGTGGCCCTGGCCCCACCACTGCAAATTCTGCCCCCAGCCTCCTGCTGGTGGTCCCTCCCCTCCCAATTTGGTGAAGCCTGGGCATCAAGGAGTCCAAACAGCTTCCCCTCAAAGCCAAACATGAGCCGGACCCCTATATCACTCCTTACATCAAAATAAATTCCAAACGGACTAGCATTCAATTTAAAAATTAAAGCCATGAAAAGGCTAAGGAGAAAAAAACTGGTCATTAAATATATATATAGTCATGGAGAGGAAAAGGCAAACACAAAACCCAAAAGCCATAAAGAAAAGATTAATATATCTAACTACATAAAAATTAAAATCTCCATGGTGAAAAAAAAATTACAAATGCAAACAATAAACTAGAAAAATATTTGTAACACATTTCTTTAGTATTCAAAGAGCTCTTAAATATATCTTTTTTTTTTTTTTTTAAAGACAAAGTCAAAGCACAAACTGTGCAAAGAGCATGGAAAACCAGTTCATAAAAGAATTATAAATGGCCAAATAAACACATGAAAAAAATGTACTCATAACGCATGTGCGTTACAATGAGCCAATTTTTCAGTGGGAAGATTGTCAAAGATTAAACAGGTTGATAATGCTCAGGGAGGGTGAGGATGGGGGGCTGGTACTTTCATACACTCTGGGAGAGGGGAAATCGGTGCAGATATTTGGAGCATAATTTAGCATCATCTACTGGAAGGTAAAGTGTGCATACCTGGTGACTAGCAAGCCCACTTTGGTCATTTATTCTACAGGTACATTTGCTCCTGCACTGCAAGGTATACGTACAAGGATGCTTCAGCAGAAGCACTAGTTAGAGGTGAACATTAGACACAACGGAAACATCTATTGATAGGTAAAGGATGAAGTAACTGAAGTTAAGTATCCAGCCATGTAAAAGAATTAAGTCTGTATGTGTTGATCTGGAAATATCTCCAAGGTATGCTAATATACTCAAAAAAGCAAGACCCAAACATCTTCAGGCTGGCCCTGACTACCAGTGGCATCTCCTGTCCAGTCTTATTTCAATTCCAGCCCTACAGTCAGGGCTAATTCACTAACCGAATGACCTTGGGGGAGTCACTCAATCTCTCTGTGCCCCAGTTTCCTCCTGATGATGGGGATTGTAAACACCTGCCCCTGTCATGGGATTCAGTGGGACAATACAGGAAGCACTTAGAAGAATTTGGGGCACTTGGTAAGCACTATCGAAATATTGGAATTTTAAAAATTACTATGAAACAAAAGAGTATGAGGTAGAACAGTGCAGACGGCACTTGTTATAGCTTCTGTACTTACAGGGAAAATAGATATAACACGTGCAAAGCATGAGTCTGTATTTGCATAAATACAAGATAATGGTGACAATGGAGAAGAACAGAAAGGCTGGGGACAGCAGTGGGAGAGGGACTTTTCCCAGTAAAATCCTTTTGAATGTTGAACCATGTATATGTATTAGCTGTGCAGAAATGGACAAAATTTAAAAAAGAAAGTTATACATACATACAGATCCTTATACATGAACAGAAAATTTCAGGAAAGCTAAAGAGAAATTGGTAACTGTTTACATCAGGGGAATGAGATGAACTGGAAGGCAACTTTTACTTTTGTTTCTCTTTTATACCACATTGTTGCATTTTTTAAATTTCACATGTGAGCTTTATCGGGAAGAACAAAAAAGGCATACCCAAGCCAAAAAAGATGAATAGAAAACGGCTCCCTTCCTACATCACTTATGAGATTCGTCCTTCCTAGTGGTCTAGTTCTTTCAGTTGAGGGGCTAGTCATCCCTGACGATGGGCAAGAAGCTGGATGGGCAGGACTTGAATCTGACAGTGGTCAAAGTTCCAGGCAAGGCCTGGCCCAGGTTATTTCTCCATCCATCTCCCATTGGTAATAGAATCAATATCCACTTAAAAACCGGTGCTGGCTTCCCACTGCCTATAGGAAAAAGTCCAAACTCCATAACACACTATGAAAAGTCCTTTGCAATCTGTCCCCGTACATCTCTCCAGCTCCATTTTCTACATTCAAATCATACCAAGTAGGGCAGCACTGGGGGACAGCATGTGGGGTGGGGTGGGAGGGATAGACAGGCCTGGGGAGAAATCTTAGTTCTCTACCTGGTTAGCCTTGACCTCGGCTGAGCAAGGCAGTCTACCCCAGCATCATCTGAAAAACAGGGATAATACCACCTACTCCTTGCGGATATTGGAGGATTAAACAAACAAACAAACAAAAAAATTAGTTAAGCTCATCCTTCTGTCTCCTGATCTCTTCCCTCATCTTCTGCCTGGCGAACTTCTCATGAAACCTTTCCTGAGTCCCTCTCCAACTTCCCTTAGTATCATGATGATACCTGCCGGTTCGTATTATAATTAGGTTATGTATCACTTAGTTCAGATTTGGGCAGAGTAGGTGCTCAGTAAATATTTTCTGAACCAATACATCTGATCATTTACCTTCGGTGAACTCCGGGCACCACCTTTACCACATTCATCTTGAGAGGGGGAGTAACTGAGAAAAGGAAAATAGGCTTCCAATTCAAGGAGGCAGACAAGGGCTGCCGTCTACTCCCCAGAGGTGGTCTTTTGTCTCAAAGAAAGTTGCACAGAACTTTGCCATGGATTTCTTGATGCTTTGCTATTTCTCACTTCCTAAGACTTCCCTTTAATGCTTACCTGTTTGCATACAATGTAACCCCTGGGCAGTATAACCCTGACTTCACTTTCAAATGAAATATTTCTGACAAATGGAGAAGCAACCCAACCATTCCGCTTTCCAATTACAGATGCACTAGGGCCCCACACCTGAGAAACATCAGCCTCATTCTCTTCCTGTCTGTGACCCCGTAAAATGTCAGAACAGACGTTTCTAAATTGTGTACAAAAATAAACAAAGCCACAATGAAGGGCTCCCTGACTGGCCCCCACTTGACCAGCAGCGGGGCCTGGAGGGTGGTTCAGCGGCTGTGGTGGAAACAGGTGAAAGGAAAGGAGAGTTCCTCATGGCAACAATGCTTTGGTGGGTGGAGAGAGGAGGGTCCCAGCCCTTTGAGCTTGGGGGCAGGAGCTCCCTGATGCCTGCCTGAGCGGGGTGAACGACAGGGGAGGCAGGGGAGGCTTGGCAGGATTTGGATCTCCGCATGACTCTGGGATCTGAGTCCCTGCGGTCAAATCATTAAGCACTTTGAAGCAGAGATTCTATGGCTGGTGAAAGGAATGAGAGACTGGGGGAGTGGAGGAAGGAGAGGGCAGATGAGGACAAGGAAGTCGCCATTTATCCGTTTGCCTATTGCCGCGCTGCAGACTTTCATATATATGATCTCATTTAATCCCCATGTTCCGTCTGGGAGATGGGCATTCCCATTCTGCAGATAAGGAAACTGAGTCCAGAGAGGGCAGTGTAGTCAAAAGTACAGCACCATGGGTAGCCCTTGTTACCCTACCCCAGCAACAGACTGGGGCAGGCCCTCACGCTCTGCAAGGCAGCCCTCGTCCTACTGGTGCTTGCGACCTTTAGTTGGTGGCAGCCAGCGACTCCCGATCTCTCCTCTACCCGCAAGAGGAAAGCTGTTCCTAGGAAAACCACATCCTAGGGTAGGGGAAGAGGTGATACTGCCCCCTAGTGTTCGACGGACCACACGCACCTCCGCATCTCTTACGGCAGTTCTTCCCCTTGAAGACTGCCCCAGATATCCATTTTAATCAGATTTTGACTTAGTAATAAGTCAAAGCACAGGAGAAGCGCTCCTGTCATTCACCCTGTCGCTCATCCAGAGTTGTGCGGGTGGCCCTGGCCCAGCAGTGATAATGCGCATAAAGAGGTCACGTGTGGAGGGGCCCTGGGAAGTCCTTAACCGCCCTGGGCATTTCGAGTTAGTGGAATTAGATTCCAGGGCTCTCTTTCCTTTAAAAGGCACATCCATCAACTTGAGTACAGCAGAGGCTCTGATTCCAAGCCCATCTTTACTGAAACACAGAGTTCCGAGCAGGTAAACACTGCCCCTAACCCATCTTTAAAGACAGGGTAACTCACCCACAAAAGCCCAGCCAGGCAGGCATTCCATGTTTGCTTGGGGTGGGGGGCGGGGGAGGGTGGAGGAAGGAGAGTCCTCTGATGGGGAAAAACCGAGGTTTATGTATAATTGGTGCAAGATGTCATTTTTTGGATCAGATGAAAGATTTTCTGGTCTTTATCCTATTAAAGAGACTTTCTAGAAATTTCTCTTTATAAAGTAAGTGCTTAGGAATCAGAAAGGAATCCAATTCCAGATAAGCCCGTGCTTTAAAACAGAATCTCAGGCAGCCCCTCGCCTCCAACAAGAGATGGATCCCAGTTTCAGAACACTCACATTGGCTCTGCAAGTTCCTGGAAACTTCCCTGACCCTTGCTTGCCTCAGTTTCTCCTACTGTAAAATGGAGCCATGCTAGCTGCCATTTGTTAAGAGTTTCAAGGAGACTGAAGGGTCTTAAAGAAGGTTTCAAGTATCCTGGACTTGGAATTCTCATTACAAAAGCTTATTTCACCTTCAAAGCACTATAGCATTAACTAGAGCTGCCTAATTACACTGCAGAAAAATGCCTTGAGTTTATTTCGCCTGAATGTGACAGAAATTGGGGTGGTCATCTGTCAAACACATTCCTGTGCCCACGAGATAGATATATAAACTTTCAGTCTTATCTGATTATCAATGAAGTTTCTGTGTGGGATTTTTTTTTTTTAAGGTCTAAATACTGGGTGCTTGATAAGAGAACAGTTCCTTTTTGCAATATGCCAGCTGTCAAGGGTTTCTAGGCAAGATATTATTTCTGATAAATAGATATGGACAATAGATAATGTCTATATTAATCTCACTAAAACGTGGTCCTCTCCTGCAGCTCACGCAGGACGGGGACAACGATGTGTAAAGAGGCAGATGCCAGACAAGAGACTTTTTTCTTGTGACAGTTTGAGCTCCCCTGCCACAATTAACTTTTTCTCCCCCTCTCTCTCCTCCTTCATCTCATGCAATGTGGTTCAGTAAAAGGGGGTCTGTATTTTCCTCCTGCTGATGGAAGTTGATTAGCAGTCAGGTGGAGTGATGCTCAGGGGACAACACAGCGGATTAATTAAATCACTTCTACTGGCTAAGTGGTGACACTTTGATTTATAGCAGAGCTCACTCAACCAGACAGCAGCTTTTCTTGCATGCCGAAGGAGAGGAGGGCCACACTGGCCACTGGTTGGAGGCTGAGGGCTTGGCAAACTTTAAAGACAAGCATCCTAGTCATTAAAGCAGAAGCCCCCCGCTGGGCTCTTCTCTCCAGGGCAGGGGGACCTGCAGGCTCAGGAGAGGAGCTGGAAAGAATGGAGCCGCTGAGGCAGGCCAGCAGTCTAACAAAAAGCCAGGGGATCTGTTTCAGAACATGAAGAGCTCCATCACACCCCTGCAGAAAGGCAAGCTTGAAACAGCTTAGCATGCTTTTCTCCAGGTTCGTCTCTACTGGAAGGGTTCTTTTTAGCATCCTGTTGAACTGATTCAGGCCTGTTTGTGACTATTTTCCATCATAGCACAGGGTCTTCTCAATGAGGAGCTCTCAGGCCAAAATGCACACAATAGCTGTGCTCCTGGTGGCATGTTTTATGTTACGAGCTGGATTCATCTGACGGCTAATCTTATTTCACTCTTTGCTTGGGCTCTGGGAATCTCAGAGCTGACCCTGCAGCCCAAACCACAGGCCCTCGCAGATGCCCCTGTGTGTGAATGCCTTATGGGATGCACCTCTCCCTTTACCCAGAGCACTTCTGTTTATCTTAAAATGTTTGGGGTGAAAGCTGCCTCCAACTCTCTTAGGAACAAGATCATATAGGATAGTAGTCAAAACCCCTAGACTTCACCCATATTAAGCACACTCTAGTTCTCTGATGACCTGTATTGAAGAAGTGTGCTTATTAAGACACAAATTCCTGGGACCTACTGCAGACCTTCTGTGTAGGTCAAGACAGGGCCCAGGAACCTCCTAAACAATCCTGGAATGTTTGAGAACTATAGTTTCATCTTTTAAATTTTTTATTTATTATTTATGTACTTGGCTGCGCTGGGTCTTAGTTGTGCATGAGAACTCTTAGTCGTGGCAAGTGGGATCTAGATCCCTGAACAGGGATCAAACCCAAGCCCCCTGCATTGGAAGCTCAGAGTGGCAGCCACTGAACCACCAAGGCAGTGCCAAGAACTATAGTGCTAAGCCCTAAGACCAAATCTCAGCATCGCCAGTTAGTAGTGGGTCAACTCAAGCAAGACTTTCATTTCTCCAGGCTTCCTTTCCTCAACTATAAAATAGCATTGGTGAGAATTAAATTAGATGTCTGTAGGTAGGCACACACCTTACATGGATGACTGGAAACCATAATATTCAATAAATAGTGGGCAACCCAAGTGGCCATCAACTGATGAATGGATAAGCAAATGGAGTATATACAAAAACGCAATATTAGTTGTTAAAAGAAAGTTCTGACACCTGCCACAACATGCATGAATCTTGAGAACATTATGCTAAGTGAAAGAAATCAGACACTAAGAAATAAATATTGCATGATTCCACTCATACGAGATTCTTAAAGGAGTCAAAGCCGTAGAGACAGGAAGTAGAACGGTGTTGCCAAGGGCTGGGGAGTGGGGGTGGGATTAGGGTTTAACAGGTACAGTGTCAGTTTGGGAAAATGAAAGACTTTAGTAGTTTGGGATGGAGGTGATGGCTGCAAAATGATGTGAATGTACTTCACGCCACTGAACTGTGCACTGAGAAATGGTTACAATGGTAAACTCTATATTAGGTATATTTTATCACAATAAAAGAGAAAATAAACAATAGATATAGTTACCGCTCCCACCACCAACAAACCAAATTTATTTTGGACACCCTCCTCCCATTTCCCACCTTGCTCCCTCAGATCCTCTACAATCAATTTAGCAACAAAGCATCTGGTTGAGGTGTGGGAGGAAGGAGAACAGATGAGGAATGGGAAAGAAATGACAGTATCTAGCCCTCTCATTGTTTTTTCTTTAACCCAAGGATCCCAAAAGTCCCCAAGATGCCACAGAACGCTTATCCCAACTGTGAAGGAAGCTAATGCAACATCAAATATTAAAGGGTATAGGAACCAGCATAGCTTTCCATATAAATGAATCTACTAACATATATGAAGATTGCTTTTAAAATTCAAACATAATTATTTTTTAAAAGGCATCCTGTGAGCACTGTCTCTCTCCCAACACTGACACTTCTGGGCCCCTGTCATGCTCCAGTGAGGCGCCTGTTGGCAGCCAGCCCAAAGCACTTTGTAACATGCCCTCCAGATCCTAAGTGAAAACTGATCAAAGAATTGGCACCGGCAAAGACAAGACTGAAATCAGCTCTCAAAGGGGTGGGGCTGGGCTATTGTCCCTCTTTGTGGGAACAGCTGCTTAACGGGGAATTGGAGCAGCGTGATTATAATATGCAGACGGGCCGCTCTGTTAACAGAAGCCGGCTTAAAGTACTCTGGGGGCCTCCACCTTGCGTTTTGGCAAAGGGCTCTGCGAGGATGCTGTGTCAAATCTTTTTTGAAAATGTCTCCTTGACACGGAGGGTGAGTGAGGGCGCCTGCGAATCTCATTACAGCCCCAGGCCTCCCTCTGCTGTCCCCCTGCTCCCTTTTCTTGGCTGCTGCCGAGCTGGGGGGAGCTGCACAGGGGGGTCATCCTGCCCTCTGCTTTAATCAGGACAGAGGCAGTGCAGGAAAGGAGAGGTTTGGTTACCTGGGTGGGCCTGGGAGCCCAGCTCCCGAACCCTGTGAGAGATCTGCAGATTCTCCCGGGTGGGGAGGGGAGGAAGACGGAGTGAGTTTCACCCAAGTTCTGAATGATAATATGTCATGGAGAAATTCATCTTCATCGTGCTCGGCGCCATCTCTCGACACTGGGGACCTCAAGGATCCTTGGGGAGGGGAGGGGAGGGGTGGGGAGGGGAGCGAAGCAAGCCCTGAGGCCTTAGGCTCTTCCCTGTTCCTCATCTGACATAATCCTCCCCGTGCTGACATCCCCTTCAGGAGAGGAGGAAACTGTGCATTAGGAAGGTTAAAGCTATTTTATCGAGGTCTCCTAGGAGAAAGTACCGGGGCTACCACACAGCTCCCGGTCGGTTTCCCTCCAAGGCCTTTTGTCTGTGGGTTGGTTTTGTTTTTAATTGCACCCTGCCCTAAGGAAACGGATGCATTTCTTTTTCTAGGGGGAAAAGTCGGCTGCTCCCAAAATCCTGTCTGCCCCAGTTCGGAAGGATCTCACCGCCTCCTCTGCCCGTCGGCAGCTAAAAGGCCCCCTGGCCTCCATCTCTGCAGAGACAGAGGAGGAGATGTGGAGGGAGAGGAGGGAGCCGGGAAGAGTTTTTAAATGAATATATGCATGTGTCTCTCCTGCTAATCACTGGAATGCATTTTCAGGAGAGGTAAGCACAGGGATTAGCTGCAGGACTCCCATTAATGTTAACTTTATTTCAGTAATGAGGTGGCAAGACATGCAACAATCACGGTGGCTAACGCGGCGTAATCACAGTGATGAGATACGCGTGCTGGGAAGAGGGGAGGGGGGAGAGTCGGGAGGGGGGACGTCGTTCGCTGGGGACGATGACACTGCAGAGGCAGCAGGAGCCACACTTGTGAGGCGAAGGGAGGAGGCGGGTGAACCCTGTCGATGGGCTGAGCTGGATAAAGGAAGGCCCCAGCAGGTAGGAAATAATAATAGCAGCTCCCCAGTGAGGTCTTAAGTAGGCCAGGCCAGGTGAGGAGCCCTGCTCTTTTCATGGCATCCTCATGAGGAAATGGATACCTGGGTATTATTACCCCCATTGTAGAGACTGGCAAACCAAGTTTTTAAAAAGTGAAGATATTTGCCAAAGCCATGCAGTCAGTGGAAGAGTCCCAGTTTGAAGTCATAATGGGGACGATGACACTGCAGAGGCAGCAGGAGCCACACTTGTGAGGCGAAGGGAGGAGGCGGGTGAACCCTGTCGATGGGCTGAGCTGGATAAAGGAAGGCCCCAGCAGGTAGGAAATAATAATAGCAGCTCCCCAGTGAGGTCTTAAGTAGGCCAGGCCAGGTGAGGAGCCCTGCTCTTTTCATGGCATCCTCATGAGGAAATGGATACCTGGGTATTATTACCCCCATTGTAGAGACTGGCAAACCAAGTTTTTAAAAAGTGAAGATATTTGCCAAAGCCATGCAGTCAGTGGAAGAGTCCCAGTTTGAAGTCATATTTCTCCTAATTAGCTACACTTTACAGTATGCCCACATCGCTATGAATATAAGGTGGGAGAAATAATCTGCAAACACCCAACGCTAAAATAGCAGTACCAGAAGGAGGAAGAAGTGGCTTTGTACACGGGCCCCCTGCCTCCATGACACTGGTTTGCAGCTGTATTTGTAGGGCTCACCACGCCGTCACCTGGAAGTCTCGGTGATGCTGGGAGAGGTGATGGAGAAAAGAATTGCCCTCATTAGCCAAGTTCCAAGTACCGCCTGCAGCCAGGAAAGAAAAGTCTCAAGAAGCTAGAATATGCACTGGCTCTCCAGACCACACAAATCCTTCCGTTTGAGAATGTATGCCAGCCAGAGACCAGTCACTCTCAACAGAGCCTGGTGGCCTCCAAGGATGATCTGCAGGCTCATCTGGGTGCCTGCGAAAAATGCCACTTATCCCCGGCCGTTATTCCACTGGTAGAGGGGCTCTGGAGCCACTCTTCCACCAGACCCCTGGCTTAGGTTTCCTGAGATTTCTTTGTGCTTTAAAGAGCTTGCAGGTGGCCAAGGCACAGCATTTCAGTGTCCATGACCAGTTAAGGCACACTCTGCAGGCCAACCCTGCCCCATCCATGACCCCTTCCCCTCACAGTTTACTCAGAAGCATGAAGTTCGTAACATTCAACACGATTAGAGCGCCTGACACGACTGAAGCGACTTAGCAGCAGCAGCAGCACCATGTCCCAGGCTCCATCCTATGCCCTTGGAATACAGCAGGGGACAAATCTAAGTCCCTGCTTTCCTAAAGCTTGCATTCCACTGAAGAAGACAAACCGATCGGACGGCCTGTCAGAGGGCGTCACGAAGAAAAATGAAACACCTGCCAGAGGGCAGTGCTTCTCCACCAGGGTGACGCTGCCTCTCCGGGAACAGTGGGCCGTGTCTGGAGATGTTGCTGGGCGTCACAGGGGGGTGTGGGGGTGCCACTGTCATCAGGTGGGGAGGGGCGAGGGACGCTGCCCAACAGTTTACAATGCCCATGGCACCTCCCACTACAGAAATCGTCTGGCCCCAAATGGCACTAGTGCTGAGGCTGAGGACCCTGGCTCGGAGAACACGGATGTCTGGTCTTCAGGGAAGGGGTGAGGGCAGGTCTCTGGAGAGATTCAACCAGAGATCCAGGGGCGGGAAGGACGTCTGTGGGCAGAGGGGAGGTGCCCACAGAGCACACCGCCTGGTGGGCTGCTGATTTCAAGGGTATGTGCCAGGGAGCCTGCGGCTTCCAGCAGGAAGGTGAGATGCTCTCGCTTTCCTTTCCTGAGGGTCCCTCTGTCTGTAGGGAGCAAAGGGGAGTGGGAGAACCAGCTGGGAGGCTGCTGGCCTCTTCTAGACCAGAAATGTAGGGGCTTGAATGAGGGCAGGCGAGGCAGGGTGGCAGGAAGTGGTCTGCTGCCAAACATGCCGTCGAGGTAGAACCTTTGGGACTTGCTCGTGGATTAGAGGAGGATATGGCACAGAGGACTCAAGAGTGATGCTTGGAGTGATGCTCTCCACTAGGTCGCTGGTACAAGTGTGTCCCTGAACAACGTGGCTCCCTGTCCCACCCCTCCCCTTAACCTGGTGGTTCTCAGGAACATGAGGCTGTATCTGGGACGTCGTGGGACAATGGGACACACTGGGACATTGTCGCCACTGGGAAGGAGGGCTGCTACTGGCACCTAGTGGGTAGAGGCCAGAGATGCTGCTCAACGCCTTACAGCGCACAGAGCAGCCTCCCCGCTCCCACCTCAAAGACTCGCCTGGCCTCAGATGCCAGTGGTGGTGAGGCTAAGGAATTCCTCCCCAGTCCCCGGCTGGGCACCTCCTCTGACATGGCGCCCGGCCCTGCCAATTTAACGGGACTTTGTCAGAGCCTGGAGATTCCCAATCAATGCCTGTCGGTGGCTAAGGTCCATATTAACCACATCTCACTTGCTTCTAACGGTGACACAGATCAGATGCCGCTGCTATTGCCACCGCCACCACATGAAATGAGACTGCTGGAGAGCAAATTCATTACCCAGCTGTTAAGAGCGACAGGGCATACACGCGTCTCTCCCAGACCGGGGGACCTGGGAGCCGGCCCTGCTGGAAGATTGAGTGGCTGCCCGCCTCCTCCTCTCTGTGACCTTGACGCGCCGGGGCGGAGCCTCCGACGCACAAGCTAAAAATCCGAAAGGCAACACAGGCAAGCGACAAATGGATGGGTTAATGTGTTTCATGTCTCCCTTGCCACCAGACTTTCATTCGGAAAAAAAAAACCCCGACAACAACAAACCTCCATTTTGGGGGCTTAATATCCCAGCTGCTAGGAATCAGATTCAGCAGAAGGAAGAAAGTGTGACATCAATGTAGAGATCTGTTTGTATTCAGTTGCGTTTGCTTAAAAACCGGTTTGGGGTCCGCAGGTTATTCTTGCTGGCTGGGACCTCGAGCAACAAGCGCTCACACTTCCAGGTGGTATCTTTAAGGAAAGCTAATTAGAATTCTTGGCACTTGGAGCACGAAACATTTTACAATTTTCTTCAAAGCAATTTGCCAACATTAGCTAATTAAAACACCCAGCCTTCCGTTGAGGGACAATGGGAAGAAAGTAGAATCTTCATTTCTCAGCATCTGCCGGAGGGTAAAAGCTCCAAATTCCTGTTGCTTCCACTTGGTGGAGGATTTTCTCTAAAGTTGGCCTTTCGTGGTTGTTAGCGACCTTTTTGTGATCACTGAACAGACTCTGGCTTTTCTAGCACTTTGTCTCTAAAATAAGGGACAACACTAAGAAGGGAGGGAGTTTGAACAATTAAGATCGGTCTGCTAAACCAGAGGTCAGCACACTACAGCCTGCAGGCTGATTACGCACCCCCCCCCTCCGCCTCCACCGCCACCACCACCAACTGTCCCTTCACATATGCCTTGACCAAGATCTTCTACCTGGGAGGGTCAGACTGCCCTCAGCCCTGACTGGGTTTATCTCCTGCACCCATCTCCAGGTATCTGTGTCATCAATGGGGCTTCAGCACTCAGGCAGAAGCAAGAACCAGCATATGTTCGCGGGGAGAAAGGCTTCTTCATACAGGATAAAGAGCTCAGCCGGGACATGTGCTGGCAGAAGGGCGGAGAGGGCTCAGGAATGAGCACAGATGGCCTTCATTTTCAGCCACTTCTTGCCTAACGCCATCACCTCACATAGAGATGCAGGGCTGGGTCTGACCCCCACTTCCTGGCCTCGTTCAGGGTGAGTTCAGGACTCACTCCCCCGTGTTGGGTACTGCCCCACTAAGTGAGGCCTTGGGTTCAAAGAAGAGCACAGGATGGGACTCACCAGGTCCCCAGGCTGCCTAGGCTTGTTGGGGTTGGGGAGGGGAGGCGGTCAGGGGTCACCAATGGAGTTAATTTCCTCTGGTCCTGAGGTGTCTGATAGGACAGATGTGACTTGTTGGCTTAGGGACAGCAGAGACATTCGAGACACCCCCTTCCATTTCTCCCCCAGCCTCACTGGCACATGCTTATCTGCCTTTATCCCAAGGATTGTTTGTGTAGAGTAGCTTGAAGGGTCCTTATTCATCCGAGACAAAACTGCTTTGCTAGGGTACGGGAAAAGCTGCTCTTGGCCACACTCCCAGCGTCCCCCTTATAACAAGGCCCCTCTGTCAGTCGGCCCCTTGAAGGAGGAGCTGGTGGAGGCAGAGGTGGGGGTGACCGGCAGACAGGAGGAGGGCACTGCCTAGAGATGCTGCACAGGCCTTTCAGGATTGGAGGACAATGCAGGTGTGCCCATAGGCTCACAAGCTGCCACGTGAAGGACTGGGGTCTTGCAGGACAGACCAGCGTGGGCTCAAGCAGATCACTAACTTAGGGTATCACCACAAAGACACCACAGACTCCTGCAGTGGCCAGGCTTTTAGCTTAGTCCAAACCCCTCATTTCACATTTTGGATCCACTCAACTGCATTAACCCTAACCCACTAGATGCTTCTGGGAGGCAAAGGCGGCTTCAGAGTCTCTTTGCTAGCCTGAAGTCACAGATTCATGGCAATTCAGGGTTGAAAGACAGGGATGAGTATTTGCTGAGCGTGGCTATGTGTAAGAAACTTTACACATGTCATCTATTTAATCCAAAAAGAGCCTGTGAGGAGGGTACTGTCATACTATCATGTCTGTCTTACAAATAAGGAAACAAGCTCCAGAGCAGCTAAGTATCCGGGGCAGAACTGGGGTTTAAGCTGGGGTCCTTCTGGCTGAGCCCAGTGCTCCACTTCCTCCGTGGGGTCCCAAGCCCAACACTCTTTCCCAATACACACACCAGCTCTTTGCAAAGCTCATTGTACACACTTTTAAAACAGCTTTATTGGGATAGAGTATAAAATGCACACCCATTTCAAGTGTATTTTTAGTATATTTCTTGGTATATTCAAAGTTGTGCAGCCATCTCTACCATCAACTTCAGATCATTTTCATCACCCTGAAAGAAATCCCACATCCATTAGCAGCCACCCTTAATTTCCCCCATATAGTAATCTGCTTCCAGTCTCTATAAATTCGCTTATTCTAGACATTCCCTGTAAGTGGAATTATATAACACATGGCCTTTGGGGACTGGCTTCTCTAAGCATCACATTTTCAACAGTCACCATGCTATAGCTTGTGTCAATACCTCACTCCTTTTTGTGGCTGACTCATATTCCACTGTATGGATGGTGCACATTCTTATCTGTTGATCTGTTGATGGGCATTTCAATTGTTTCTACTTTTTCATTGTTGTGACTAACACTGGTATGAATATTGGTGTAGGTGTTTTTCTGCACATTCTTTTAACAATCACATTTTTACTCCTTTTATTAAAGATTGAAAGTTATAAACACCTGTTCTCTCATTGAACAACAGTGAAAATATTCATTGAAATGACTGAGGCATTTACGATAGAAGAAGCAGTTGGGTGTGGTGAAGGGAAAGTAGGTCAGGAGTTAGGACACAGAATTTCGTTTTTTTTTTCCTCATTCAATAAAGATTTATTAAAATAGAGTATAAGGCATTATATTGGATACTAAAGATTCAGTTCAGTTCAGTTCAGTCACTCAGTCATGTCCAACTCTTTGCAATCCCATGAATCGCAGCATGCCAGGCCTCCCTGTCCATCAGCAACTCCCGGAGTTCACTCAGACTCACGTCCATCGAGTCAGTGATGCCATCCACCCATCTCATCATCCTCTGTCATCCCCTTCTCCTCCTGCCCCCAATCCCTCCCAGCATCAGAGTCTTTTCCAATGAGTCAACTCTTTGCATGAGGTGCCAAAGTACTGGAGTTTTCAGCTTTAGCATCATTCCCTCCAAAGAAATCCCAGGGCTGATCTCCTTCAGAATGGACTGGTTGGATCTCCTTGCAGTCCAAGGGACTCTCAAGAGTCTTCTCCAACACCACAGTTCAATAGCATCAATTCTTCGGCGCTCAGCTTTCTTCACAGTCCAACTCTCACATCCATACATGACCACTGGAAAAACTATAGCCTTGACTAGACGGACTGCACATCGTAATTGTTCCATAATTTATTTTTTTTTTTTAATTGTTGCCCATTCTGTTCTAGAAAACCAAGATCAGTCACTTATCTTCCTAGGGCCTCACTCTCATCAGCAAAGTGGGAACAATACATTGACCTGGGTATACCTGGGAGGGCTGGGCAAAGCAGGCAAAATGGTACACCTGAGAGAGTCCTGGCCTATCAGGGACTCAACGAACATCATAATTTGACCCAGATGATGCGAGAAATGACTTGTATTCGTTTGCCTTTCCACATTGAAGGTAAAGAACTGCTTCCTACTCGATAGTAAAAATGTTTAACACGCTAGGAATTGCCTGTAGAACGAGAAACATGCAAGCTTCCCTGCCTTACAGAAAACAGGTTCACTTTTTGTAAGTGGTTGAATTTTTAAACATTACCTCCAAAGGTGAAAAGACCTTAAAGCAACAGGAGTGGGTCAGAATGAAAAGAATTAATTGGTACCTGACAATCTGCCATGGAGAAAGGAAAAAACAAAAAGACCTTCCGTAAAACCTTCAAGTTTCTGGCATTGCACTTTTCTGACTTTGCCAGAAGATGGCGACGTGGTCCCACAAGGTTGCATTACTGCAACGCTGGCGCGCGAAGGACAGGGACTTAGAGGGCAGCTAAGTTGTGCTGAATGGAAACTTCTGCTCCTTGTCAGTTGCATTGCAGAGGTCTGAGCACCGCTAAGCACATTCGTAGGGGAGGAAAAAAGGACACGTGGAACAATGATGTGTTTACAAAGGCTACAGGAATCTAATGCAATTTGCAAATGGCTTGAGGTATAACTCCAGATGTCACCAGAATAAAGATATTGGGGGTAAGGGTAGGCATGAAGACATTAAAGAACATTTTGCAATTAGTATCAAACAATTATCTTTTTATGCTACATCTATTCCAAGGAATATTATCATTCATTAAAAATCAATTAGTATCACAATATGACACCAAAACCACAAGCAACCAAAGAAAAATTAAATTGAACTTCATCAAAACTAAAACTTTTATGCTTCAAAGAACACCATCAAGAAAGTGAAATGACAATCCACAGAACAGGAGAAAATGTTTGCAAATCATATATCTGACAAGGGGCTCATATCTAAAATACATAAAGAAGTCTAACAATTTATAAAAACAACCCAATTTTAAAATGGGCGAAGAGTTAAGATAGACACCTCCCTAAAGATGTCCATGTGGCCACTAAGTACATGAAGAGATGTTCAGCATCATGAGCCATCAGGGATATGCTAATTCAAAACCCCCAATGAGATACCACTTCATCATCATTCAGTTCAGTTCAGTTCAGTTCAGTCACTCAGTTGTGTCCTACTCTTTGCGACCCCATGAATCGCAGCACGCCAGGCCTCCCTGTCCATCACCAACTCCCGGAGTTCACTCAGACCCGCGTTCATCGAGTCAGTGATGCCATCCAGCCATCTCATCCTCGGTCGTCCCCTTCTTCTCCTGCCCCCAATCCCTCCCAGCATCAGAGTCTTTTCCAATGAGTCAACTCTTCGCATGAGGTGGCCAAAGTACTGGAGTTTTAGCTTCAGCATCATTCCCTCCAAAGAAACCCCAGGGCTGATCTCCTTCAGAATGGACTGGTTGGATCTCCTTGCAGTCCAAGGGACTCTCAAGAGTCTTCTCCAACACCACAGTTCAAAAGCATCAATTCTTTGGCGCTCAGCCTTCTTCACAGTCCAACTCTCACATCCATACATGACCACTGGAAAAACCATAGCCTTGACTAGATGGACCTTAGTCGGCAAAGTAATGTCTCTGCTTTTCAATATGCTATCTAGGTTGGTCATAACTTTTCTTCCAAGGAGTAAGCGTCTTCTAATTTCATGGCTGCAGTCACCATCAGCAGTGATTTTGGAGCCCCAAAAAATAAAGTCTGACACTGTTTCCACTGTTTCTCCATCTATTTCCCATGAGTGATAGGACTGGATGTCATGACCTTCGTTTTCTGAATGTTGAGCTTTAAGCCAACTTTTCCACTCTCCTCTTTTACTTTCATCAAGAGGCTTTTGGCTACAATAACAAAGACAAGTGTTGGCAAGGGTGTGAAGTAATCGGAATCCTCATACACTGCTGGGTGGGAATGTAAAGTGGTACAACTGCTTTGGAAAACAGTCTGGCAATTCCTCAAAAGATGAAGCCCATATCATAACACAGTAATTCCACTTCTAGGTATATGCATAGAAGGGAACAGAAATCATATGTCCACCTAAAACTTGTATACAAATGCTCAGAGCAACGTTATTCACAATAACCAAAAATGCCCATCAACTGGTGAATGGATAAGCAAAAGAGGGTCTATCCATATTGTGGAATATTCAGCCGTAAGAAGGAATGAAGTACTGACTCATGCTACAACATGAGTGAACTCTGAAAACATGCTAGGTGAAAGAGGTTAGTAACAAGAGACTACATGCTGTGCAATTCTATTTATGAGAACTATTCAGAATAGGTCAATCAGTAGAGACAGAAGGTAAATTGTTGCCACAGGCTGGCAGGGAGGAAGAATGAGGAATGACTGCCAATAGGTATGGGGTTTGTTTTGGAGGGATGAAAATATTCTGTAATTAGTGGTAGTGGCTGCACAGCTTTGTGAACAGGAAAAAATACTGAGCTGTATACTTTAAAAAGGTGAATGAACTGTATATGAACAATTCAACTAGAAAAATAAATTTTTAAAAAAGAACAAAGTACTGATACATGCTATAATTGGATAAGTCATGGAAACATGATGATATATGAAAGGAGCCAGTCCCTAAAGATCATATGTGATTCCATTAATATGAAATGTCCAGAATAGGCAAATCTACAGACTAAGTAGATCAGTGGTCATCTAGGGCTGGAAAGATCAGGGGAACTGGGAGAGTGATAGTTAACAGGTATGGGACTTCTTTCTGGGGTGATGAAAATCTTCGAAAATTGATTGTGGTGATGGCTGCACAGCTCTGAATAATACACTGCTGCTACTGCTAAGTCACTTCAGTCGTGTCCGACTCTGTGCGACCCCATAGACGGCAGCCCACCAGGCTCCCCCGTCCCTGGGATTCTCCAGGCAAGAACACTGGAGTGGGTTGCCATTTCCTTCTCCAATGCATGAAAGTGAAAAGTGAAAGGGAAGTCGCTCAGTCGTGTCCAACTCTTCGCGACCCCATGGACCACAGCCTACCAGGCTCCCCTGTCCATGGGATTTTCCAGGCAAGAGCACTGGAGTGGGGTGCCATCGCCTCATGGAACTGTACACTTTACATGGGTGAACTGCATGCCAAGTGAACTACAGCTCAACAAAGCTGCTACAAAAAATAGAGTTCCAGGGCTGCTGGGTCACACAAGGGGGTGGGGCAGAGGGGTGACATGGAATACACCATTCTGGTACTACGTGAATGATGCCATCTGGAGTTGTGAAATGTGGGTGTTCACCCATCTCCCTGGATCAATGCATTCTTGGTAGGCAGAGACCCTGGTCATCTAACTCCACAGCCAGTGTGGCATGCAGACATCTTTCTCTGTCTTATGATCACCAAATTAGATGTCAAAGCCCCATTCAAGGGCCACTCACTTGGTGACAAAATGGTAAAATAGGGTTGCACTTTTTTTGTTAAATATATGTGCATGTGTACAAAAAGAGACGTATCACATAGTGGTTATCTACAGATGGAAGGATTATGAAAGTTTTTATTCTCTTTACTTCTCTTTCTATAATGAAATGTGTCACTTTGTAATTAGAAAAAATGCATATATGGATTTACGCATCAACTGTGTTGCTGTCTCACACCTGCATGTTGGCATTCTACTTTAAAAGTGTCAGTCACTCAGTCACATCCGACTCTTTGCAACCCCATGGACTATAGCCTGCCAGGCTCCTCTGTCCATGGGATTCTCCAGGCAAGAATACTGGAGTGGGTAGCCATTCCTTTTAAACTGGTTCTACTAATCAGTATTATATATAAATACATAGCTTCCTCTGGAGAAGTCAGTGACATCCCACTTCAGTACTCTTGCCTGGAAAATCCCATGGATGGAGGAGCCTGATAGGCTGCAGCCCATGGGGTCGCTCAGAGTCGGACATGACTGAGTGACTTCACTTTCACTTTTATGCATTGGAGGAGGAAATGGCAACCCACTCCAGCGTTCTTGCCTGGAGAATCCCAAGGACGGGGGAGCCTGGTGGGCTGCCGTCTATGGGGTCACACAGAGTCAGACACGACTGAAGTGACTTAGCAGCAGCACATAGCTTCCTCAAATCTTTTCTGGGTTTTTTTTTTTTTCATATTTACTTTTATTTATTTGGCTGCACCCCACCAGGTCTTAGTTGGGACATACATCTTCGATCTTTGTTGAGGCACGAGGGATCTTTAGTTGTGGCATGAAAACTCTTGGTTGCGGCATGTGGGATTTAGTTCCCTGACCAGGGATCGAACCCAGGCACCTGCATTAGGAGCAGAGTCTTAGCCACTGGACCACCAGGGAAGTCCCTCCTCCAATCCTTTATAAAAAGAACCAAGATGACAAGGAAGCCTGACATGCTGCTGTCCATGAGACCGTAGAGTCGGACATGACTTAGCGACTGAACGACAAAGCTATACTAGTGTAGGTCTGTGAATGAGGCAGGATTCAATAAATGGTGCTTGGCTGTCTGAGCAAAAAAACGCTCTCTGGAAATCCAAAGTGACAGTTTATCCTGAGGAGGATGGTAACTTCATCATCTAAGAATGTTTAGGTATTAATACCATGTTTCCAAAACCAGAAGCCTAAGATCAACCCGACTTTAAATCCCAGGAGACTCTTCCAGGTCTCTGCACTCCCTGGCACAGAGCTAGGCAGACAGTAAGTGCTACGCGAGTACCTGCTGAACCAATGACCGGAGCCGACAATCCCACGTCACCCCCATTCACGGGGCAACAAGGCTGAACCCAGGGTTTCTCCACCTCGACCCTGCTGACACTGGGCAGTGGACAACCCTCTGTGGTGGGGGCTGTGCAGGGTACTTGAGCGTGTGCCTCAGCTGGAGGCACACAGACACACACACATCACGACAACCAGAACTGTCTTCATACGTTGGCTTATGTCCCCTGGGGGGCAAAATGCCCCTCTGGTTAAACACTACAGGTTTAAAGCAGCACTTTTCAGGTCTTGAGGCTAGACCCTAAAACTAGAACCCCTGAAGGCCAGGGCTGGAAGGAACCTTGGGTAGGCTCTCAGGTTCACTTTCATGAAGAAACACACTGGCGCCGAGACGGCTCCAGCGGTGCAGCTCAGCGCTGCTACCCGCCACGCTATCCTCTGGGTTTGCATAGTAACTCAGCATCATTTCCTTCAAGGACTGTTATCAGTCACCGCAGGCTGCCCTAACAAAATACTGTAGACTGGGGAGCTTAAAGGACAGGATTTATTCTCCTGCAGTTCTGGAGGCTGGGAAGTCTGAGATCAAGGCGCCAATAGGTTTGTTTCTCCTGAGGCCATTCTTAGATTGCAGATGGCGGCCTTCTTAAAGCCCTCTTTAAGGGCTTTCTCTCCCTTTTCTCATAAGGACATAGTCCTAGTAGATTAGAAGCCACCCTCACAGCCTCATTTTAACTTAATCACCTCTTCAGAGGCAGTTTATCTGAATAGGTTACACTGTAATGCACTGAGGGTTGGGAATTCAGTATATGGATTTGGGTAGGGAGAGACAGTTCAGCCCATTATAAGGACTCTGATCAGGGCGAAAAGGGAAGTTACCAGAGCTGTGCTGAAAGGCTAAAATCCTCTTTCAGTGCATTCTTCAAACACTCTTTCTGGCAGGACCAGCAGCAAGAAGGTGAAACATTTTGCTTAAATCAAGGATGATCCAAATCCTAGGCCAAATAGCCAGCTTTAAAGCAAATAACCCCTTCTCCATCTCGACCTCCTTCTCAGCACTCAGCCCACAGTGGCACTTACATCACAGGGGCTAAAAGTCAAGGTCCTGGAGCAAAAAAAGATCGGGTTCGATCACTATCCTGGTTTCCCCAGACAAAGAAATTAATCTCTGAGTTCTGCAGAATAAGGATAAAAAGACCTACAACTTCATAAGCATGGTTGTTGAGATTAAGAGGCCTTTAGTGCCAGAAATGATTGGAAGATGGTTGCTGTGATCACAAAGTGCCTAGGCTGGGCCCGTGTGCAACTTCCGGGGCTCTGAAGCTGGCATCTGTAACCTGGAGAAAAAATATAAGCCTGGCTCCTAAAATGAAGATGAGAAAGAACACCTGCCTCAGGAGACACTGCCATGTGAACGCGATGGGGCCAATGCAGGATGGTACGCTGTAAGCAGTTCCCAGATGTTTTTTTCCAGGTAGGACCAGTCAAGAGACTATCCTACATTTCACTTCAGCAAATGGGAGGAGAGGAAGAAGAGGACGGTACAGGCCCCGAGTTAAGCCTGAGGTCTTCAATGGCACCAGCAGCAGATTCCCTTTTCTTTGCAAAAGGATATGCCTCAGTCCCTGTGCACAAAGTCGACAGGGCTCTGGGAAAGAGTCCTGGTTCGTCGTCACCACCAGATGGTCCTTCGTCTACAGACCAGCCTCACTGTCTCAGCGAGAGGAAGCCCACGTGGGCACAGGTCTCACTGCCTCCCAACAAGGACTACGCTGAGGACAGAAACCTAAGTGACTGGTGCCCCCAAGTGGCACAGAGAGCAACTGTCGGCATTTGTGCCCCCAACACCTCCTGCTCTCTCCTCTCCCCTTCCTCCCATCTCTCCAGCTTCTCTTTCCCCTTTTTTCCTTGAGAGAGTGCCCATGAGCATCATTTAACTCAGCAGTCATTCTTAAAGGTCTGAAAAGACTGCGATGAAAAGACAGAGCTTTAAGATCGTATCGGACTTGACTCCATAGTTCCTCCCTCTGTTAAATCAGGTCAATGAGCTTATTTGTGTCAAATAAATGAGCCTGGCTGACTGCAAAGCGGCTGCAAGACCACTTATCTCAGGCCTCCAGGCTGGCATGCAGCAGGCTGCAGGCAGAGCTTAGGAAGGGCATGGGTGTCAGGGCTTGCACTCTCAGAGCACACCCTGGATTGCTGCCCAGGCAAAAACTTCCTCAGAGAAACTGAGTCCAGCACGTGCGAGGGACTCCAGGCCTCTTGAGGCTCTGGAGGGAAGCACAGAGGATGCCAGCTCCAAATAGCAACCCATGGAGCGTCTAGAACATCTTTAGAAACTGACAAACTGACATCCCTCTTGCCCTCAAAAACCATCACTGTGGCCACAAACTTGACAAAACGTGGCTGCTTTAAACTCATATCATCCTTTTCCCAAAGCAGGCATCCAGAACGATGGTCCTCCTGTGTCCTTCCCAAACGTAATTTTTTTATTTCCTTAATTGCTGCACTTAGTGATTCAGTGAAATGAATGACATAGTTGGGGAGATTTCGAGCAGGGCTCCCCCCATCTTTTTTCCTTAGCACTCTCAAGAAAGTGGGGTTCTGCCGTGACAGGTTTCAACCTCCTCATGCTTCCTGTGGGTCAACTCTGGCTTAAGTAGGATGCCTGTAATTTATTTGTGAGGAACACAAAGACTTGTCTCCCCAGTGTAAAAATCAGACAAAGAAAAGGGATACAGAAAGGCAATGCCAAACTTGTGTGCAGTTCTAAAAGGGCTTTCAACCCTACCCTGACGTTATGTTAAGAGGCCCAGATGATACAATTAAAATGAACACTTTTCCCACTCTGTAAATTAATTAGCTATAATTGAGTTAAGCCAACCCGATAGGAATAGTTTATTTTAAAATATTATACAGCAAGATTCTACCTTTATTTACGTACTAACACAAAATATACATTTATGTACAAAAAAAGACAAAACTTTACATCAAAACTTTAATTAGTGGTTATCTCTGGGGGGTGCTGGGGATCTGATAATATCTTTGTAATTTCCTATATTTTGAGATTTCTGCCTAGTAATCACAAAAGATATGAAAGGGAAACCTTTTACTGAGCAGTAACTACAGAAGCCCTAAATAGGAATTCCAAGATGCTCTGAGCATCTCAGGTTAAGCATGTCTAAATAATTTAGCACTGTGTTAAGGTATAGCTACAAAGCACATTCTGGGCCTCCTTGCCAAAAGACAGCTGTTTTTATGATGGAAAACACAGCAGCTGTCTTCACAGGTGCAGAGCAGCAATACATGATAAGTTGGTCCCAGCAGAGAAGAATATGGTGTCTATTTAATATTTGAGGAGAGAGGCAGAAAATGGTGAGCCCCAGCTGAAATCTTCAAGAGAGAAGGGGAAGCCCCAGTCTGAAGAAAACAGGCTCCAGATGGCTGGTCTCCACTTACCTCTGAGAATCAGAGCCAAGGACCAAGTTGCTGGGCTCTGGTCTTGCTTTATACGTGGCAGGATCTTTGGCACAAAAATCAGAATTTTGGATATGCAAGATATCTTAGTAATCACCTGCCTATGACAAATGACAAAACCAAAGCCAGAAGAGGTTAATTTACTTAAGGCCACTAACTGTCTGTGCTCTTGTCAATAAAATTAGGATGCTACTCACACACTGCTGTTACCCTTATAAACACACATACTCCTGCTCAGTAATAGGGACGTGTGGCCACCATAGATGGAGGTCTTGAATCTCACTGATGGCCAATACCACTTTTTCTCATTAGCAAACATTTCTGACTTTGATAACCCAGATGCAAGCTGACCAGAGCTTCCCTACACTATGCTCCATAACAATATGTAAGAATTTAAAAAACTCCAAAGACTGGAGGAACTACTGACCCTACCAAAAACTAGGAAAGCACCCACTTACAAATAAAATGCATTGATAGCAGTGATACGGTTTTGATTTTGGTTCCCTTGAAGACACTGACCTTGCAGTCCTGGGAAACAATGTAGGACCCCTGTTTAAACATTTGAATGACAGTTGGGCCCACTCGCTTTAAGTGGCTAGATGTTTTGTTTCTTTATAATATTAAAGGCTGTACTTCTATTTTTAAAATGTCCACCACTGCAGCTCTACAGCAGGGGTGAATCGAGTCGTACATATGAAGGCATGTGGCGAGGGGGCTACCAGGACACGGAGCCAGCTGAGTGTTAAGGTATAGCTACAAAGCACATTCTGGGCCTCCTTGCCAAAAGACAGCTGTTTTTATGATGGAAAACACAGCAGCTGTCTTCACAGGTGCAGAGCAGCAATACATGATAAGTTGGTCCCAGCAGAGAAGAATATGGTGTCTATTTAATATTTGAGGAGAGAGGCAGAAAATGGTGAGCCCCAGCTGAAATCTTCAAGAGAGAAGGGGAAGCCCCAGTCTGAAGAAAACAGGCTCCAGATGGCTGGTCTCCACTTACCTCTGAGAATCAGAGCCAAGGACCAAGTTGCTGGGCTCTGGTCTTGCTTTATACGTGGCAGGATCTTTGGCACAAAAATCAGAATTTTGGATATGCAAGATATCTTAGTAATCACCTGCCTATGACAAATGACAAAACCAAAGCCAGAAGAGGTTAATTTACTTAAGGCCACTAACTGTCTGTGCTCTTGTCAATAAAATTAGGATGCTACTCACACACTGCTGTTACCCTTATAAACACACATACTCCTGCTCAGTAATAGGGACGTGTGGCCACCATAGATGGAGGTCTTGAATCTCACTGATGGCCAATACCACTTTTTCTCATTAGCAAACATTTCTGACTTTGATAACCCAGATGCAAGCTGACCAGAGCTTCCCTACACTATGCTCCATAACAATATGTAAGAATTTAAAAAACTCCAAAGACTGGAGGAACTACTGACCCTACCAAAAACTAGGAAAGCACCCACTTACAAATAAAATGCATTGATAGCAGTGATACGGTTTTGATTTTGGTTCCCTTGAAGACACTGACCTTGCAGTCCTGGGAAACAATGTAGGACCCCTGTTTAAACATTTGAATGACAGTTGGGCCCACTCGCTTTAAGTGGCTAGATGTTTTGTTTCTTTATAATAAAGGCTGTACTTCTATTTTTAAAATGTCCACCACTGCAGCTCTACAGCAGGGGTGAATCGAGTCGTACATATGAAGGCATGTGGCGAGGGGGCTACCAGGACACGGAGCCAGCTGCCCGAACACGATGACCCCCACTGGTCCCCACTCAGGCCTGAGGGGGCCACCTGTTCCTCTTCCCACCTGTGAAAGCAAACGGGATGAAGAACATCGCAGCCGTGTGACTGAGTGAAAACAGGAATCCCGGTACCCCAAACCGTCTTCACACTGTGACAACAAACCCTGCAGGAAGAGTCCACACAGGCAAGGGGCTAGGAAGGCAGTGGACTGCCGCCACAGAGTCAGGCCAAGTGCTGTGCAGGAGAGAACTCCCACAATTCCACCAGCGTTTCCTCTTCATTATTACTATTCACTTATGTGGTACTTTTTTATAGTAGAAGGGCCAGTTTTCTGAATGGGATCTGTAGTGACATTTCCCTTCCCCCCTCATCCCCCAAAGCCCTCCTTGCAAAGGGCTGCTGCAGGAGAACAGGGAAGGAAGGGGGCTGTGAGTAAACCTGAGGTTATTCTGCCCACAGCGGGGTGTGTGCGCTTGGACTATGTCAGCACGCAAGGGACGCCGATACAGAGTAATAAGCCAGTTCCTGGAGGCAGCACTGGGCTGGTAGAGACCAGCGAGGAAGCCGTATGTCCTGTGGGATTTCGAGGTAATTTAATCAGCAGCACTTGGGCACAACAGAAGGCAAGGGCAAGGAAATAATCAAGTCAGCTCTCAGCTCCTGGTAGTTTTTTCTCTTTAACTGAAAGGGAGGAAATGTGACCAAGAGTAGGGCTTCTCCACATTGGCACCACTGACGCTTGGAGCTGGATCATTCTGTGTCGCAGGGGCAGTGGGGTGTTTAGTGGTAACACTGGTTTCCAACCATTACACCTAATGACCACCTGGTAATCTGGACGTTGCCAACTGTCCCCTGGGGGCAAAACTGCTCCCGTTTGCTGTCCTAGATCAACTGGAAAGGTTAGTTTGTTAACAAACAAGCCAGTTGCCTCTGAGAAACGCAGGGCTGAGAAAGACAAGAAAAGGGGTTTAAGGCTTCCTTCAGTGAAAAACGCTCTGTAAGATAAAGACCAATGAGAGAAAAACTGGCCAAGGTCACAAACAGCAGTTCACTACATCTGAATGATAAGATGACCAATCAAAATACGGGAAGAGATCAGATAAACATCAATTAGAACACTGAGATCCGTTGGCAAAGAGTTAAACAATGCCATGGGGTTCTTGGGTATACAGAGAGAGACACTCATCACATACATTAGGTGGGAGTATAAACTGGTGAAAATCATTCTCCGATAAACATACAATCGTGCACATGAAAGCGTATCATCAGTGCATTACTTACAGTAGCCCCCAAAAAAGTAAGCTAAACGCCCTCAGTAGGGGTTTAATAACATTACTGTATATCCATGAATCTGACACCATGTGATCACTAAAAATTATTAGATAGGCCTGTATGTCACATAGAAGAATGTTCATCAGAGGGCTGCTTTCAAGAGGAAAAAGGGTTCTCATATCTGCCTAGAAAGTCATGAGGGAAGAGAAAGAAACAGAGGCTGATCTCTAGATTGCATGATTTTAAGTAATTATTACTTTCATCTTGACATATTTCTAAATTACCTCCATTTAAAAAATTATCTTTAGCATGAGTTCTTCTAAAAATAGTAATGAAAACAATACCCAGAACTCTGTAGTTCCCATCCTTCCACCTGAGGGGCCTACCCATTCCCAACCTTGTTGACCACCTGATGTTGGGCCCCTGCTGGGTTGCAGATATGGACTTTGTGCCCAGGACTGAGCCCTCACTCACTCTGACACCTCACAACAACCCCATGAGGAGCCATCAGATGTGATCCTGTATCACAGAGCAGGGCCTGGGACCTAAAGAGGAAAGATGACTCCCCAAGGCCATGCCTTAGTAGCAGGCAGGAGTTACTGACAGCAAGGCCACACTCTCTCCAGTTGGTGAAAAGCAGATTAAAGAAGCAACATCTCTGCCCATTTACAATTTACCTGCAATTCCCAACGATGGGAACAGCTTGCTCGGAATCTTGCACACAGCTCCCATAGCACCTGTGCAGCCTCACCAACCGAGGCACTCCCTGGAGAGCCTCCGAGTCAGCTCTGGGAGCAGGCTGAAAGCTGCAAACCCTGTTCGAAAATCCTATCCCCCGCTTTTACAAGAGCTGCAGAGTTGGCCCTTTGATATCAGCTCCAGTGTTGCCAGCTCCAGGGCCACCGAGTCCCAGGCTGCGTCGAGGCGGGTGGCCCTTTCTGTATAACACCCTTTTCATGGAACGTTTCTTTCCCTATCAGGACATATCTTTACAGCTCCACCAACAAGCACAGCAGTTAAGATTCAGAATTGGGGGAAGTGCTTTAAATTAGCCAATTACCTATCACCCCAAACATTCAGAATTTAATACATTTTCTTCTAAAGGAATTCTCTTTTCATCTTTGATCTTTTCCTAAAAGCCAATGTATATCATGCACTTTGCTGAGCTCTGGGCATACAAAACTAAGACAAGATTCCTAATTATGGAAATTTTCAATCGAAGGAACCAGAAACAACCAGAGAGGGGAGTAGAAAGGGGTCTAGGCTGGAAGCCTAGGGAGGCCCATGATGTTCCAGGTCCTTGGGAGGCTTCGCTACACTGTCTGGAGTACCGTGAGTTTCAAAAAAATCAGCTAACACACCTCTTAACTGACTACAGTACAGAGAAACATATTCCAGGACTGAATGAAAATGACCTTTGGATTATCGACCCAATTTGACTACTTATGCCACCTCTCCTCTCTTCTGGCCTGGAATCCAAAGCTATATGCTCTCAGGGGAGTGTTTATAGATGAGTCAGTACTGGAGCAGGCGAGGGCACCGGGAAGGACAGTGGACCCCCGAGCGGCAGATGAAGGTAGTGTTCTGGTTCTGTCGTGGAGACCCAGGTAAGTCACGTCACTCTATTACCTCATCTACAAGGTGGGAACAAGAGAGCTTAATTTTCTACTTAAGTTACAAAGACCGTGAAAGCAATGAAAATGCAAAACAGGCACACCAATGTTCAAATACAGAGTAAACAGGCATGGCTGACCTTTGACATAAACTGTTTCCACAGTAAATCTACTGTGAGTTATTGCTCAAGGGTTCAAATAAGCTCAAAGGAGAGGCTTGTCAGTGACAACCACCAGGAGACAGGCTGAGTTACCAAAAGCGGTGAGATGATAAAACAGGTAGACGTACTCATGCTTTCACAGAACACACACAGAAACCAAAGAGTCTGACGCACACTAAATAAATTTCCTGGGATCTAACATTTAAAAACAACTGCCAGATAGTTTACCCTCTAAGAAAGTGGACTTAGGGGAACAAATAGCTTGGGAAGATAAGGGTGAGAAATAATGCAAAAGAGTTAAGGGAAATTCCCACTATGCAGACTTCAGAGATACAGAGGAAGGCAAAGCTCCACTGAAATAACAACACTGAAAGTGAGCTGTAAAACCTGTCCTCTGCTCCAAGGGCAGCAGTTGACAACTGACAAAGAACGAGGGAGACCTTGACAGATCCAGAGGTTAGTGAAGGGCTCTGGGAAAGAACTGTGTGTGACAGCATGACTTCTGAGAGCAAAGAGCTGATTATGCGACAGGCACGACATCTTGATCTAAGCCCCCAATACTGCTGGCGCTGACCAGAGCGGGGTTTTGTACCAGAAGCACAGGAGGCCCCGAGTAAGCAGACCAGCGCTTGTGCGTCCTGCATCCACCGAGGGTAGATGTCTCCTATAGCACCTTGACAGAAACTTGAGTTTTGTTCTTCATCTCTGTAAATCATAGAGAAACCAAATGTCTGTACCTGTTACATCTCCTGAAGCTGAAAGCAATAAAGACGACCACTTACAGTCAGTTGCAAGATGTATCTTCACTTGGGAATCACCTTAACACAGGGTTCCCATGTCAGGAGAGGAGGAGGCTGCCCCGCAGGTGACTTTCTTGAGACTCCTGATGTTCCAGGGCTGAGAAGACCAGTCATTTCAACCAGGGCGTAAGAAACAACAAAACCCTCCAGGACAACAAGACAGAAGAATTTCTGGTTAAAACGATGCATGCACATCAGTAAACAAGCATATCCAAATAGAGTAGAAAAAAACCTGAGAGCACACAGTGCCAGATGCCAGAAAGTTAGCACAGGATGAGAAGGGAACAGCATCTGAGTTTCTAGACAATTTTAGACGTCAGGGTGCACTCCTGAAGATGTTTTCAAAACAAAACCAAAAATAAACCAGCTTGAGAGAACATGCACATTTTAAGAGGCCAAAGTTTTAGTAGGTGAACAGACGATTTCACTCATGAAACTCAAGAACACAAGAAAACAACAAGAACAACAATCTCCTTGTATATATTCCACTGTCAAGGCAAAACATTTTCCTACAGGAAACAGAATTTTCCCACCACTCCAAAGAAGTCCAATAAATAACTTAACAGCGAAGGGCCCAGGGAGAACACACAAGGGGGCCGACACGTTCCCAAGCAGCCACGGGGCTGAGGCGCCCAAAGCGCCGACGCCTCCGCCAGGTCACCCGCCGTTCTGTCTTTCTCGAATGCGACCCGCTGGCGTTTCCAACTGCTTTACGGAGCAAGTCCATCTGGTCAGCCCGGGGGCGAGTGAGGCCACAGAGCACAACACAAGAAGTGGTCATAATCAAGTCTTCTCTCGAAGACCAGAGAAAAGCTTCAGGCTGCAAGTTCTTCAGCAGCACGTCCTCCCAGAGGGCCGAGTCCCCCGCAGCGGGTCACGCGGGGAAGAGCTCGGGAGGGCTCTCTCCGTAGCAGTACTTTGCTATGGGATCCCTATAGGTGTTCTCGTGCTGCACGCTCTGTTGGCAAAACGGAAGAGAAGAGCGCGGTGAGAGAGAGTGGGATGGCGGCCAGCATACGTGCCCTGCAGGAGCCCAGGTGAGTCCAGCTCCAAAATGTCACCAGGGCACCCTCTGCAACCAAGGCGGATGCTCGGCACAGAATGCCAACGAAGGGCGTGGGAAACGACAAAGTGTCACAGGGCTGCTTCTTTTACACACACTAGTGAGTTTTTTAAAACCCAGCTGTGACTGGGACAACCTGAGACAATAAACTCCTCAAATTATTTTAAGTTAGTTAAGATCCAACAGGTGTTTTGCACTTGACCCTGTGCTTCAAAGTAATTCGGTCCCCGGCACTGCACCCTGCAGAGATGAAGGAGATGCACTTCCAATTGCTTCCATCAAGGTTTGTGTACCTAAGGGCTGGCACATAAACAAAACACCATGGTACCACACAAATGACCACACAAATGCTTGACCACATCTGGCCAAGCAAGTGAAGTGTGACTACAGATAATCAGCCTCGATGACTAATTTTTCAGCAATTTGTCTTCATACAAGCAACTTGAATTTTTGGCTAGCCAAGAATTCATTAGTTAGTCTAAGACCAAGGCTAAACGTCTAAATTGTAAGTATTAATCCAATTTATACTCATGCAGCCAACTCTGTTTCTTGGGACACTGTTATAAAGGCAAATTGGCAACTGGGAATTTTCTCTTTACAGTGAAAAAGCAAAGTCAGAAAGTTTAGCATCTTCACTCAAGTTTGGAATTAACTCCTGGGTTTTATCAGTTAAGGAAAGAAAACACCTGGCCTTTTTTCTATTTTCCATTTCTCAGAATGAGAGTATGAATCAAAGTCACCGGTTCAAACTTCCTCCACATTTCCTTTAAAGTCTATTCAAATGGAAAGCTCTTTCAGCAAAACAAGGCCATTAGGAATTTCTTCATGTTTCAAATACTCATTATAATCCTTGAAACATTTACCCAACAATGCTAGATGCCGTAAGAGCAGACCAGAGACATACAGAGTAGCATAAAACCCAGAGGAGGACTACAGAAATCTGGCAAAGGGTGTAAGAGTTCCAGAGAATGGCAAATGAGTCATGTACCTCAGACACAGCCAGGTCAATCTTGGAGACACCATGAAGGAAAGCCAGAGGAAGTATGCTTGTATAACGAACACATCTGGTGATTTTACAGAGAGCACTCCAACCACCACCCAATCAAAAAGGCTGAGAGCAGAGGATGGGGAGTCAAAAGGCAAAAAGGTTCAGACACTTTCAGCAGCTGGTGCCATGTTTAATGCCCAAAGAGCAAAGCATTTAATGACAACATGCTAGAGAGTACTGAAAGCTAACAACCTACAGATTTATCTGTGTATTTTCAATACCCACCTGCCTCATGCCCTTGAATCCTAAAATAAGCCACATTTTTGTCCCAGGATAACTTAGTACCCACTCTAAATGAGTGGTGCCTGGAAAGCCTTAGTCAAATTTCAGTCAAAGACAGAGGAGAGAGTTTCTCTCAGGAATTTGACTAGAAGGACTTAAAATGCAAACAAGCTAATCAGACAGGGAAGATGCAAGTTAGTTAGACCTTGATTTAAATAAATATAAATATTTTACATCCCTAAATCATGTAAATCTCACGTTGACATTCTAAATACAGTCAGCCCTCCGTATCCACAGGGTCCACATACATGGGTTCAACCAACCACAGATCAAAAGTATTTCAAAAAACTCCACAAAGTTCCAAAAAGCAAAACATGGCCTTTACACTGTATTAGTTATTGTAAGTAATCTAGAAACACTTTAAAGCATATGCGAGGATGGAGGGAGGTAATATGCAAACATTATGCCATTTTATATGAGCATTTAGGAATTTGGGGTCCTGGAGCCAAATATCCTCAGATACCAAGGGATGACGGTACAATTAACCCCCCAAAGTTCCATTTAAATCTCTTCTCCATTATCACCCCACCAAAGGGCCCCCAGTGTGGATTTTTAAGTTCTCTTCCAGACGTTGATTCCCACCGGCCCACCCCGCCACCAGAAGCACCGTGGCTACTGACCTGGGATGAGGTCCTGCATTTAGCCAAACACAATTCAAAGTGATCTTCGACTGCCATGAAGAGGTTCTGGAATGCCACAGCTGCCCGGTTGAGGAAGCGCTCCAGGAGGAGTTGCTGTGGAAACAAAAGTTAGTACCTATAATAAATTCCAAACTCAGCAGCACAAGGTAACCTTGGAAACTTCTCCTAAACTAAGAGACTGCTGATGCAGGGAGGGGAGGGAGAGAAAGAGAGGCTTACATGAGCAGGAGGCTGGTGTCCTACTCTTTAGACATCTGACTGGGAATACAACAGCCCACTCTACCAAAGCACAGCTGGAGGAAAGAGACCTCCCTCCTTCCCCTGCAGACAAAGGCTACCTCACAGCAGCCATTTCTGACACCTACACAAGGTTCTCTTCTATTTTCCAAGAATCCCACAGAAAGGTTCTAATGCTCAATGTGAAATGCAAGCAGAACAATTAAAGGAGTCGCAGCACAAGGAGCAACTCTCCATACCTTGTTGGGCTGCAGGCAGCAGGAGACGCAGTACTCGTAGGCGCCGCAGCAGCCACTGGACAAGCAGCCGTCGCAGCAGTACTGCTTTGTGCCAGGGACGTTGACGTTACAGCAGCCATTCACCAGCAGGTCTTTCCTCTCACAAACGTAACCTGAAAGTCAGAGACTAGCCTGAGTACAGACCTAGCAGTCCCCTACCTGTGCACCAGGGGCGATCACACGGCGGCAGTCAAAGTCCTGCTCCCAAAGAACACGAAGCCGGAGTCTGGAGTCAGGAGCGTCCTCAAGACCATGGAGTTTGGAATCAGACGGTGTCCAGTCAGAGCTTGCTACCTGCATGCAGCAGTTTATAGAAAACACAGACTCCTATTTTATAAGTAGGCTATATACATCCTAATCCACCTAAATGAGCTTTTAGTCTGCGGTCACATATTTGATTTAATCATCACATGGCCTTTGTTTCCCTGTTCTAACCTATGCAAGCCAATTTTTCCTCTATGCCTGGAGAAAAAGGTAATGCTTTTTCAAACAAAAATCTGAAGAGAGGAAAAAAAACAAAGCATTCATTCCTGAAAATGAGATCCTCCTAGATTAACAAAAAAAAACTTCACATATACTTTTTATAAATGCCTTTCATATACTTGCCATTTCACATCTAACCTTTAGAAACTGATTTAGGCTGTTTTTAAGTATACAGAGCAGGGATTCAATTAGCCCTCAGCATTAGGGAATGCCAGTACTCGATAAGACCCAAGGAATAAAAATCCTAATTTCCTCCACTCATCATCTAAATAGACCCCCTCCAACTTAGTTCATGCATTCATATTCAACTTTAAGAAAAGAATGTCCTCACAAAAGCAAACATTTTTCATAGCTGCTAAAGAGACAATTCTCTACACCCTTCTGGGAGTGGGACAGGAAAATGTAAGAATAAGTCCATGAGGGATCCCACCTGGCCCATGGGCAAACTCCCAGGTGCAGGCCCAGGCCCACAGGTGCACACAGGTGCAGAGCAGCTGTTCCTCACATCCTTCCATTCCAAATGCCCCAGCTTCATAATCCTCAGAGAATGAGACCTCGTGAAGCAAGAGGTTGTTTTCAGAAACCATTCTGGAAAACACAGTCTGTGCAAAAGCAGGAGGCACCAGTAAAATAACAATGGAAGAGGCAAGAAGGGCCCTCACTTCATACTAGGGAAACTGAGGCCTATGAGAAGCTGATCTGGGTGCTGGTGCTTCTTGTCACCGCTGTGGTAGTTTTAACTATGTGGTTTTGTCTTCTAAAATAAGAGAGGATGATCCTAATGTCACACTAAATGTTTCTGGGATTCTTCCTAACTATTCTTACTCATCATCTTCATAGGAATTACAAATTAAAAATCCAAATAAGCCAGCATGTTCCTTAAAATTCTGCCCCAAATGATAAATACAGAGCATCTGATCATGTAATCTGTCAGAAAGATGTAAAATATTACCCTTGTTGAAATGATTTTCTGCCCTTTTCTCTTTTCCAGGTTGTAAGTGTTGGCATCTCAGGTCTTCTATTTTTCCCCAGTACAATCTGTCAATATTTAGCTTTGAAACCAGATCTTTCTAACTTCTGGTGAAAGAAAGCCCATCAAGATTTCTCCTTTTGCACCTGAGAAACGCACTCTTACAGACATTATTTCCAACAGGGAGTCCTCTGAGATCACAATCTCAGTGTATGCTGCTCCTGACTGGGAAAACAACTTATAACCTTTGCAAAGTTTCTAACTTTATTGGTTGTCTTACTGAATAAGGTGTAACTCTGGCAACACTCATGTTGGTGGCATCTGTTTGCTAAAACGCAAAAATTTCCTGCAAGTTTTCTTTACTACACTGTTTATCTCGTGTATTCATGGAGGTAATATAAAACATATCGTTCTTGGATTTTTATTAATTAGTTCTTGGAACTTTTTACTTAAGAAATCTGACAGTCTTTGTCTCATTTGAATTAATCAGAGGGAAATCATTCTTTTGCTAGCTATGACCAAAGGAAAAGACAAACTGTCATTTATAACCTAACATTAAATAATAAAGTCAAGGCATAAGATTTCAAGCTTTCTCACTGGATATCATACAAACTAAAGTTTATAAGAAAAAAAGCACTGAATTCCAACTTCAGTCCTGGTCTTAGTCCTAGGTCTACCCCTGCCTGACTAGCTGGGTCATACTGTGGAAGTAGCTTCCCTTAACTGAACTTTATTGAAACAAAACACATGTTATTTGCAATTTAATCTGCTTTTTCAATGTAATCTTAAAAACAGAGCTCAACACTGTTTAGTTTTCCTGATTCTTTCCTTTAATCCCAAATAACCTCATATGCTCTAACACCTTTGAGATCTTTCAGGAAAAATTTTTTTTCTTAATTATTTTACTGGGGTTGCAAACTTTAAAACACACACACATATGCACTGTAGTCTCATTTTAAAGACAATATCTGTCTTCATTTTGTTGAGCTTCATCATGTATCAATGAAGACTCTAATTCAAGGTTACTGTTATCAACTTCAGTATCGTTAGGTTTATAATTCCTTTGTTCTGAGACTAAGAGCAAAATTTACTCTTGCAAAACAAACCAGATTATTTGCAAACCACCAGCTGAAAAAGGAAAAAACCCACAAAACAACTGGGGAATTCTGACCACTGATTAGATAGTCGACATTAAGGAAAAGTGGCACCAGACTGCAGGAGAGGAAGGGAGCCAGCCTTACCCAGTTCATCTGTGATGAGGTGTTTCCCCTGAATGGAGTTCCGGCACTGGTTGCTGGGCCGACTACTATTACCCAAATTAAACTGTACTTTCCATGGGATGGGTTGATCGTGGTCTTGGACCTGGAGGAGATTCCGATCTCTCACGGCCCTCTCCTCCTACAAAGAAACCATAAATGAGAAGGTTAAACTATCGTTTCTTGCATTTTCACCAATTTTTCATATAAACTACAGTAACAGGACAAAAACAATATAAAAAAGCTTGCACAACAGGAAACCTCACTTGGTATAAGAAAAGTCTGGGCCAAAGTCATTTTTTAAAAAAATGCAAAATAAACCTGAAGGAAGAATAAATTAGGGCTATGCTTCAAAGCTTACATAAATGCTCCTGGATTAAGTACACATTATAAATGTGTACAAAAGCATTAATTTCTTCAAAAAATTTGGAGGGGAAGAGTTTTGAACTTTCTGACAGCAAATCATTTAAAACATTTTTTATGTTAAAAGTAAACATTTACATCGTGGAATAGAATGTAAAATCTGAATACACTTAAAATAAAAGAGGAAACTTCAAAGAAACTTTCCAACTGGCATTTCAGACAACACTGGAACATATCACAGGTAACAAGGTTACTTTAATTTGCAATCAGGAACAGTGGTAAACTAATGGGAACTCTGAATTAAGAGCTTGATTTTAGGTGCAAGAGCATGGAAACTTGCAAATTTTTTCTATGAAAAAATACTGAGTACATGACCCTTGGGGCTCCCGAGGTGGCGCCAGTGGTAAACAACCTGCCTGCCAATGCAACAGACACGAGACACACAGGTTTGACCCCTGGGTCAGGAAGAGCCCCTGGAGGAGGGCACGGCAACCCACTCCAGTATTCTTGCCTGGAGAATCACATGGACAGAGGAACCTGGTGGGCTACAGTCCACTGGGTTGTAAAGAGTCGAACATGACTGAAGGGACGCAGCAAGCAAGCAATGTGACCCTTAGAATATATATCTTTGTTTACAAAAGACACCCACGTCAGACAGCCTTTACCTAGACATGCAAAGTTAGGAGCTTCTCTAGAGGCAAGAGTTTAGACCTTTTCTCCTAGCTCCTACATTGCAGTTAGACTTTCCAAACTGCCTTGTTATACTCTTAAGACAAACTAAGTAAGGTGCCCGAGAGCCAAAACAGAGATCATGCCATCTTCTGATTCAGGAGACAGCCATCTTCTGAATTACTCAACCTATCTATCGTCGGAAAACAAAACAATGATAAGACTCCCTCTGAGAGAGGTTGTGTATTTGGGTGTGTATATATGGGTCCCTAGTGGCTCAGTGGTGAAGAATCTGCCTGCAACACAGGGTTCAATCCCTGAGTTGAGAAGATTCCCCGGAGAAGGGAACGGCAACCCACTCCAGTATTCTTGCCAGGCAAGTCCCATGGACAGAGGATAATTTAACCATTCTACCATTTTAATATCTTCCCAGATGGCTTTTGCCATTAAGAATGATCTGTCATGTGTCACTGAACAAAAGGGACTAACTTTGAAAGTTGATGACAAAGGTTATACTTTTAAGACAACAGAAAAGAGTTGTTCTTCTGGGAAGAGGTATTTAATATTTACAACATGCATATCCACATAAACTTTGGCACAGCAAACACATTTTTGAAACCGAGCCTCTAGAAAGTACCAATGTGTAAGGGTGTATTAGGATGTCCACTATAGGACTGTTTATCTGATAGAAAAAAAAAACCAGGAACCCCAATCACAAAGAAATGATTGAATAAACATGGGTAGCTATGGCTATTACCAAAAAAAAAAAAAAAAAAAGGCATGACTGATGTGTATTTACCTACAGTAGGAGTCCTTAAACATGACTTGCACATTAGATTATATAGGACACTTAAATTCTGATTCCTGAGTCCAACTCCAGACTGAGTGAAAAGCTCTGTGGGTGGGACCTGGGAGTCATTATTTTTTCAAAGCACTCAGATGATATTAATAAACAGGGTTGTAGATCACTGATGTCCTTAGTATATTAAGCTAAAAAACAAGTTACAGAATAATGTGCATATTACCACATGTTGTATTACAATAATAACTGTATTAATGTATACATACAGGTTTGTAAGAGCTGAGATAAAGGCATGGAAGGATACACTACAGACCATTAATATGGAAAACACAGGTGATTATTACCATCTTTCATCTTTGGAAAACTTTCATTTTTAATTTAAAGTAAAATGATAAAAGTTATTAAAACATCATTAACAATAGGCGACACTAGTGAGGAATCTACAGGAACTCTACCCTTGAAACTTCTCTGTAAACCCATAATTATTCCAAATTAAGTTTATTATTTTAAAAAACCATTATTACCAATCTGAAAGACATAAATATCCCACAATCCCATTACTTAAATAAAGCTGTAGCCATTTCTGCATATTAACTTCTAGCCTTTGACCCCAGCATTTATACTACAAATTAGGATGCTTCACATTCAGCTCCTCTTGACACTAATTGGATGGTAAATGATTCAAGTACCTACATTATCTTGATAATCATTTTCAAGGCTATATAATAATCCATCACGTTGATATGCTGTAATTTAGTAAACACATCCTCTACAGATCAATGTTTCTGCCTGCCCCAGGTTTTTGTTATCATAAACTGCACTGCAATAAAAATGGAGACCTTTTGCTTATTTTCTTGCATCATTTATGGTAGGAATTATTATTAGAAGTAGAGTTAATGCTATAATTCATTTCAGTCACTCGGTCGTGTCTGACTCTTTGTGACCCCATGGACTGCAGCACACCAGGCTTCCCTGTTTATCACCAACTTCCGGAACCTACTCAAACTCATGTCCATTGTGTCGGTGATGCCATCCAACCATCTCATCCTCTGTCACCCCCTTCTTCTCTTGCCTTCAATTGTTCCCACCATCGGGGTCTTTTCCAATGAATCAGTTCTTTGCACAGTGCTAGATAATTTTCCAAAAGTTATATATGCCACTTATAACATTACCAGTATTTAAATAAAACTGTGCCACACCAGTACTGAATTTTGCTCCTTAATTTACTAAAGGTAAAACAGTCCTACCAGGTAGCTTTAATTTCTATTCTGCCCCCTCTCTTTTGGGATTCCCTGGTAGCTAAGCTGGTAAAGATTCCACCTGCAATGCAGGAGACCCCAGTTCAATTCCTGGGTTGGGAAGATCCCCTGGAGAAGGGATAGGCTACCCATTCTAGTATACTTGGGCTTCCCTGGTGGCTCAGCTGGTAAAAAATCCGCCTGCAATGTGGGAGAGGTGAAGTCGCTCAGTCATGTCTGACTCTTTGCGACCCCATGGACTCTAGCCCACCAGGCTCCTCCGTCCATGAGATCCTCTAGGCAAGAATACTGGAGTGGGTGGCCATTTCCTTCTCCAGGGGATCTTCCCAACCCAAGGATTGAACCCACGTCTCCCACATTGTAGGCAGACGCTTTAACCTCTGAGCCACCAGGGAACTAGGTTCAATCCCTGGGTTGCGAAGATTCCTTGGAGAAGGGAACAGCTACCCACTCCAGTATGCCGGCCTGGAGAATTCCATGAACTGTACAGTCCATGGAGTCACAACGAGTCGGATATGACTGAGCTACTTTCACTTTCCCCTCTCTTTTGTTTCTTTTGAACTAGCATCAGCATGAACAAGATGGGTTATACAAAAACAACACCAGTATTACTTGGTTGGGGGAAGAATGGGAGCTAAATGCAGAAGCCTTGGGAATACGGACAAATCAACTTAGGTGCACACTGCTTAACCACCTGTAAATTCAGGCTCCTCTGCTCTGTTGGGGCTGTATCAGCTAACAAGATAATCAAGCTATGTGCAAGCTAAACTGCACTTCAAATGCTACCCTAGATAAATTAATAGCCATAAAGACTTAAGAGGCTGGTCAAAGTACAGTAAACTGGATTTACAGTATAGTAAGGTTGAAAGTGCTCTTCAAATTACTCTCAAACTTTCCTGTTATTCCTCCTGAAAGAAAACAAGCGTTCACGGAAAAGGGCATTCCAGAAGGACCTCTTCCACATTACTATGATCCTGGTAAACAGGAAGGCAATGCTCCCAGCATTTGAGATTGTTTTCAAACCTGAATATTCATGACCTTGCCAAAAGGATTGGGTCAGAGTTGTACAACCAGAAAAGATTGTACAAGACGTGTGTAAGACATAATGACAAATGTAATAAGTTAGCACATGGTTGTTTTTCCAAAGGTCCACTTTTACAACGATGTGGTGAAGGGGCACTGAAGGGATTCCTTCACTGAACAGGCAGCTTTAAACTTTTCCCCAGCTGGTCCACCTACCATAACAGGCTGTCTCAATTTTAAACATCCCCTCCCAATATGTTTGTATTTTCTCATTTCACATCCATCCAAAGGTACCAAGTTCTTACAATGTGTTAAGGATATAGAAACAAAGGTAGCTGGGTTCTCTATTTTCAAAGTGCCTCCAGAATTTTCATAAACTACAAGCAACTATAGAAATGTTTTATTACTAATGTATATTACTTAACCTCTGATTTAAAAGGGGGTATATTGATAACTGGGGCTTCCCAGGTGGCGCAGAAGTAAGAATCCACCTTCCAATGCAGGAGACACAAAAGACATGAGTTTTGATCCCTGGGCTGGGAAGGTCCCCTGGAGTAGGAAATGGCAACCTGCTCCAATATTCTTGCCTAGAAAATTCCAAGGACAAAGGAGCCTGGCGGGCTACAGTCCATGGGGCAGCAAAGAGTCAGACACAACTGAGTGACAGAGCACATGAGCACACATACTAATAACCGTCCTATTTCTCAGGAGCTAGCCTAAGGGTCAATGAGATACGCGTCCCATGTAAGCAGGAAGGCACCTGAGCACAAGGCACTGTCATTAAAAGACTCGCTTCTGATTCTCAAAAGTAAAAGAAAAAGGGAGATAAAGGCCAGAGGGAATCCGAATGTCCAATATTTGGGGAATGACAAATAAATATAACCTGATCATGGAAAATTTTAGTTATAAAAAATTTATACTTAAAGCTTTTAAAGATGGGGAAAATGCATATATGTTAAGTGAAAAAAAGAATATGCCCCAATTATATGTTTAAAATATGAAAATGAAGAAAGAAAATATGCCCAAATATCAGTGAATCCCTCTGGTTGCTGAGATTAAAGATAACTGTTTTCCTTGTCTAACCTGTGCAGCACTTTACAAACTCTGAAAGGTATATGTACTTTTGTGATCAGTGAAAAACAAAAAACACAGATTAGCAACTCTTATGATTTATTACACTTTAGACAGTGTCTAACTTGAAACCAATTTACATACTTAATTACTTAAAAGATGATGATGTTCATGTATTCTCAAGTAGTTACGCAAATAGCCCTGACACTTTCAGAACTGCACTACTGGAACAACTATGAGAACAGTTATTTACATGAGAGGACCTCTAAGGACCCTTCTGACTCCAAGACTGGGATTTGTTTAATCTCAGCTCAAACGCCCCAAAGAGTTAGGCCCACCTTGCTGCTCTATCATAGTACCTTGTTTTGTTTTCTTTATATTACTAATTGTTATGTGAAATAATCCTGCTCATTTGCCATTTCTACCCCTCACCCCCTACAGAATACAGGCTCTTGGAGAGTCAGACTACATCCGCTTTGCCCCCCACTGTATCACCATCATCTAGCAGACACTGCCTAGTGCAGTTGGTTTTCACTAAAACATTTGTTAAATCAGTGTGCCCAAGTCACCTGGCACCCAGCCCTCTCCCCCAATGGCATCCCCACCAAGGTCACTAATTGCTCTTGTGTACCCATACCTACAATTTAAACTAGCCCCAAAGCATTAATTAACATGAAAACCAAAGAAAAGAGGAATTCAAAGCTGTAGAGAATAATCAACTATTCTCTAGGCAAAAAGTGGCTGCATCTGCTCCAAGAGTTCAGTCTCACTGAAGCAGTGCTAAGGATCATATGAAGCTTTGGAGTTTTTCAGTCTCCTCTCAATTAATTCTAATCACTCCCACCCCGCCTTCCTGTCCAATAGATAACACAGCTCTGTTACAGATGGAGCCTGAGTCTAGGCAAAACGGAGCCCACTTGCCTCAAGCCACTGATCTCGAGAGTGTCGAAGACCAAAACAGCAGCAGAGAACAGAGCCGGCAAGCAAACTCACACGTGTGTAACAGCATCAGTCAGATTGGGCTGATGTTCCTCTCACAAAAGTCCAAGGACCTTTTATACTCTTAAAAATTATTCAGGACTTCAATATGTGGGTCACTGAGGGTTATGGCTATTGATAGTCATCATATTAGAAATTAAAACACAACTTCTTAAAATATTTTAAATAAGCTATTTGTTTAAAAGTAACAATAATGAGCCCATTACATACCAACAGTTTTTCATGTGCATGTGGGAAAAGAACGTTTTTCAAAACAAAAATATGTATTTGGTGAGATGAGAAAATGTTTTTACGTTTCTGCAAATGTTTTTAATGCCTGGCTCAATGGAAAACAGCTGGATTCTCACAACTCCCTTTGCATCCAATCTATTGCAATACATTGTTTGGGTTGAAGCTTATGAAGAAAATCTATCTCATACAGATGTGTAGTTGGAAGTAGAAAGAATATTTTAGTGGTTTTTTCAGATAATTATGGATAATCTTTGATAGTACATCAAAACTTGACAAGTATAGTTTCTTAAAAGTTCACTGCAAACGGTACAGCCACTTTGGAAAACAGCCTGGCAGTTCCTCAAAAAGTTAAACAGAGTTACCAAGTGACCCATCAATTCCACTCCTAGGACCATACCCAAGAGAACTCAAAACCTAGTTCCAAACAAAACCTTGTACACCAGTGTTCATAGCAAATAGTCAAAAAGTAGAAACAAGTCAGTATTCCTGCCCTGAGAATTCCATGGACAGAGGATCCTGGCGTGCTACAATTCATGGGGTTGCAAAGAGTAGCAACTAAGCAACTAACACTTTCACTACTTTCACTTTTTTCAGAAACAAGGCAAGTCTCCATCAGATAAAATGTGGTAGATGTCTACAACAGAGTATTATTCAGATATAAACTACTAATACATGTTACAAGATGGATGAGCCTTGAAAACACAGGCTTTTAATTGAAAGAAGCCAGACACAGAAGACACACAGTACGATTCCATTTATATGAAATGTTCAGCGTAAGTGAATCCATGGAGACAGAAAGTTGACTAGTGGTTGCCAAGGGCTTAATGGCAGAAATAGAGAGATCATGGCTAACAGGTTTTTTAGGCCATGGGGTAATTAGATCAAAAAAATCTACAAAATGAAAACAGTTGTTAACAGTTTTAGGGACTCACAATCATCCCCCCCCCAACACACACACACCCCTATGATTGTGACCATAGATCAAAAGTTAAAAAAAAAAAAAAAAAAAAACTAGGTACACCAGAGTAAAAGGTAGTTTTAGTGAGAATTCCATGGTAGTCCAGAGGTTAGGACTTCACACTTTCACCCAAGGGCCTGGATTCAATCCCTGGTCAGGGAACTAAGATCCCACAAGCCTCATGGCATGCCCATCCACACCCACCCCTCAAAAAAGGAGATTGTAGGGAAAGTAATAGAGTAGACAGCATCCGAGTCAATAAAGGAAAAATCAGCAGGAGTGTGCCAAACTGGGAAAAAAGGAAGCCACCCAATTATAAAGATTTGATTGTTCAACCAATATCTGAATAACCACGATAGTGTCTGGCAGTATTCTAGAGACTGGGATTCTATGAACAACACAAAGTCCCTGTTCTCCAAAAAATGATGTTCTAGAAGGGAGAGTGAGGGAAAACAGATAAACAAATAAATGATCCAGAAATCCTCAGTAAGCGATTTCTACCACAAAAAAAAAATAAAGTATGACTATGGACAAGAAACTGAAGTCACTGAGACTGTGTCACCTGGTGTGACCTGGGGCAGTAACAGTAAGCCTCACCTGAATTAACAATAACAAGACTAACCATGCAGAGATCCTGGAACTGAGCCTGGAGTTTTACCTAAATGCAACGGGGATCCATAGCAGAATTGTATCTTTTTTTCTATTCAGATGATCACCCCCTCCTGCTGGTAGAGAAAAGACTATAGGACAAGAAAGAAAGCAGGGACCTGTGGGTGGGCCCCCGCAGAGGTCCAGCCAGGCTGCCTTAGGGTGGCTGCGGTGACAATCGGGAGAGAAGAACAGATTCGGGATCTGCTGTGGAGGCAGAGGAAATGTTTTGCAGGCGAGGAGTGAGATAAAGCAAAGCAGGAAGTATTTGTGGCCGGACTACCTGAGGAACAGTAACTAGTGAGCCTGGGAAGACTGGAGAGGAAGTGTAGGTGCTGGAGAATCAGGAGTTTGGTTTTGGACAAGTAAGAGCAGCTGACAATACATTCAAAAGGGACTCAAGCAGGCAACTGGACAGAAGAACCTGGGGGTTTCTGAATCGGTCGAGGCTGGAGTTAGAAATTAAGATAGCCAACAGCATACTGGAGAAGGAAATGGCAACCCACTCCAATACTCTTGCCTGGAAAATCCCAGGGATGGAGGAGCCTGGTGGGCTGCAGTCCATGGGGTCGCTAACAGTCGGACACGACTGAGCAACTTCACTTTCACTTTTCACTTTCATGCATTGGAGAAAGAAATGGCAACCCACTCCAGTGTTCTTGCCTGGAAAATCCCAGGGACAGGGGAGCCTGGTGGACTGCCGTCTATGGGGTCGCACAGAGTTGGACACGACTGAAGCGCCTTAGCAATAGCAGTAGCAACAGCATATATAGTTGGTATTGAAACCAATGGTGCTAGAGGTGAGCAACGGCAGGTGGGAGGGAGGCAGGGGGCTGAGTCCCCTGCTCACCGTGGCACCTGCGGGACAGACAGGGACAGCATGTGACCACGAGAAGGTGTCTGTGAAGTTGTGAAAACACATGTCCAAGAAGCACTGAGTTCACAGGAACGTCACCCACACATCCTAGTCACCAGAGGAAGCTTGTAACACAGGTGAAAGGTGGGATACAGTTCTCTAACTTCCCTTTTTACAGCTTCCCCACCAACCTGCTAAAACTAGGGTGACCATTTCCTTTACTGTTTTTTTTTTTTTAACTTAGAAAATAACTGCTTTACAATACTGTGCTAGTTTCTGCCGTCCAACAACGGGAAAAAGCAGTAAGTATACATATATTCCCTCCCTTGTTTAGTAATTTTCTATTCACTGATACATTCTATTTAGGAACTTGACTCTTGGAAATGAAAAGGGGAGATTTTTCAAACTCCCATCAGAGCAACAGCATAAAGCAGGGTTGTCCCGGGTACCCTCTGAAGTAGGCTCAGAGGTACCGTACCTACTAAAAACCCAAAGGCTCCTACCGAATTTCTAAACACCCTGCCCGTGCTCTGGGTAACACTTCCCACCAAAGTTCTCTGCCTTTTCTCTCAGAAATTCGCACAGAAAAGAAAAACTCAGGGGGTGGAGAGGTGAAAACAAAATTCCACCCAACCCTGTTTTGTATAGGAAGGGAACCGCGGGGGTCCTGGCGATCACTGAGCCCCGAAATTAAATAAAAACCAGGCACATCGGCGCTGGCCTCGCAGCTTGGCTACTTATCGCCCAGGAATCTCCACCTTTCCCAGTCTCCAGGTTCCCCCGCTACAATACGGGGACAGTACACCCGCCACCCCCGACCCCGAACCGCCGTGAGGATGAAAGGAGAAATGCCAGCCCCGCTCAGCCCTGGGACCGCAGGAGGGAAGCCCTGAGCCCGGCAGGTAGGAAGCCCTGGGGGTGAAAAGAACAGCGTCAAAGGCCCTTCACAGCGGGCTCGAGTCCCAGCTCTGTCCCAACCAAAGGGGCAGGTCCCTTCTCCCGTCTCAGCCCCGGCGCGCCGGACACGAGGGCAGCGCGGCTGCAGAGGCAGCTTCCCTCACCCGGGCAGCCGGGGCAGCACTGACCTGCTTGAAGGTGCTGGTGAGGAAGTAGACCAGCGAGAGCCCGAAGACCAGGGCGAGCACCCACCTCTTCCGCAGGAGCCGGCGCCACACCATAGCCGCCAGGTTCACCATCCCGGCGCGGAGCGGGGCAGGCCCGGGGCCCCGGCGGCATGGCCCCTACACGGCCGGCAGCCCCATGGCTCGCGGCGGGCGCCGGCCCCGCGGCCCTCAGCCCAGCCAGCTCCCGTCAGCCACCTCTCACCTCCCACGTGACCCCGCCCCACGCACCGCCTCCTCACCTCTCGCGTCACCCGCCGGGCCTCATTCAGCCTCCTCCTGATTGGTCCCTACAGAGCGGGGGCTTCTTATTGGCTAAATCTCGGGAAGTGGGTGGGCAATCGTGTGCGTGCGGCCGGTGGAGCTACGCCCGCGTCTTAGCGCCGGTCCTAGAGACCTGAGAGAAAAACCTGAGGAGAGGCCGGAAGCATTCGGAAGTCAGGTGCTCACCAGGCCGCGCGAGTGATTGGCTTGGAAGGACGTGAATGATGCCGCTGTGATTGCTGAATCGTTTGTGCAGGTAAAAAGAGACCGTTATTTTTCCCCCTCCAGTATGGTCAATGTAATCTGCCCTTGCAGTCCTAGGGCGTTTCGCGCTAAACGTTGGTTGCAAGAACGAAAAACGCCCACGGCATTGTATTCGAAGCGCACCTGCCTGCTTCCAATGCAAGTGATGCAGGAGATGCGCTCTTGCGTGCATTTCCGTGCAGTCGTGTAACGGCCCGGGGGTGCAACTTAAAATCTCCCATACACTGAAAACTCTTGGTAAAATCCTTCTTAGGAATGGAGTGCGATGTATGAAGCAGAGGGTGAAAAAGGCATTTCAGTCCGTCGTTTCAGAAGCATCCCACATGCAAACGTTTTACTCCAGAATTCAGTATCGGAATAGTTATGTACGGCCTGCTTTCAACACAGAATCTGAAGCCCCTTCGAAAGCAAGCATCTGAAAGTGGGATCTTGGGTATTTGATTTAGGAGACTGTGGCAAATTTGTGGATGGAAACTTGGGATTTTTTTTTTTTTTTAAACAATAATTTGACTGCGCCAGGTCTTAGTTGCGGCATGCAGGATCTTCTATCTTCTTTGTGGCTTGCGAGCTCTTAGTTGCAGCAGTATATGGGATCTAGTTCCCTGACCAAGGATGGAACCTGGGCCCCCTGCGTTGGGAGGACAGAGTCTTAGCCACTGGACCACGAGGAAAGTCCCGAAATTTGGGATTCTGTATTTTATTTTCCCCAAGGATTTGTAGGTGATGAGGAATCATTGGCCGGGGGGAGGGGTCATTAAGGCAAGATTGCAGGTTCTTGAAATAGATTTATGGGATAAGTTCAGTTCAGTCGCTCAGTCGTGTCCGACTATTTGTGACCTCATGGACTGCAGCACGCCAGGCTTACCTGTCCATCACCAACTCCTGGAGCTTGCTCAAACTCATGCCTATTGAGTTAGTGATGCCATCCAGCCATCTCTTCCTCTGTCATCCCCTTCTTCTGCCTTCAATCTTTCCAAGCATCACGATCTTTTCCAATGAGTCATTTCTTCGTATTGAGTGGCCAAAGTATTGGCACTTCAGCTTCGGCATCAGTCCTTCCAATGAATGTTCAGGACTGATTTCCTTTAGGATGGACTGGTTTGATCTCCTTGCAGTACAAGGGACTTGCAAGAGTCTTCTCCAACACCACAGTTCAAAAGTATCAATTCTAAAGCGCTCAACTTTCTTTATGGTCCAACTCTCACATCCATACATGACTAATGGAAAAACCATAGCTTTGACTAGATGGATCTTTGTCAGCAAAGTCATGTCTCTGCATTTTAATATGCTGTCTAGGTTTGTCATAGCTTTTCTTCCAAGGAGCAAGCATCTTTGAATTTCATGGCTGCAGTCACCATCTGCAGTGATTTTGGAGCCCCAGAAAATAAATTCTCTCACTGTTTTCATTGTTTCTCTATCTATTTGCCATGAAGTAATGGGACTGGATGCTATGATCTTAGTTTTCTGAATGTTGAGTTTTAAGCCAGCTTTTTCACTCTCCCTTTTTCATTTTCATCAAGAGGCTCTTTAGTTCCTCTTTCTACCTTAAGGGTGGTGTCATCTGCATATCTGAGGTTACTGATATTTCTCCCGGCAATCTTGATTCCAGCTTGTGCTTCCTCTAGCCTGGCATTTCACATGATGTACTCTGCATATAAATTAAATAAGCAGAGTGACAGAAAGCAGTCTTGGCATACTCTTTTCCCAATTTGGAGCCAGTCTGTTGTTCCATGTCCAGTTCTAACTGTTGCTTCTTGACCAGTATACAGATTTGTCAGGAGGCAGGTAGGGTGTTCTGGTATTCCCATCTCTTTAAGAATTTTCCAGTTTGTTGTGATCCACATAGTCAAAGGCTTTAGCATAGTCAATGAAGCAGAAGTAGATGTTTTTCTGGAATTCTCTTGCTTTTTCTATAATCAACAGTTGGCAGTTTGATCTCTGGTTCCTCTGCCTTTTCTAAATGCAGCTTGAACATCAGGAAGTTCTCGGTTCACATACTGCTGAAGCCTAGTTTGGAGAATTTTGAGCATTGCTTTGCTAGCATGTGAGATGAGTGCTATTATGGGATAAACTTTCCTTCCTATATGGAGATGGTGCTCAGTTCAGTTCAGTTCAGTCGCTCAGTCGTGTCCGACTCTTTGCGACCCCATGAATCGCAGCACGCCAGGCCTCCCTGTTCATCACCATCTCCCGGAGTTCACTCATACTCACGTCCATTGAGTCCGTGATGCCATCCAGCCATCTCATCCTCGGTCGTCCCCTTCTCCTCCTGCCCCCAATCCCTCCCAGCATCAGAGTCTTTTCCAATGAGTCAACTCTTCGCATGAGGTGGCCAAAGTACTGGAGCCTCAGCTTCAGCATCATTCCTTCCTACTGACCAGTTTTGTTTTAGTTTGGGTTTTGGGGTGATTTTCCAAAAAGAAAGAAGGCTTCTCTGGTGAATTGTTTCTAATCAGCAGCCCTCGTAACACCAGTACTATCCCCTGAAGAAGGCTGGTCAGGATCAAGAAATCACTCAACAGCCAATTATGGTGCCCTGAACTAAGCCAGATATCATCTTTTGTTCTGGGACAAGAAAATATTTAAGGAAGCTAAACCTATTCATGTAAAGTCTCTGGCTTTTATGTCTTCTCTAGGGTGACAGGTCAGGAAAGGAGCAAGGGATATATAGAAAGAGGTAAAGTGGGAGACCCATTGATGTTTTACTTGTTGAGTGCAGCTCTGTACCAGGCAGTGTTCTACATGTCAAGGTGGAAGGGGAAACTAGGCAGATGGATCCTTTCTTTTGGGGCATTTACATTCTAATGGGGGACAGAGCATAAATAAATAAGCAAGCATGTAAATAACTGATCGATGCTATGAAGATAGTTGAACAGGGCAACATATGGTGGGTCAGGAGGGTGAGAAGACCTCTAGGAGGAGGTGACATTTGACCTGAGGGAGCTAGCCAGAAGGAAAAGCATTCTGGGGAGAAGGAACAGCAAGCACAAAGGCCCTGAGACAAGAACAAGCTGGCATCTTTGAAAAACGAAAAGATCAGTATGATTGAAGGGGCTTGGTTAAAGGGAGAGTGGAGGCAGGTGAGGTTGGGGACAGGTGAGGCCTGCAGGCCAGGAACAGAACTTTGATTTTATTCTGGTTACAGTGGGTCACCTTTGGAGGCCATTAAAACATGTCTGTATTTCCCAATCAGGACTCAGAGTTTGACAATAGGGCAAAATATGTTCAGATCATAACTGTCCTCAGGAATACCAATGAGGGATCAATGGGAGGCTAGCAAAGGATAGGGAGGCAACAGAACCATCTGTTTATAGCCCCACCATGAAGCCCTAAGACTTCTTAGGCTCAAGGCATCCCATGGACTAGTCACTTAAGTATTCTGTGCCATCCAGGATTTGGAGTCTCTGGTAAGCTCCTGTGACCCGTGTGTCCTTTTGGAGAGAAGGAAGAGGGAGAGATCTGCTTTCTCTGGAATCCAGTGGTCACATCCCCACCTGGAACCCTGAATGCCCACCTGAGGTGTCGTCAACATGGAGTTCTGAAGTCCATGTGGTTCCTCACAGTGAACCAGGTGACGTGTCTGCATGGGGATTCACATCTTCATTACCAAATGTGAGGGCTGGAAGGAAGCTCTGGGTTCAGACACTCCACCCCTCTCCCTTTGAACCTATGGGGACTCTGAGGCCACCAAGAGGTTACTGACTTGTCCAGGATCACACAGCAAATTAAGGGTGGCATCAGTCCAGGATCTGTGTCTCCCAAATGTCTGTCTACTGCACCTCCTCCAGCACCTCTTTGCTTTATAGTTCACTTCTTTCTCCTCTCATGTGAAGACTTCCTCCACCTTCAAGTCTCATCCTCCTCATCCATGAATGACACTTTCCTCAGGGGACAGAAAGTTGATTTGAGGGTTGAATGACATGCTAGACTGAACCCAATTTGCAAAATGTCAGAAAGCTCTAGGGGTATAAGATATGAGTAGTACTTATTTATAGTTACCATGGCAATCTAGGTTCTGGGAATGTTGGGAGACTCTGGTTCATGCCTGTGTTGACTTTTAGGTCTTAAGGAAAATGCAGAGACGCCACAGCAGCAACACAGAAAACGTTCCACCTGAAAGGTAGGCATCACTCTCGTTCCATCCGAGGCTATGAGCTTCAGGTGGTCGGGACGACCCAAAACTGGATTGAATATTACCTGCTCCTCAGGGCTACTTGTCAGAAGGGTGGAAGAGATCTGATCGGAAACTGCTTTGCACAAAGATGACCTCATATCCTCAACACACAACAGCTTACTGTTGCTCTTACGGTAATTCTCAAAGCCTCTGCAGCCAGTGGTCCACTTGACTAACTGTGTCAATGATTGCACCCAGGAGATTTTAATTTATAGAGGTGTCTGGGTGGGAACATGGAGAGGCTGATGACCTTGAAAGAAGATTTTTATTGCTTGCACTTCCCAAGAGAAAAGGGCATCCCATCCTACGCAGGGCCACATGGGGAAGCACCAGGGTCAGCCAGGAGACAGAAAGGAGCAAAGGGAAAGCATAGGTCACAGCTTTTATTGTGTTTTCCACACAAAGTAAAGCAGGGCAGAGGAAACAGCTTAGCATTGACTAGTTTGAATAATGTTGGTGGCCTCTAGGCTATAGGAGTGGTCTCTAGCTGTCTGGTACCTGGCCCTGGGTGATTTGAGGCAGAGGAAATATTGGCTGAGAATGTGAATTAGATAAAAGAGGTGGTTGGGGATATAGGCTCTGGGTTACAGGGAAGCTGTAAACAAGTTTGGCCATTAGTTTGACCCTATAATGTGTGTGTGAAAGTGTTAGTCACTCAGTCGTGTGTGACTCTTTGCGACCCTAGTGACTGTAGCCTGCCAGGCTTCTATATGTGTAGAGTTCTCCAGGCAAGAATACTGGAGTGGGTTGCCATTTCCTTCTCCAGGGGGATCTTCCTGACCCAGAGATCGAACCCAGGTCTCCTGCATTGCATGCAGATTCTTTACTGTCTGAGCCACCAGGGAAGCCCCATAATGAGCAGATGCCAGATAGACAAATACAGAACCTAAGAAAACACCAGTTAAAACACTAATGAACTAGGATTTCTATCTACTTAAGCCAAAAAGAGTACAGACCGTGGGGCCCTGTTCTCAGGTTGTGACAGTCTCCCGACCCAGCCCTGCTGGAACATACACCCAAGGAGCTGGCAACCAAGCTTTTCCTATTTCAAGTCCCCTTTGACTCTGAGGTTCACAGCAAAATCACAAAGTACTCACCAGTGCCAGTGTTGAGTTTTGCATGAAGCCTCTCTGTTCTCTGGGGAAAAACTCCTTTAGTCAGATAACCCTTTGACAAATCCCACATCAGTCACTTCCCACTTCTGTGCCTTTGGCAAGCACCTTCACCTCTAGGCTTTTGTTCCCCCATCCATAAATGGCAGATAACAAAACTCAGAGTTGCTTGTGAATGAGTGAAAATACATAAACACAGCACCTGGAATGTTTGATAAGCTGCGCTGTTGGAGCTTTTTCCAGCCTCCAAAGACAGAACTGCTCTCTGCTTTTAAATGAATGGTGAGGTCTTTGGGGGCAGAGATGACACTGGAAAAATAATGGCCATTGTGACTCTTGTACTTTCCTATGGCACCCTCATATTAGCCAGTGGACATCAGGACTGTTTTTATCACCATTTTATAAGTGAGGAAACTGGGGCTCAGAGAAGGTAAGTAAGACACCTGAAGTCACACAGACAAGAAGTGGCAGGGCTGAGATTCAGGCCCCAGTCAATTTGACCTCTGCAAAGTATGTGCTTTGAGACTCTACATTTTAGCTGTCTCCTATTTTGGTGGGTTCACTGTCCTTCCAGGTTGCTTCACATTCTAGCCTTTAAGTGGTTAAGTTGGAAGCTCAGCCTCTGCTCCCCCCAAGGATTATTCTTTCCCGTTTAGGCTGAAATCTCAACTGCATGCTGGGGAAAGGCCCAGGGAAGGGAGGCCAGCTATAAAAAGGCCCTTGGTGGGTTGAGCCTTCCCTGGTTGTACTAGAGGTCCTCTGAGCCCAGTGAGCTCAGAGTGCTGGCTAACTTAAGGCAGGCAGGAGGTTTTCCAGGGCCCCTGGGATAGTAGGGGAGAGGGTGGCCTCTGTGGGCACCTGCCAGGACTCCTGCTTTCTCAATTCAGCTTCTTAAAGTACAGAAAAAGCTGAAGGCCCCTTGAGGATCATAGCCATGGTGTTAGTTATTATTATCTTTATCATCATCCCAAGCTCAAGAAACTAGGCCCACACATTTCCTGGGCTTTTGGAGCCAGTAGGGATGGGCCATGGGAGGTGGGGGAATAGACAGCCATCTTCAAGTTCCCTCCCTTCCTGGGCATAAAGTTGGTGGTTTATAATAACTTACCCCCGGGTCAAGTTTGTAAGGTTGGTGAAGCCAGCCCCAAGATTTCTGCAGATCAGTATCTCCCCTGCCGGGTTTCACAGATGTTCTTCAAGATGTGAGTAGGTTTTCTGTGGAGGAAGATAATCCCATGATCAAATAAGTCTGGGAAACACTAGGTTTAAACAAAGTTAATGTTTTCAATTGCAGGCCTTCTCAGAGCCTTTCAGAGCCTTTAGTGTAACTTATTCATTCATTCTTTCAAATAATATTTATTGAGCATGTTCTGTGTACCAGGTGCATTGTGCTGGGTCATGGCATTCCAATGGAGGGCAGACAGTCATGGTCTTTAACCTTATGGAGCAGGGCCCAGTCTGAAGTACGATTCTTAATGCCGAGTACATATTATAATCACCTGGGGGCTCTGAGGGAATAGAGGTGCTGTGACCCAACCCCAGAGATTTTTTTTCAAGTTAGAATTAATATTATAACTTCAATGAATTTGTATACTTCTAAGTGTTTCTTTTTCATTGATTGGGTTTTATCTAGCTGTTTCATCTTCTAACGTCCTAGGCACCTGCTTTGGTCTATGCCGCTGGCTGGGCACTGAGAATAAAGAAGTGAATCAGATACAGTGTGTGGCCTCAAGGAGCTTACAGTCTAGCAGAACAGGCCATGTAAACAAATCAGTGTACTGCCTCGTAGCTTGTGGTATACTGTCCAGCCCCAAAGATTTTTGATTCAGTTGGTCAACGCTAGGTCCAATGCCTGTATTTTTCAAAAACTCCCCTGAATGATTATAATGTACACGCAGGGCTGAGAGTCACAGGTAAGGAGTAAAATAACTATGATCAGTCTCATTTTGTGCCTGGATGATAGGAGGTTAGGGTACAGTGAGGACAGAGAGCAAAGAGACTGTCATTGTCTGGGAGGTGGGCAAAGCTCCCCCGAGCAAGAGAGAGTTTTAGCTGAAATCTGATAGATCAGTGTAGGTTTCCTGGTGGGGCCAGCCAGTGAAGGGGCTGGGCTTGGCAAAGGCCCTCCAGTAGGAAGCGCTTGGGTAGTAAGAAAAGGGCACATGGTGAGATTGGAGTTCAGGGCCAGAGCTAATCCAGGCTGCCTGGCAAGTTCATCTCTCTGAGACTGAGTCTATGTGCTGTGCTGTGCTAACGGACCCAGTTTCTTTATCTGTAAAATGGGAATGATATTAGTCCCTATCTATGGGATTTATCTGAGACTGCAGGAAAGCATTTAGAATGGGAAGCCCTTTTAGTGGGATAGTGAAATAATTGGATATATGTTGGTTTTTTTATTCACCCTGTTCTCTGCGTGGGGGAGAGTTTATATAAGGTCAAGTGTGAAGGCAGTGTAAAATCTTCCCTGGAGCCTCCCTCAGGGGCCATTTCGTGCCTGGATGATAGCTGCTGAGCATTTATTAAGCACCTACTGTATGCCCTGGGCTGCAGAGTCCAGAGGATGAGTGGAACTCAGCTCTCACTTGGAGTAAACTCGGGGTGTTTTAGGTATACTGAAGGGGTTTGTGGAGGTGCCTTGGGGGCCCTCTTCTGGGGTGAGAGGAGGAGGAAAGGGTGGCTCTTTGCCCCTCCCACTGACACAGCACATTAAACTAATCAGTTCCACCTGTTCTGTGGACTGATTCCATTTGAAAAGGACAAGTCCAAGAGAAGACATGACATCCAGGGCTCTGGAGCCTGGTGTTTATGGGAAAGGGCACCCAGTTCAAGGCTCTCCGTTCTTGGAAGTGTAACTCTAGGCTCTGCTCCTCTGGCAGTGGCTCTGAAAGAGCATCAGCATGCTTTATCTGAATTCAATACAAGGGGCAGTGCTTGGAACTAGAAATGACAGTTGGCCCTGGAGGTTTTGCATAGGGGTAGAGATAAGAGTTCCCATTTAGTATCAGATAAATTTGATCCCCAGGAATTCTATGCATGAACGGTGTTTATACCCATTTTCCAGGTGAGAAAACTGAGTGTAGGCTTGTTAAGAGCCCTAGGAAGGGTGGAGCTAGGGTTCACACGTGGGCTTCTCCAATTAAGTCTTCTTCCCATTACTCTCTGCCGCGCTCCAAATATCAGCTGTAACCAAGGTGGATCCTCTTGGGAACTGGGAATCATTGAACTTGGAGTGACAGAGCCAGGGGAACCTGAGTTCCTGAGGTTATTCTCGAATCCTAGGACCCTGCGCTCCCTTTTCAGTGAAGTAAAGTGGTTAAGAAAGCAGACTCCAGAGGTAGCCTTCTGGGTTTGAATCTCCCTGTACCACCCCTTACCAGCTGTGTGATTTTAGACAAGTTACTCTTTTCTGTGCCTCAGTTTCTTGATCTGTAAGATGGGGGTATTATTAGTTCCTAACTCACAGGGTTGATGAGTTAATTTAATGAAAAGCACTTGGAAAAAGTATCTGGCACATAGGAAATTTTCAGTAAAGATTATAACCCTATTGCTATTATTACTTGTATTAATTTGCAAGGGCTGGCCATGACAGGGTTGTAGACTAGGTGGCTTAAATGACAGAAATATATTTTCTCACAGTTCTGGATGCTGGAAGTCCAAGATCAGGGTGTCAGTCGGGTTGCTTTCTTCTGAGGCCTCTCTTGGTGGCTTGCAGATGGCCACCTCCTCCCTGTGTCGTCGTATCATCCACCCTTTCTTGTGTCTGTGTCCAGATTTCCTCTTGTAAGGACAAAAGTCATATTGGATTAAAGTGTCAGTCGCTCAGTCGTGTCTGACTCTTTGCGACCCCATGGACTGTAGACCACCAGGCTCCTCTGTCTATGGGATTTCCCAGGCAAGAATACTGGAGTGGGTTGCCATGCCCTTCTCCAGGGGATCTTCCCCACCCAGGGATCAAACCCCAGTCTCCTGCATTGCAGGCAGATGCCTTCCCATCTGAGCCACCAGGGAACCTGGACAAGGGCTGGCACTAATAATCTCCTTTTAACTTAATCACCTCTGCAAAAACCCTTCTTCAAAAACATTTGCATGCTGAGGTACTGGGGCTTAGGGTGTCAACGTATGATTTTCCCAGGGGAAGGGGCACAATTCAGCCCATAACATAATTGATCCTGTCATTTGCCCCCCATCTTCCACTGCCTGACTTGGTGGGACTTCCTCCTCCTTTCTGGTCCAGAAATCGCAGCCAAGCGCTCAGCTCCGAGGCGAGTGTGGACGAAGGCGGCGTCTTTGAGAGTCTGAAGGCGGAAGCGGCCTCCCCACCAGCGCTCTTCTCAGGCTTATCCGGCCTCCCGGCAGGCGGCCTCCCCAACACCCCATTCCCGTCCAGCCTGGTCCTGGGGGCCGCGGCTGGCGGTGGGGACGTGTTCCTGCAGATGCCAGCGTCCAGAGAGGAAGGCGGGGGCCGCGGCGAGGGGGGCGCTTACCACCACCATCGGCAGCCCCACCACCACTTCCACCACGGCAGCCACCGTGGAGGCTCCCTGCTGCAGCACGTGGGCGGGGACCACCGCTCACACTCGGACGAGGCGGGCGATGAGCAGCCCGGGACACCCGCCCCGGCCTTGTCCGAGCTGAAGGCCGTGATCTGCTGGCTCCAGAAAGGGCTGCCCTTCATCCTCATCCTCCTGGCCAAATTATGCTTCCAGCATAAGCTCGGTGAGTGTCGGGGGGATGCAGGGGTCAATGCCTGCCACTTAACCCAAGGGGTTGGGGGTCTCCATCCCAAGTGCCAAGGGCAGGCAGTAGAGGTCCTCATGGTGCAAAGTCCTTAAAAGGCCAGGATTCCGCTTCAGACCTGAGTTCAATCCTGGTCGACTAGTTATGTGACTTGGGGCAAGGCAGTCACATTCTCTGAGCCTCAGTTTCCTCATCTGTCCAGCAAGGGTTGTGATAGAAACTTCCTCAGCTGGTTGGGTGACTTGAAGGCATAGAGGAGTTCAGACTTCTCTGGTCTGAACCTGAATTCTTCCCCTTCCTAGCTGTGTGATGCCGGGGACATTATTTGACCTCTCTGTGCTTTAGTCCCAACATCCATAAAATGGGGATTAAAATAGTATTTGTACTATTCAGGGGTCCCCAACCTCCAGGCCGTGCAACAGTACCTCCTGTCAGCTCAGCGGTGGCATTAGATTAGAAGTAAAGTGCATAATAAATGTAATGTGCTTGAATCACCCAGAAACCATTCCCCCCATCCCTGACCTGTTGAAAAATTATCTTCCATGAAGTCAGTCCCTGGTACCAGAAAGGTTGGGGACAGCTGTACTATTTCATATGCTATTATATAGGTATCATAGATATACATATACTATAACAGTATGTTACAGATACTATTATATGTACAGCTTCTGCTTTCATAAGATTGAGTAAGGTTAAACGAGTAAACACATGTTAAGCCCTTAGGTCAGTGCCTGGCAGAAAATAAGTGCTGTCCAAGTGTAGATAATCATCTTTATTATATTCATTGTTAGTACCTGTAAAGTATTTAACGTAGAATCCTGCACATAGCAAGTGCTCAATAAGTACAACCTATTACTAGGAAGTAAAATAATGATTTATGAAGTACTTAGTATAGTACCTGACACATACTTAACATTCAATAAACATGGTCTCTGGCCCACTGCTGTTATTTCTGTTACTGGTATTAGATCATGGTGTTGCTGTGTCCTGGAGAGTTTTAGGCTATTGTTTTTATCTTATGGTAGAAATTACAGTACAAATTATCTCATAGCCTGGTACATCCCACAAGAAATATCCAGAAGAGGTTAGGCCGTCATTTGTGTCTTATTTGCCCCTTTCTGGTATGTTCCAGCTGACCCAGGTCACTCCTTCCTTTTTGGGATGCTACCATATCAGTCCCCTTCCTTTTTTTTTTCTTTTTGACCAATTGAAAAATGGTGGCTTTTTTGGTTTCTATAATCGTGTATGCACTGGGTTCTGGGCCCTTCAGCACCTCCTTCCAAGTCTAGCGCCAGCCGGACTCGGGCGCCTGTGGCAGTGGTGCCGGTCCCCTTCTTGGGTGTCTGAGCCCTTTCCCCAGGTGCTGTGGACAAAGCGTCAAGCGGGAGTTTCTGCCCCTTGCTTCTAAACTTTGCAAGCTACTGAGCCTCAACCTTTGCAGGCCCCTCCTTTCTCCGCCCCCCCCGCTTTCTCCTAATGTACATAAAGATTATACTGTACACCTATACCTTTTCATGAAAAAAAGTGAAAGTGCTAGTCACTCAGTCAGGTCTGGCTTTTTGCAGCCCCAGGGACTGTATAGCCCACTGACTCCTCTGTCCATGGGATTCTCCAGGCGAGAATACTGGAGTGGGTTATCAACCTTTGCAGGCCCCTCCTTTCTCCGCCCCCCCCGCTTTCTCCTAATGTACATAAAGATTATACTGTACACCTATACCTTTTCATGAAAAAAAGTGAAAGTGCTAGTCACTCAGTCAGGTCTGGCTTTTTGCAGCCCCAGGGACTGTATAGCCCACTGACTCCTCTGTCCATGGGATTCTCCAGGCGAGAATACTGGAGTGGGTTACCATGCCCTTCTCCACCTTCCTTTTTATTCCTAGAAACAGAAGCTGGCCTGTTTCTTCTCACCCTGAATTCCAGCAAACTCACCACCAAGTTTTATTCCCAAGTTTGGTCATACTCTTTCTCAGTTGTCAGGTTTGTTCAGTTGATCAAAGAGTATAAGAAGGGATTGTGGGGATACTGATTTTGATTTTATATGTTTTCAGTAAAGCAACTCATCTTTTATAAAGTAGATCTGGAAGCATGCATGGAATACATGTACTATTTAAAAAGTAATCTTTCTCAGTTGTCAGGTTTGTTCAGTTGATCAAAGAGTATAAGAAGGGATTGTGGGGATACTGATTTTGATTTTATATGTTTTCAGTAAAGCAACTCATCTTTTATAAAGTAGATCTGGAAGCATGCATGGAATACATGTACTATTTAAAAAGTAAAAGTGAATTGCAAGCATGGGAAATTCTGTACATTGTAAAAAGCAGAATCTGTAAAAGCAGAATCCTGTCCACAAGGAACAAAAGTAGGATTTGAAAATCCCTGCTCAGGGAGAATTCTGACTGTAGCTTAGCAAATTGTGGAATAAAACTCCGTTCTTTTTCCTCCCCTCTCCAAAGGTCATGTTTTCCTGTCAGCTAGGAAATCTTTTCCCTTTTAGCATGAAACTTCCATTTTTTATGGTGCTGTGGTCTTTTGTTACATACGCTTTTATTACAAATAACATGCCTCAGATTCTTTTTGAAAATAGAAATACTTTGGCTACCTGATGCAGAGCCAGCTCATTGGAAAGGACCCTGATGCTGGGAAAGACTGAAGGCAAAAGAAGAGGCTAGCAGAGGATGAGATGGTTAGATAGCAACAGTGACTCAATGGACATGAGTCCGAGCAAACTCCCGGAGTTAGTGAAGAATGGGGAAGCCTGGCGTGCTGCAGTCCATGGGGTCGTGAAGAGTGAGACATGACTTGGTGACTGAATGACAACAACAAAATCTGCTAGAGATCGTGCACTGTAAGCAGTATCCCTCCTTGAGTTCAGCCCTGTTATTATTCTGTTTTTACAGAGGAGGAAACTGGGCTCAGAGAGATGCAGTGATTAGTCCAAGCTCACACAGAGAGGAGGTGGCAGAACTGAGATTTGATCCCAGATCTTACCAGGCAGACTGTCTTCCTTCTGGAGGGTTCAGAGGACGGTCTCTCTCCTCACCTTTTCCAGGTCCTAGCAGTCACTCACATTCGTTGGCTCCTGGCCCCTTCTCCTCCTTTGAGCCACCCACATTGCGTCTCTGTGAATATCCTTCCATAGACACATCCCCCTCTGACTCTGCTCTTCTGTCTCCCTCTTCCACTCTTAGGGGCTCTTATGATTATTTGGACCAACCCCCCGGATAATCCAGGAAACTCTCCCCAACGCAGGGTCAGCTAATTAGCAATCTTAATTCCACCTGCAACCATTATCACCGAGGAACCGAACAGGTTCACAGGCTGCGGGAATTAGAACAGGAACACCTTTGGGAGTCATTCTTCTGCCTCCTACCCTGGCAGGTCCCCAGATGTGCCACCCTTCTCCCTTCCAAGAGCAGCCTCTCCTCTCATGCCCCTAGCCCAGTCCCCTTACCCTCCTGACATTCTGTCAGTTAACTCATTTCCAACCCACCCTCATTGTTAAGACCACTCCAGTGGCACTTCTGGGTGGCTGTGTGGGTCTCACCACCATCATCCCCAGTGCCTTTTGATACCTGCTGAGAACTCAATGTGTCCAGCACAGTGCTGGACCCATTTCACAGCTCATCTTGGAGATCTATCCCAGCAACTTGGGAGGCAGGCAGAATCACACTTAGTTTATTTTTCCAATGAGGAAACAGTGGCCCATAACTTCTTGGCTAAGATCTAAGTTTTCTGCCTAAGGCCATACAGCCAGTGTGAAGCATGGTGTCAGGATATGAATTCAGGCATTGTGCTCACAGCCTGTGCTCCCCCAGGTTCAAATCCCAGCCTCTCCACTCTCGCACCTCTGGGCAAGGAATTGCCACATCCACTTCACCCACTGAGAGAATTAAGCAAGATGGTGCATGGAACGTGTTTTGTGCAGCACGTGGCTCATAGGAACAACTTAACTGAGCTATTTTTTTTTTAACAAGCCTGTGTATTCTGCAGCACAGGGGCTCCTATCATAGCCACAACCCTCTCTGACCTGCTTTGGGATCATCTGCTTTCTTGGAAGCACCTAGGCCTCCATGAGACGAAAATGCCAGCTCAGTCTTTATTTTAAACAAATGAGCCCGTTGAAGTCAGGAGTAGGGCATGGAGCCAGAGGTTCTTCTTGACCCTCAGTCTCGTCTTCTTCATGCCAACCCCTTTCTGTTGGTATTAGAACAACAAGTTGGGACTTCCCTGGTGGTCCAACGGTTGAGAATCTTCCTTGTGATGCAGGGGACACAGGGTTAATCCCTGCTCGAGGAATTAAGATCCACATGCCATGGAGCAGCTGGGCCCACAGGCCACAGCAACTGAACCTGCACATGGCCACAACCAAGGAGTCTGTGCTCCGCAACAAATGATCCCACATGATGCAACCAAGTTCCCACGTGCCTCAGCTGACGCCCCATGCAGCCAAATAAATAAATAAATAAAATTTTAAAAAATGACCTATAAAAAAGAGCAGGTTGTTCAGTGTCATAGTGGGGCTGTTGGGGCTATCTCTTTCTCAGATGTAGTAACATCCTCATGGTGCCTTGACTTGAATTTTAAGGACAAGGGAATGCCTGTATCCATGAATAGGCTTCTGGGGTCTTTGCACCTTTGAAGACTCAGGTGATGTTTTGCCTATGTGTGCATATTTCACTGGCAGTGGGTCTACATGACTCTTAGTTTAGGAATCGCCGCTTACTACTGGAGAACTACCCTACTTGTCCTCCAGAGTCTGGCTTCTCAGGGCATTGCTCATTCCCTCTCTCTTCTACTTTTGGTTCGGATTTACAGGGGATCAAGCTGGAATCTATTATTTATTGGCATAAAAAGGGCTGCCGAGTGGATTAATCACATTGATAAGAGCAGTTGGTTGGTTGGAGGTGGTTTCTCAGGCCGTTAACCTTGACCACTCCTGGAATAATGGGTGGATGGAGATGCATTTATTTTGTCTGCTCTATGGAAATGTGTGTTGTAACAGTGTGTGAAGTACTGAGCTGTGTCTGGAGACTGGAGCATTTACCGAAACCACAGGGAAGGTTACACTGGGAAAGTTATGACCTCATCTTATTCCAGCAATGCAGCCGCCCTGGTCCAGGAAGAGACAGGCTTTTGAGAATCTACAGCACTGGGTCTGATTATGTATCCCAGGGTACACAGGCAGGAACACCCTGCTCTTCACTTTCTCTAGAAATTTCCTAGGTTTGCTCTCAGGCTGAGAGACTACTAAGAAAACAAACTGAGAAGGTTTCCCAGCTTGTCTTCCTGGGGACGAATCAGAAACAAGTCTGAAGAGAGAGAAACCGGACTGGATCGCAGAGGGCTTTGACGTCGACGTGTACAAAGCTGACTGTAGTCCTACAAACGTGCCCCTACGCTGAATGGTCAGTCTGGAAAGGTGCATGCCAGAAAAAGTTAGAACAGCAGTTTCTGACTTGTCGATCTGAATCGAGTGGTGGGTTGTGAAGTTGGAATAACAGGTCCTGCCACTTAGTGACCCTGAAACACGCTCCTGTGCCTGACTAAATGTTTACATTTGTCACATTTACTTAAACCTTAACAAAACCTCACTTTTGAATAAGAGCACTGGACCTTAAAATATTTGCCCCTAAAGGACTTCCTTGGTGGAGCAGTGGTTAGGACTCCACGTTTTCACTGCAGGGGGCACGAGTTCGCACCCTGGCCAGGGAACTAAGACTCCACATGCCTCACAGTGTGGTTTAAAAAAAAAAAAAAATGTTATTAAAACATGTGTCCTTGAGCAAGAGTTGCTTAAATTCTCAGTGCCTCAGTCCCTAACAGTAAATGTAAACTAACATTTCCTATATGCCAGTCACTGTTATAAACGGTTCATGTACATTAGCTCTCACGACTTTATAAGTTGATATAATACACACCCTTTTTGTGGGTGAGGAAAGAGAAATGCAGTGAGTTTAAGTCATTGCCCAGGGTTGAACAGCTCCCAAGGAGCAGATCGAGGATTTGAAGCCAGGTCATCCAGCTCCAGAATCAGTTTTGCTAACCATGGTGCCCTCCTGACTCTGGATAGTTCTCCAAGCAGGTTCACACATTTCTGTACCTCCACTGTAACCATTGCTTGGGTTCCAGTGGGATGGAACCTTTCATCATTAGCTGTGTTTCCTCCAAACCTTTGAGAAAGGGAACATTTGCCCCTCGTTGGGGAGCATTCTGGAATATTCTGCAAGGTGTACCTTTGACATTTCAGCCTCTCCACAGATCTCTCGCTTTGTCTCCAGGAGAAGAGGTCGGTGCTGGTCATCTTGTGGATCTTGGCCTTTCTAGCGGGGAACACCCTCTATGTGCTCTACACATTCAGTTCCCAGCAGCTATATAACAGGTGAGCAGAGGAGTCTGACCCTCAGTGGGAAAGTGGGGAGCTTGGTTGCAGTTGGGAGCCACAGGGCCTTCATTGGAGAATGATACAGTAGCCCTCAGTCACACTGTGACCTTCAGATCCCACCCTGTTGTTAGGTGACATGCCTAGAGCAGAATTCTTGAGCAGAAATAGAATGCAAGCTGCATGTTTAATTTTGCATTTTCTACTGACTACCTAGTGCACGAGGGGAAAGGACTAGCCAGTGATGGTCTCTAGTACAGGGTTGAAACTCAAGCCAAACTTTCAGATTATGTCCATCTGTTTTCAAAATAGACTTTGAGGAGTAAGCAGTTTCACCGCTTTCTGGGGCCACCCAAAGTTGCATAAAAGCAATTTGGAGAACTTGTTCCAAGGCATCAGCATGCCTCTCACACATTGCATTAGTTGCCTGGCCCAGAAGATCAAGGTCCTGGTGGAGGGTAAAGGAGATGGAGTTTCCCAGAACCTTGGATGAATTTCCAGCTCGTGCCATTTTCTGGGCATGATCACATTCGCAGGCTCAGACCTCTGCCCTCATCAGACCAGGGCTGAGTCAAACTGGCAGCACATGAGGAGAAAGAGTGGCTTGGGGAAAAGCAATAGAGCTCCTTCCTTTTTGATGTCAGTGGTCTAGAGTGTGTTTGTGATACCAACAGCCATTTTCTTACTTTGCTTTCCAAGTGAGCAGGGTATTGCTGTTACCATTTTACAGGTAAGGAAACTGAGGCTTAATGAAACCCTTTTTAATGAACCTTAGTCCCGGTAGGTGAAAGCGCCTTTGAATCATCCCAGGATTTGAAGTCTGATGACCAGCGTCAGAAGGTCATAGTCCTGCCACATACCGGCTTGTGCCCTTTGGCAGATAGTGGAACCTTTTTGAACCTCCCCTAGTTTCTGCGTTTGTGAAACTGGGAGCAAGTTAATTGCTGCTTTACCCACCTGAACAGGCTAATGATTAGAGAGGCCAAATATTATAATATGCAGAAATTACTGGGCAAACTGTGCAACATTCGATATGTCCTAATCATGTCATGATGTTATTGTTTTATGATGAATTACTATACCTTTTCGTGGTGGTGGTGGCTAATGGGGTGGAAAACTGACAATAAAATGTATCCGTCCATTAAAGTTCATAGTGTATCTTAGAAATAAGTGGATGTAGTGATCAATCTGTGGAAAAACACTTTGGCATCTCTCCGGCATCAAAGCCAACAGAAAAACACAATGATGATGAAGTAAAACCCAGGTAGGTGACTGTAACAGATTGGTGTCTCTGGGATAAAGTGGAAAGTGGATGGCATATCTTCATTTTTTTGCAATCAGAGATGCATGCATAATAGAAAAGCAGGGCGTGAAAGTCAGCCCGCCAGCCTGGGATATGCCCAGGGAGGGACAAGAGCAGAGACGAAGAGAGGAGCTCAGGGCCGCCCACCTCTCCCCATATCGTAACCTGGGTGCGTCTCAGACTTGGAGACGAGGCATCCCATGGAGATGGGGCTCAGATGTGGAAGGACACTGACGGTATCATGAGAGATTGCCAAAATAGATTGTTTTCATTGATTTAACCCATAGTCTAGCTCTTCAAAGATCTTTATTATAAATAGAAATTGGTTTTTAAAAATAAAAGTAAGAAAACAGACCAGCTGACTCCTAGAATGCTCTCATCAGGGGACCTCAGTCTGCACTGTTGTCTGCCAGCCCCGCGGAGTATGTGGGGAGAGTTTAGAAGCACTCGGTGTGGGCTGTGTGCACTGTCCCCTGCTTTGGGGGGACAGGCAAGACTCGGAGTGGCCTTTGCTTGGAGCCTCTAATCCAGCAGAAAGAAAAGTGAGGGGCCCAGCACAATTTGGGTGCTGGTTCCAATCCTAGCTCCACATTCTAGCTGAGATACTGTGGGCTCCATGATGTCATAGAACTCCAGACTCCCCAGCTCAAAATGCGATAATCATAGTGCCTACCGATCAGAGCCCTTGGGAAGATGAAATGACTTGAGACACATACAGCAGGTGGAGTAGGGCCAGCATGATGTAAAGAACCAAGATATTATTAACATGAGTAATATCGTCATCTGCAGAGGTGACAGACAGCAGTGCTGCTCCCCATGTGGGCCATGGACCAGGGTCAGTTTGAGAATGACTTTTTGTCTGTCTCCCGTGAGTGAAGTACAGAAGTTGAGTGTGAGGTTGCCTTACCTGGTCATGGATGGGTAAGAGGGATTACACACTCCAAGCAGCACTACTGTAGAGTAAGGACTGAGGGCAGTAATTGTAGCTAGCACACCTGGGTTCAAATCTACCACTGTCCTTTCGTATTTGTAGGACTGTGTGCATGTTCCTTTACCTTTCTGTGACTCCGTCTTCTCATCTGCAAATGGGTAGATAACAGTGCCTGCCTTGTAGAGATGTGGTTATCATTGTCAGTGCTGCTTGGCAGAGTCTGTAGTATGTCTATTATCTATCGAATCCCACCAATAACCCTAGGAGGGACAGAAAGATTCCCATTTTATTGATGAGAACACTGAGGCTTATAGAAAGAATGTGATTTGCCTAGTGTTCAAAAAATGGAGAAGCCTGGATTCTAATTCAAGTCTGTCTGATACTCATGCCCGTATGCTTAGCATGCAGTATGAGTTTGGGTAACTTACCTTACCTCTCCAAGCTTTAGTGCCTCATTTATAAAGTGAGGGTAAGCAGTGCTTACTGCACAGAACAATAAGATACAGTGAGTAAAGGGCTTAGCATGCTGTCACACATCAAAACCTTCCTCCCTGCTTCTCTTTCCCTCCTTCATGGTGTTGGTCAGCTTTTTTTCTCTCCCTCCCTTCCTTCCAGTTTCTCTTGTGAAGCCTGTTGTGGACCCATAAAACTGGAGGGGACTTTAACTTATGATGTTCTGGTCCAAGCTCGTCATTTAACTCTCAGGGGAACTGAGGCTCAGAGAGGTTAAGATAGCCACCCGAGGTCACACAGCAAGTTAGTAGCATATTCAGGAACGGAACACAGATGTCTGACTCGCAGTTCAGTGCTCTTCCTACAGGTAGTATTATAAGGCTCCCAGAGTGAGTAGAAGGAGCTGCCAAGGGCCAGTGATCCTCGGGGAGCACTCTGACACTCTGACTCCTCTCCTAGCCTCATATTCCTGAAGCCCAACCTGGAGACTCTAGACTTCTTCGACCTGCTGTGGATCGTGGGCATCGCAGACTTTGTGCTCAAGTACATCACCATTGCCCTCAAGTGCCTCGTCGTGGCCCTGCCCAAGATCATCCTGGCCGTCAAGTCCAAGGTAGGCACAGGTGGCAGCCCCCATCACACCGATCATGCAGGCGTTCTAGTGTGCCTCCTGCAGAAAGAAAGGTTGGACTTGAGCAGAACTGATGTCAGGTCATCAAATGAACAGAACCTGAGCTGGTAGATCCGGTAACCCACCTCTCATCATTGCTTGAAGCTGTGCATCGTTCTTTATTGTCATCACCCTCCCGTCACATCTCTACTCTCCCAGTGCATTTCCTAAGTCTTATTGTGCAAAGCTGGCCTTGATGCAGTTTTCATCTAAAGTTCTCCTGAGAAAGGAAAAAAGCACATCAACATGCCGTGGGTCCTGCTTTTCCCAGGGAAGGGTGGCTCTCACAGGTCTCACTCTTCATGGCTTCTGTGGCATGTTCTGTAGGGGTAACTGAGGCTCAGGAGGAAAGAACTCTATGATCTATGAGTGATGCCTGCCATGGCTGCAGGAAGAGAAATGGTGACAGGGATTCTTTGCAGTGTCATCTCAGGGCAAGGTCTGCAGCAGGTGTTGGTATGAGGAGGTCTTGGGGGATAATCATTGTAATTCAGAGAACTGGGCAGTGTTAGGAAGAGACATCATCATTAGGTCAAAAAGCTCAAAATTTGTCCCGGGCCTTGGTTGGCAGAAGAGCAAGTTGGAATTAACCATTCGTTTTGAGTGACAGCTGGTCAAATCACTGGCCAGGTGTGTAGGAAAAACACACTCCTGTGTTTCTTCTGTACACACGCATGCTCACTACCTCTGACACCAGATATGCGGGTTTTCCACACGTCATGTAATTCTCTGACACCAGCTGGGTGTCCAACAGATTATCTAGTTCTGACACCATCCACCTCAAGATGGTATCAGATCCCACGGGAGAAGGGCTTAGTCCCACCAGACTTCTCCTGTCCCTTCAGATGGCCAGTCACAAGCCCCAGGCTGTCACCTGTGCTTCTGATCAACCAGCCACAAAACAGAGTTCCCACAACCCCCTCCTTGGGTTCAGTCACTTCTAGATGCCCTGAGCCTTTTCCTTCATAGCATTTGTGACACTTTGTGGAAGGCAGGAGATGTGAATCCAGGCCTGTAAGGAAGCTGGCTCAACACTGACAGCCTGGAATAACAGTGGCTTGCAATTATTGAGCACCGATTGTGAACCTGAGACTGTGCTGTGCTTAGTCACTCAGTCGTGTCCGACTCTTTGCAACCCCATGGACTATAGCCCGCTCGGCTCCTCTGTCCAGAGAATTTTTCCAGGCAAGAATACTGGAGTGGGTTGCCATGCCCTCCACCAGGGGATCTTCCCAACCCAGGGATTGAACCCAGGTCTCCCACACTGCAGGCAGATTCTTTACCATCTGAGCCACCAGGGAAGCCCAACAATACTGGAGTTGGTAACCTATCCCTTCAGGGGATCTTCCTGACCCAGGAATTGAACTGGGGTCTATGAGCACTTTATGTATGAATTCCTTTTGTAGCCTCTTCAATTCCTCCCAGGGAGATACTATTTCTCTCATTGGTGATGAGACGGAAGGACAAGCAGCTGTTACGTGCTAAGGGTTGGGACTCCAGCCCAGAACTTCAGCTTCAGGGCCCAAGCTCTGCCTCAAAGTCGCTATGGGAAAAAGATAAGGAAAACGGGCAGAGCATGGTCACTCATCACCTCGTACGTTCTGCTTCTTCCTAGATTCTTTTCTATGTCTTGACTTGTATAAGGCTCTCAGCACCCCTCTGAGAGAGAGAGAGAGATTATGATCAACTCTTTCCAGATGAAAAGATGAGTATAGTCACCTCTCAGTATCCGTGATGGGTTGGTTCCTGGATTTTCCTCGGATAGCAGAATCCGCAGATGCTCAAGCCACTTACAGTTGTCCTCCTGCATCCACAGTCCTACATCCTTAGATTTTCTACATGAGATTGGCTGAATCCACAGACGAGGAACCTCTAGACCAGACCCTGCTTCTTTCATTTCTTTCCATACACCAGCTAGTCCCAATCTGACATATGGCAGATGCTCTTATCCCATTTTCCACATGAGAAACCTTCAGCACAGAGATGCTGAGTGACTAACCCATACAGCTTCCAGAGCCGGCTCTGTGCTGCCCTTTCTCCTACCCACTGATCCTTCTACCTCAAAGACCTTTTTCCTTTCTTGTCTCTTAACCAATTCATGCTCCTCCTGCAGATCACAGCCTCTTAGACATCCTCCTGCCCCTGGGATGAGGGATGGAGCCCCTACTGGGGCTCTCCTAACGCCTTGTTCTCCCCTGTTCCAGCACTCACCACTCTGACCGTAATTGCTTGTTTAATTGTCTGCCTGCTCTGCTCAACTGTAACCTCTGTGGCAGCAGGAAATGAATGCATCTGGTTTCTTTGTTGATAGATCACCAGCATCTGATATGCACTCAGAAATGTTCATTGCATGTAGATATGGGGAGTAGATGGATGGACGAATGGCTATATAGGTAAATGGATGAATTGAATCGATAGGTGGGAAGGTTGGTGGATATGTGGATAGATGGATAATCAAGTGATTGTGTGGATAGATGGATGGATGGATGTTTGGATGTTGGATGGATACGTGAATGGATGGATGGATATTTAGATGACGGATGGAGATTTGAATGGATAGATGGATGGAGATTTAGATGGATGGATGGATTGATATTTGGACGGAGATTTAGAAGGATGAACAGACAAGTAGATAGATGGATGGGTGAGTGGATAAGCTGATAGTCTAGCTAGCTACACAAACTCTCATTACTTCCTCTTATAACTGCAGTGAGAGCTTAGACTCCATTGTCAGCTCAGCTCAGACTTCTCATGTCTGGTAGATGTCCAGACACCCTGTTGTGAAGACACCAAAATCTGCAAGGCAAAGTAGTACTCACTTCCCTGTGCTAGAAAGGAACACGCAGGGGCCTTCAAAAAATACAGCCGCCAGACCAATAGTAATACATACAACTAAACATTGCTGAGCAACCACCAGGAACCAGGCCGTGTTTAAGTTAAGCACTGCCATTCGCTCAAGAACAGTGCCAAATGCCAGCTGTGTGCCAGGCACTGTTCTAAGCACAGGGGTATATCAGTGAACAAAAATCCGCATGCTCATGGAGTTGATAGTCTGCTGAAGACATTGTCTTGTTTAATCTTAACAATCCTGGTAGGTAGATGTTGTTGATATCTCCTTGCATGCATGGAGCAGACACTGAGTTAAATAACTTGCCAGAGATTGCAAACCCCAGCATAATAATGCCCATGGCAGTAGGAGCAGCTGATGTGGAGTCAGGCCTTCATGTGGGCCAGGCCTGGCTCTAATTCTTTTTCCTCTGACATCTGTTCTAGAAGGCAAGTGCTATTGTTTTGTGGGTTTTTAAAAATTGAGGTAAAATTCACATAACATAAAATTAACCAGTAATTAGTTAAAAGTGTGTGATTCAATGACATTCAGTACATTCACTGGTAACCATCACCTCTATCTAATTTTAAGACATTTTCATCACCCTAGAAGGAAACCTCAGACGCATTCAGTCACTCCCCCTTCCGTCTGACAGCCACCCATCTGCTTTATATCTGTATGTATTTACCTTTTCTGGGCATTTCATATAAATGGAATCATACATTATGTGGCCTTTTATGTCTGGCTTATTTCCCTTAACATCTTATTTTCAAGATTCATCCACATTGTAGCAGATGATAGCACTTCATTTCTTTTTTATGGTTGAATAATACTCCGTAGTCTGGTAGATGTCCAGACACCCTGTTGTGAAGACACCAAAATCTGCAAGGCAAAGTAGTACTCACTTCCCTGTGCTAGAAAGGAACACGCAGGGGCCTTCAAAAAATACAGCCGCCAGACCAATAGTAATACATACAACTAAACATTGCTGAGCAACCACCAGGAACCAGGCCGTGTTTAAGTTAAGCACTGCCATTCGCTCAAGAACAGTGCCAAATGCCAGCTGTGTGCCAGGCACTGTTCTAAGCACAGGGGTATATCAGTGAACAAAAATCCGCATGCTCATGGAGTTGATAGTCTGCTGAAGACATTGTCTTGTTTAATCTTAACAATCCTGGTAGGTAGATGTTGTTGATATCTCCTTGCATGCATGGAGCAGACACTGAGTTAAATAACTTGCCAGAGATTGCAAACCCCAGCATAATAATGCCCATGGCAGTAGGAGCAGCTGATGTGGAGTCAGGCCTTCATGTGGGCCAGGCCTGGCTCTAATTCTTTTTCCTCTGACATCTGTTCTAGAAGGCAAGTGCTATTGTTTTGTGGGTTTTTAAAAATTGAGGTAAAATTCACATAACATAAAATTAACCAGTAATTAGTTAAAAGTGTGTGATTCAATGACATTCAGTACATTCACTGGTAACCATCACCTCTATCTAATTTTAAGACATTTTCATCACCCTAGAAGGAAACCTCAGACGCATTCAGTCACTCCCCCTTCCGTCTGACAGCCACCCATCTGCTTTATATCTGTATGTATTTACCTTTTCTGGGCATTTCATATAAATGGAATCATACATTATGTGGCCTTTTATGTCTGGCTTATTTCCCTTAACATCTTATTTTCAAGATTCATCCACATTGTAGCAGATGATAGCACTTCATTTCTTTTTTATGGTTGAATAATACTCCGTTGTGTGGCGAGACCAGCGTTTGTTTATCCATTCATCTGTTTGTAGACATTCAGGTTACTTCCACTTTTTGGCTATCAGGAATAGTGGTGCTTTGAACATTTGTGCACAAGGATCTCTCTGAACACAGTTTTTCTAATACTTAAGAATGGAATGGCTGGGTCATATGGTAATTCTGTGTTTAACTTTTTGAAGAACCACCACACTATGTCCCATAGCAGCTATACCATTTTACATTCCCAGCAGGTGCTAGTTTTATCCCTGTTTTCCAGAGGGAAAAACAAACCCAGTGAGAAATTAAGAAGAGGCCCAGGGTCACGCAGCTTATATACGGCTGAGTGGGGATTTGAACTCAGGCAGTCTGATTCCAGGACTGCTCTGAATCACTAGACCACACTCCCTCCCAGGGAAGTTCTCTGCATTTGCCTGGGGAAATTCCTCTGTTGACTGAGGAATGATGTCCCCATACACCATCTCTAGAAAATCCCCCCAAGGTTCAGGCAAAGTTTTCCTCACTTCCTTCATCTTCGACGGGCACTGCTGGGGGTCAGGGGGCGGGGATGAGATTCAGCACCCCTTCTCTGCACCGCCGAGGTGTGGGCGACAGTTATTAATGCCTCCCTGGCAACTATCCAACTCCCTTTTCCTGATTATTATTATTTTATTCGGCGAGATTAATGTGCCAGGTCAGAGCAGAATCCAGCCTGTAAGGAATGATGTGAATAGTCTCCTCAAGATAAATTGCAGGCTTGGAAAAGGTTCGCAGCCTTTCCTTGCTTGTCTGAGTGCTCTCCCGAATCCTCATCAATCCTTGTCTGGGCAGAAGAAAAGGATGGGTCTTCATTTGCAGCTGGTGGGGGGAGGGGGAAGGCATACATCTGTCAGGGACCCTAATGGCTCACAACACAGATGCTCTTTCCTGCGCCTCCACGCCATCCACGCCGTCCACTGAGAGGGTGGGTTGGTTTTTAATATTATAATCATTGTATTGGAAGGGCTTCTGGAATTTGGGTTTGCCTGATGGCCCCACAGTCCCTGATGTGTGAGGCTGAATGAGCCACCGATCCCCACATGCCTCCAGACATGTGGGGAGGCAGACCCTCCAGAAGATCTGTCCAGGATCTTCTCACACCTGTGCCTCCCAGGATCTCCAGGCTCATTGGCCAGCCAAGAAGGGAGATGGGGTTAACAATGGTGACCACCCATCTGTAACCTCAGCCCCAAACCATCACCCTGGCCGGATGACTAGAGCAGCCACTTGCCATCATAAATCTAGATAACTTATACAACCCATACATCTAGGTCCTGCCCAATCAGACTGCCACCCACTTCTCTGACCTCATCACCCATGACCTTCTCCTCTGACTTGCTCACCCTGGACCAGCCAGCACCTCCCCTCTCAGGCCCTTGGCACTTGCTGCTCCCTCTGCCTGAGGAGGTTTTTCCCTGTGTTTCCATGGCTGTCCCATTCCCATCATTCAAGTGTCACTCCAGTGTCACTTCCCCTGAGACTCTGTCACCTCCCTGACCACTCTGTTCAGAGTGGCGGTCCCCAGCCTGCATTATCCCATCACCATTTTATTTCTTCCTTTAGCATGTACCAGTATCTGCAATGCCTGAATGGTTTTGTGTTTATTTTCTCCCTCTGCTACTCGAGTATAGACTCACGAGGACTGTCAGGTTTGTCTTGATGCACAGGAAACACACTGTGGGTATTATGGGCTGAATGAAGAGCCTCATGTTAAATTCCTATTGGGAGGTTGAAACCAGGTCTGCTGCTGCCCTCCCCCTGCCCCCACCCCCGTAGAGTTCTTCTCAGCCACCTCCCCTTTCTCTCCTCAATCCCACTGACATTATTTGGAACTTATTTGCTTAAAGAGGCAGTGCTGCTGCTGCTGCTGCTGCTAAGTCACTTCAGTCGTGTCCAACTCTGTGCAACCCCATAGACGGCAGCCCACCAGGCTCCCCCGTCCCTGGGATTCTCCAGGCAAGAACACTGGAGTGGGTTGCCATTTCCTTCTCCAATGCATGAAAGCGAAAAGTGAAAGTGAAGTCGCTGAGTCGTGTCCGACTCTTAGCGACCCCATGGACTGCAGCCCACCAGGCAATGAGTAAGATGCCTTCCTTGCCTTCATGCACTCCCTTATTCTCTGCGAGTAAAACTTGCTTTTGTATTATTCTAACCCAAACCTAGTTACTGCTTCTCAGGTGGCACTAGTGGTAAATTACTCACCTGCCAATACAAGAGACATAAGAGACGCAAATTCGATCCCTGGGTTGAGAAGATCCCCTGGAGGAGGGCATGGCAACCCACTCTTATATGCTTGCCTGGAGAATTTCATTGACAGAGGAGCCTGGTGGGCTACAGTCCATGGGGTCGCGGAGCTGGACATGACTGAAGCAACTTCACGCATGGGTAGAGGAAGTACTTGTGGAACTGACGTCTACTGACAGCTGAGTCAGTGCTGACCTGATGAGAAGTTGTAGGGTCAGCAAACCTGGGTTCCAGTCCTGATTCCCGGCCACTTATTGCCTATGCAACCTTGGACAGGTGACCTCACTCTTTGGAGCCCTCAGCTTCCTCACGTCTGAAATGGTCATTTTTATCCCGTTAAGGTTTTTAGAAGGTAGAAGAATGGGTATCCAGTTGCTGGGTGGTTAATAGGACTAGCAATGTCAGAAACAAGGAAAAGTTTAGCCAAGCTGTTTCTCCAAAGAACACAGCACGTGACCAACTTCCTGTCTTTTCCCATCAGGACAGGAAAGAGAAAGCCCTTCCCATGTCTGAAATTATCGTAACTGACTCCTAGTGCAGTCTGGATAGCCACCCCCCAGATGAGAGGTTTCCAGAGGGCGAGATTCCATGAGCTTTCAGCCCGGTGGTTTGTCTCTAAGTACAAGGCAGAGCCGACAAGAGCAGGAAAGGTGGTTTTCTTGGATGTGAGAGCCGAGAGGATTCATGAGGCTTTTGGTGCCATTAAAATCCCTCTATTTTCTGGGCCCTGAACCCAGCACTTTTGCTCTCAGAGTGGTTTCCCATTGATTGGATCACCTTCCCTCCTGGAGGTCAGTCATTCCCCTCTCTACTCCCCTCCCAAGCAAGTCTCCACCAGGGCAGGGCTGGGTTTCCTAGGTCTCAGCTGTGGTTCTCACAGTACATGCTTCTGTGTATGAAAATGCAGAACTTCTCAATGAGCCAGCTGTACTTGGCCCAGCTGCTCACACAGCTGGGCTAGAAGGGGTTCCCAACTAGAGGGACATTTGGTCATATCTGGAGATTTTTTTTTAATATTGGTTAATTTGGCTACACTGGGCCTCAGTTGCGGCATGCAGGATCTTTCATTGGGGTGCACAGATTCTCTAGTTGTGGCCAATGGGCTCCGGAGCTCTCAGCCTCAGTAGTTGTGGTGCGTGGGATTCATTGCTCCATGGCATGTGGGATCTTAGTTCCCTGACCAGGGATTGAACACACGTACCCTGCATGGCATCCGGTCCCATCACTTCATGGGAAATAGATGGGGAAACAGTGGGAACTGTGTCAGACTTTATTTTTTTGGGCTCCAAAATCACTGCAGATGGTGACTGCAGCCATGAAATTAGAAGATGCTTACTCCTTGGAAGAAAAGTTATGACCAACCTAGATAGCANGGCTCCAAAATCACTGCAGATGGTGACTGCAGCCATGAAATGAAAAGACGCTTACTCCTTGGAAGAAAAGTTATGAGCAGTCTAGATAGCATATTTAAAAGCAGAGACATTACTTTGCCTACTAAGGTCCATCTAGTCAAGGCTATGGTTTTTCCAGTGGTCATGTATGGATGTGAGAGTTGGACTGTGAAGAAGGCTGAGTGCCGAAGAATTGATGCTTTTGAAGTGTGGTGTTGGAGAAGACTCTTGAGAGTCCCTTGGACTGCAAGGAGATCCAACCAGTTCATTCTGAAGGAGATCAACCATGGGATTTCTTTGGAGGCAATGATGCTAAAGCTGAAACTCCAGTACTTTGGCCACCTCATGTGAAGAGTTGACTCATTGGAAAAGACTCTGATGCTGGGAGGGATTGGGAGCAGGAGGAGAAGGGGACGACAGAGGATGAGATGGCTGGATGGCATCACTGACTCAATGGACATGAGTTTGAGTGAACTCCGGAAGTTGGTGATGGATAGGGAGGCCTGGCATGCTGCGATTCATGGGGTTGCAAAGAGTCGGACACAGCTGAGCGACTGAACTGAACTGAACTCAACTGGGAGCAGGAAAATAACAAACAAAACTCCTGTCGCAGCTCTCATCAACCCCCTAAATCTAAACTTAGAGAAAGAGGTTACAAGATGGCGGCCTACAGTCATTTCCTACTGTTTAACGGACTCTGTTTGTTCAACGATTTAAAAATTCAGAAATTTCACAGACGAATCTGGAATTTCAGCTTCTTTTAACATCTCAGAGGCCAGGCCACGCGGAGCCTGCATTCCCATCAGATAACAATGGGCTGAAAGCACGTGGCATGTTTGACAAAGCTCACGTTCTCCACTTTGCTGCCGTCCCAACTCATCCTTATTGCCTCTGGCACCACCGATTTTCAATGCTCTTAGCACTCGCAAGGTAGGGAAGTCACCCTCTGCACCCACGTTTCTATCAGAAATGGGGAGATGTAAGGCTGATGGCCAAATGGTTTCAAGAAATATGGGAGAGGTCATATGAGTTTATGGATGAGATGAATATGGCCAAATCTTTCTTAACTGAAAATACCACCCCATCACTGTCACCCAGCATCTTTACTTGTTTGTGAGGCCTTGCTAGGTCCTGGTAGGTGTGGGAATTCTTAATCTCTTCTCTTGTAGATTGCATTTTGGTTCCCAGCTCAGGCCACTCCCCCAGACCATACGACTTTGCCGTTCCCCCCACTAGGGTTAGGGTGTACTTCCCCACCCTTCACCTTGGGCTCAAGCAAATGACCTGTTTAGCTCATGGGATTTGGACAGATGTATCACAAACATAGGCTTGTGGGAAGTTAGGCTTACGCTCCTGACCTTTGCCATGGCCATGGGAAGTGGCAACATTTCAGGTAGCCTCTATTTCAAAAAGAATACAGTTTGGAGCCACGCCCCCGAAGAGCCCAGCCCTGATCAGGCAACCCAGCACACGTGAGCAATGAAAAACTAGAAATTCTTATTGGTCACAGAATTTGGGAGTGGGTTATGCTGCAGTGTTATGGCATGAGGTGACTGGTACGTCTGCTGCCGTAGAATCTCATAATACCCTCCTCCTTCTTGTTATTGTTTAGTCACTTAGTCATGTCTGACTCTGCAACCCCATGGACTGCAGCCCACCAGGCTCCTCTGTCTGGGGCATTTCCCAGGCAAGAATGCTAGAGTGGGTTGCCATTTCCTTCTCCAGGGGATCTTCCCGACCTAGGGATCAAACCTGCATCTCCTTCACTGGCAGGAGTGGCTCTTTACCCCTGAGCCACCAGGGAAGCCCATCTCTTCCTTTTTGAGACCTCACAGTGTTGCAGGTATGGGTTATTTACATGAATAGTGTTTCCCTTCCATGAGGTATGAGATGAATCTGGTTAATTGTAGGTCTTTCTGTCAGAGACCACGCACCCCGAGCAGCTACTCCTCCAGCATCTTAATTTGGAACTCACCCACTTGGTCGCAGTCAGGCAGCTTGTTCAGGATTTCTGAACATCATCGGGCTGGGGAAATGAATGGCACTCACAGATGGGCTTCATCTTGTTTTCAAATACAATATGAAGATGCTCGATGGAATCCATACCATGTGATCGCTATGCACCTCGCGACAGCCGGCTATCCAGGGCACGCGGAGCCCTGAGCATCTTCAGGGAGAGCGTGCTGAGTGCTTGGCAAGGCGCAGCGGCGTGTTCATCACAGACGCGTGTCCGAGTCCAGGAGGAGCCGGGTCCCCGGCAGGAGGAGCAGGACCTCGAGGCTCTCTCCCTCTGCCCGAGCGCTGGATGTGGGGTTCGCTGGGGCCCAGGCTGTGCCTTCTTCAACTAGCCCTGTGGACCCTCTTTCCAGGAAACCTCACCCCTCCCCAGGGCTTCAGACTGGGTCTCTTCGCTGGAGTGTGGTTTCGAAGCCCAGACTCACACATCAAGGACGTATTGAACAAGCCTGCTTCCATCCCTCACGGGCAGCTCACACTTAGCGTGTCCAAGCAAGGCTGTCTGCCTGTTCCTCCCTTTCCTCTAGCAGTAACTTGGACCACCCCAGTGGTCTGCTCCAGGCAGAAACTTGCAAGTCATCCTCAGCATCTTCCTTTCTTCCCCCTCCCGACCCCACTCCTGAGCCAAGCCCAACAGACGCTGCTTCCAGAATCCGTCCACTGGTCTCTCAGCCTCCACGGCCAGCATCTAGTCCAGGCTACCGGGGCGTCTCGCCTGGATGTTCTCAACAGCCATGTCAACAGTCTGCCCTGTTCCATCACCACCTGCAGCCTAAATGAGCACCTTGGAGATCTGGAGACGTGTTGGTTGCTCCGGTGGTGGGGACACGCCATCGGTAACGAGGTTGGGGGGGATGAGGGGGGCTAGGGATGCCAGACGACCTGCAGGAACCCCACAGAAAGGACTGTCCCCAAACCAGTCGGGCTTGGAAAGCCCCCCTGCCCCCGCCCCGCCAGCGGCCCCCAACTTGCACATAGGAGAAAAATGCATGTCAAAGTATTCCTCCTAGAATTCAACTCCTGTTTACATATTTTAAAAAGGATGTTTTGCATGACTGACAAATCCTGGATTTTCCAGGAAAGCAACTATCATGTAAATAAAAAAATTAAGAGAAGTCTGAACCTCTCTATTTTAACCTTATACAAAGAGTTATTTGCCATTCTGGAAAGCCACATCACCGATGGAAACGCCAGTGGAGTTCCTCAGGTGCCTCCTGTAGTAATCTGGGTCATTCTCCGTTTGCAGCTGTTGTCTGCTGTTTCTCTGGGGTTGCATGTAAGTGTCAGAGCACTTTTTCATCTTCTCAGCAGTTATACAGGAGTGTTTGCTTACTGACAATATATAACATTTTACTAGAAATTAATTTCATTTTGATTTCTCCTAAATAAACTACTAATAAACTAAATTACACTTTGGGCGACATGCACATGCTTACTTAAAATTGTATAGCTAGGTTGTATGACTATTAATTTTATTTCATGATGGTAAAAGAGGCATTGTAAAACATGTTATAAAGGAAATCACTGAATCTGCTAGGATGGGAAACCATTAATTCAACAGAAATCTCTGGAAATAGATACGGAGAGGGTGGGGGCGATGTGGGCTCCTGAGAAGAAATATGGGAAGAAATATCCACTGTGAAAAATTAACAGATAGCTTGCAGCCAGAAGGCATTTAGAAAATAAGGAAACAGGAAACGCTGGGGAAAATATCTTTGATGTTGAAATGATCTTTGTTCAAAAAATTAGAAGGAAGAAATTTCCTTCCAAGTCAGCGGACTTGGGTTTTCATCTTCCTCTTCAAAGGAGAGTTAGCCACCCCTGTGAGCTTTCCGCTCCTGGGAGATTTCAGGGCCCTTCGACACAGCCTTCGGGGTCTGCTTGGGGTCTCCACCCTGCCCTCTTCTCTCCAGGCTGGGAAGGAGCAACAAAGGAACAAATCTAACTTTTTTATGTTTCATCACTGAGTCAGGATAACCTGGAGGCAACGTCCATGGGGGTCTGGGGTGAGCTGGGAGCCTGTGGTTCAAAGAGGGAGTTTTGTAGAGAAGCCTGTTCAGAGACTTAAACATGTTCCTTTTATTTCTTTTGCCGCAGGACTGCTGTCTGTAGAAACAAGGTGTTTTGTTTCATTAAAAAAATCCACTGAAAACAGAAATGTCTCAATTAATTATCCCCTTATCCAAGACTGTCAAAGAAATGCAGGTGCCAAGACACGCTGACAGCAATAGCTGCTGTCTTGCCCCAAACAGGCGAAACAGCGAAGAGGTGAGCTGCAGCTCAGGAGGAAAATATACAGAAAATTACTCACAACTTGGATACAAGGCAAAAGATACTGCACACTCTCTCAAAATCAGGACAGTTCTGCCCAAGGTTTGGCTATTGCTCTGGGGCAGTGGTTTTCAAAATATGGTCCCTGGACCAACAGCATCAGTATCCCTTGTGAACTGGTTAGGAATGCAAAGTCTTGGGTCCCATCCCAGACCTACTGAATCAGAAACTTTGGGGGTGGGGTCCCGCAGGCCGTGTCTTAACTGGCCCTGTGTTTGAACAAGGGGCTTCTGATGAAGGCCAAAGCTTGAGAACTGTTGTTGAGAACATGTACCTTTTGTTTGACTTTCCATGTCTTTCTTGATTGAAGCCAAGATTCTGGCTTGAAAGCATACTTACTGTATGACTCTATTATATGAAATTCAAAAACAGGAAAAATGAATCTACGCAATAGAAATCAGAGAAAGGTTACCCTGGGGGGAAGCATTATAAACTGGCTGGGGAGGGAAAGGTGGAGCTTTTGGAGTGTTAGACGTTCCACATCTTATCTACTCAGGTGCATACATACGTAAATACCACCAAGCCATGCACTTCAGATTTCTGTACTTTTAAAATGTAAAAATCTAAAGCTCCACAGGTAATTCTGATGCCCCACTGAGGTTGGGAAAAGAGACCTATTTCGCCCACGCACACACACAAAAAAAGCTTTTTATTCTGAATATTGCTAATTAAAGCTTCCAACAACTCAGCCTGCTTTGTTCCCAAACCATACATGCAAAAATTGTGCCTTGTAAAACGGATGAATTAGTTGGCAATTATTTGCTTTGCAGAAGTATTCACGGTGGGGTTCCTTTAAACGGCGGGCTCCCTTAGGTACCTTTGAAAAATGGGATCCAAGTTGCCAAAAGGCTATGTACTTGCAATTGTTAATAGAGGCACAAAGTGTTGGTGACTTATTGGTTCTGGAGGGGAGTCCAGATGGGAGGTGGGAATTCAGCCGTAACACTGTAGACAGAGGTCATCTGCCATCTTCAGTTCTTCTTGTTCTGAGTATTGTTTCACATGGGTGGAGGGTAAACCCTTTAAGAATGGAAAGCAGAGACCACAGAAAACCCCACACCCTAAAAATGTAATGAGGGGACTTCCCTAGTGGGTCAGTGGCTGAGACTCTGTGCTCCCAATGCAGGGAGCTTGGATCTGATCTCTGGTCAGGGAACTAGGTCCCATATGCTGCAACAAAGGTCAAAGGTCCCCCGAGCTGCCACCAAGATCTGCTTGTTGCTCAGTCCTTAAGTCATGTCTGACTCTTTGTGACCCCATGGACTACAGCACCCCAGGCTCCCCTGGCCTTCACCGTCTCCCAGAGTTTGCTCAGATTCATGTCCATTGAGTCAGTGATGTTATCTAACCAACTCATCCACTGCCAGCCTTTCTCCTTTTGCCTTCAATCTTTCCCAGCTTCGGGGTCTTTTCGCAGTTGGCTCTTCACATCAGGTGGCCAGAGTATTGGAGTTTCAGCTTCAGCATCTGTCCTCTGAGTGAATATTCAGGGTTGATTTCCTTTAGGATGGACTGGTTGGATCTCCTTGCAGTCCAAGGGACTCTTAAGAGTCTTCTCAAGCACCACACTTCAAAAGCATCAATTCTTTGGTGCTCAGCATTCTTTATGGTCCAACTTTCACATCCATAGAATGACTACTGGAAAAACCATAGCTCTGACTATGCAGACTTTTGTCTCTGCTTTTTAATACACTGTCTAGGTTTGTCATAGCTTTCCTTCCAAGGAGCAAGTGTCTTTTCATTTTATGGCTGCAGTCACCATCCGCAATGATTTTGGAAGACCTGGTGCAGTCAACTAAATAAATTTTTTAAAAACTGTAATGAGCTCAGTGTAGGAGGAAGATGGCATCAAGGCAGTGTGGCTCAAACCCCACACACGCTAGAGCCCCTGGTGATCCTGTTACGATGCAGAGGCTGGTTCCCTGCGGAAGACAATGCTGCTGGTCTATGCACCAGACTTCGTGAGAATCGAGGACAGAGGTACCTTACATGGATCATCTCTCTTCACCCTTACCACTAGGCTCCACATGGGCACTATTATTCTCATTTTACAGATAGGGAAACTGAGGCAGAGGCCAGCTTAGTTGCCCAGCTAGCAGGCGGGGTCTGAACTCAGGCCTAGTCTGACCCTGGTCTTCTTGCCAACACAGTCAGGGATAAAGCAGGGCTGGAGCAGACAGGAACGTCCTTCTCCACACTCTAAGGCTCCCCTTTCCCCACCTCATGGCTCTGAAGGCAGACAATTAGTTGGCCTCTAGCCAGTGCTCTGTCTCCAATTATCTTCAATTCAAATGGAAAGCTACTTTTGGTAAGGAATGTAGATGAGGGCTGTGGCAACGTCCCCTCCCCTCCCGGCCACCCTCTCCACCCTCCTGGAAGCTAAAACTTCGAGAGGATTCCAATAATTAGGAATCGGCCGGGGACCAAGGTGCAGAGTCCGCCTTCACTGCTGCAGGACAACCACGACTTGGTCCCTGCTACCCAAGTTAGTCTTCTGTGTGTTTCCTGCTAAACCCTGGGGAGCGGCTCTTTCCCCTCACAGCCCATTTCGCAGCTACACAGCAGTGGGGTTTATGAAAGAGCTTCTTTTTTTTTTTTTTAAAATCAAAATTGCATCTCCAGCTAACCGCTCTGCCTTTCCCCCAGTGCGCATGCCAAGCATCATTTTGAAAGGTGAGTTCCTGGGGGTACCAAGTGCTTCTAACTGTGAAGAGAGATTAGAAATGCAGAATGATGACACTCCCAAGACAGACCACGACAGAGGAGGCCAGGAGCCCGTGGTGGCCTCCCGCCTGCCTGAGGAGCGGAGCCTCGCACACAGGGCTGTGGGAGGTGGGAGCTCACGCGGGGGCCTGCCCTCCCTCCGGCGCTGGGCCTCGCTGGCGCTCTCACTCCAGACTCCCGTCTTGCGCTGAGCCTGGCTCTGCGCAGAAATGTTGACTGCTGAATATTTAGAAAAAGAGATTCCTCCCCCTGTTCCTTTCCCACCCCAGGTGGGTACCCTCTTTGGTTCCATAAACTCAAACACCAGGCAGAAGCGAGCCTGAGTAGCTATGGGGTGTGTGCTGAGCCGCTCAGTTGTGTCCAGCTCTTTGCAGCCCCATGCAGCGTAGCCCGCCAGGCTCCTCCGTCCATGGGATTCTCCAGGCAAGAACACTGGAGTGGGCCAGTGCCAACCCAGGCATCAAACAGAGTCTCTTCTGTCTCCTGCATTGGAAGGCGGGTTCTTTACCTCTAGCGCCACCTGGGAGGCGACAGTAGCTATGTTAATTTCAGACAAAGCTGACTTTAGAACAAAGGCTTTTTCAAGGATAAAGAAAGGTATTGCACAATGATAAAGATGCCCATTCTCCAAGAAGACATAGCAATTCTAACTGCGTCTGTGTCTAACAACAGGACATCAAAATAGACAAGGGAGAAAGTAACAGAACTAAAAGGGGAGATATATTAATATATCAATGTGCTAATAGCTGGATGCTTCAACATTCCTTTCTCAGTAATTCATTGAACAAGTAAGTGAAAAATCATTTTGGATACAGAAGGTCGATATACGACTACCCACCACATGGACTCAACTAATATTTATAGAACACTCTAATCCAGCCACAGAAGAATGCATGCTCATCTCAAGTGTGCCTAGAACATTCACCAAGATGCACCATAATCTGGTCAATAAAACCAACCTTAACAAATTTACAAGAAGAGCAATCATACAAACTATGTTCTTGCAAAATTAAATGATGATTATACAAAATTAAACTAGAAGTTGTTGACTGAAAAAATGCACACCCTAAAGGTTGAGGATTGTGTTTTATTTAGCAGACAAGAGTGGAGACTGAAGCCCGGGATACAACCTCTCAGATAGCTCTGAGGAAGTGTTCAGAAGAGTTAAGGGAGGAGCCAGGATCTACATGGTAAAAAACTATAAAACACTGATGAAAGACATCAAAGAAGGTCTAAGAAAACGGAGAGACATAATGTGTTCATGGCTTGAAAGACTCAATGTTGCTAAGATGTTCATTTACTAAAATCTGATCTATAGATTTAAAATCCCACAAACTCTTGTAGATATAGACAAAAAGTGAAGTCGCTCAGTTGTGTCTGACTCTTTGTGACCCTATGGACTGTAACCTACCAGGCTTCTTTGTCCCTAGGATTTTCCAAGCAAGAGTACTGGAGTGGATTGCCACTTCCTTCTCCAAGATATAGACAAGCTGATTCCAAATTTTATGTGGAAAAACAAAAGACCTAGAATAGCTAAAACTGTTCTGAAAAAGGAGAATGAAGTTGGAGGAATCTCACTGCTTGGTTTCAAGACTCAGTATAAAGCTGCAGTGATTACGCTGAGATGGTATTGATGAAAGGGTAGACCCATAGATCAGTGGAGTAGAACAGAGAGCCCAGAAATTGACCCACACAAAGATGCAAAGGCAGTTCAACAGAGAAAGAATAATCTTTTACACAAATTGTGCGGAAACAACTGGACATCCCTTTGGGCCATTACTGGGCTCCGCGCCGCTCGCAACGGCTGGCCACTAGCAGCCATTCCAGGCGGCCCAGCAGCAAAGCGTCTGCCTGCCCACGCGGGAGATGTGGGTGTGATCCCTGGGTCGGGAAGAGTCTCTGGAGAAGGAAATGGCAACCCACTCCAGTACTCTTGCCTGGAGAATCCTATGGACAGAGGAGCCTGGTGGGCTACGGTCCCTGGGGTCGCAAGAGAGTCGGACACGACGTAGTGACTAAACGACGTGCTTAGCATTTTTTCCATGAGCCATAATATTTAATCTGTACAAAACACTGTGAAATCAGTCTTGCTAACATTTCCAGTGCTCAGATATGGACACTGAGGCTAAGCAGTTACTGTGTGGTAGAGCGAGATTCCAATCAAAGATAGCAAAGACATCAAACGGTTAACTATGAAGTGGTGTGACAGGGGCTGTAAGGAGCAGCTATTTGGCTGGAGGTGAAGAAAACAGTCCCCCTGCAAGGCACCAGAGGAAAGCAGTCATGGCACAGTGCTGGGGGCTGAGCCCTGGGTCAAACTTTAGCTGTGTGATGTTAGCTCAGTCGCTCAAGCTCTCTGACCCTTAAATTCCTTTTCTTTGAAATGGGGACAATAATACCTAACTCAGTCAAGGGTTGTGATAATAGAAAACCTCTGTAAGGCAAATGCTATTAAGTATGGCAAAGACTCACTAAACATCAATACTGATCAGCAGCCATCAACCTCGCCAGCCCTGCTGGGGGGAAATCAGGGACGGAATCTTAGAGGAGAGGACATTTAAACCCAACTTTAAAGAATCAGCATTAGGAATATACCCACAACTAACACGCTGCACTGGATTGTCTGCGAAGCAGAATCAAATTTTACCTTAAAAACGTATGTAGATCTCAGGACTTCCATGGTGGTCCAGTGAGTGAGAATCTGCACTCTTAATGCCGGGGACCTGGGTTCGATCCCTGATCAGGGAACTAGCTCCTGCTTGACGCAACTAAGACCCAGGGGAGCCAAATAAATAAATATATTTTTTTAAAGTACAGTATGGATATTGACTGTGATATGAATGAAAGAAACCGGATACAAAAGAGTCTGTCCTGTATGATTCCACTTGTACAAAATTCTAAAGCAGGAAAGACCCATCTATACCAACAGGAAGAGGATCAGTCATCTCGAAAGGCACGAGCTAGGGGGATTGGCTGCAAGAGGGCACAGGGTGCTTCCTGGAGTGACAGCAAAGTTCTATGTCTTGATAGCAAATGTGTTTACATGTCTGTATGTGTTTGTCAAAACCTGAACTGTACAGGTAAAACAGGTGTATTGTATTGCATATAAATTATACTTCATAAAGTGTCCGACTCTTTGTGACTCCATGGACTGTAGCCCACCAGGCTCCTCTGTCCATGGGATTCTCCAGGCAAGAATACTGGAGTGGGGTGCCATTTCCTCCTCCAAGGGATCTTCCTGACCCAGGAATCGAACCCAGATCTCTTGCACGGCAGGCAGATTCTTTGCCATCTGGGCCACCAGGCAAGTAAAGTTTATTTTAAGGATGAGTAATGTGGGCCATCCAGAAGCACCGACAAAACCTAGAATCTCTTCTCCTCTGTCCCCCTCTCCTTCTCCCCGCCTCCTTTCTCCCTCTGTCCCAGGGAGCGGACATCTCCCTTCCTCTGTCTCCTCAGCCCCGCCCAACACCCAGTACTTACTTTTCCACGTCCTGCTTCTCCCTCGGCAAATTGATGGCTCCAAGCTACACAGCTCCTAGCGCGTCATTACAGCTTGTTAACTTGGAGTCACTCAGACAAATTCCTTTCCCTCCCATCCAATTTTGAATTAAGCCAGGAAAAGACAGATGGGCCAAACGTTACCAGAGTTGGAATTTATGACAAGCAGCTACGTTTTCCAGAAGCCTCTGCTAGCAGCTCCCCTCTGTGATGACGCAACAGAAGCTCTCACCCGCCCTCTGGTTGCCCCCAAGGTCTTCCCCGACAGCTCCCATATGGTTCCACTCCACAGATGCTTTGTAAGGCCTCGACGGTGTGCCAGACCCTGGAATCTGGGGATGCGGCGATGACTAGTGGGTGGCCCCCGCCTTCAGAGCGTTTAGGGTCTGGTGGGGCCCCAGACAAGTAAAAACTGAGATGACAGGGCCTCATGGAGGTGCTAGGACAGAGGTGGCACAGAGTACTAAGGAATATGGAAGAGACATGGCGGGACAAGGAGCAATCAGGAGGGACATCTGGAGGAGGTGTCCCTTGGGATGAGTCTGGAAGGAGGACGAGGAGCTCCAGAGACCTTGATTTTTAGTTCATATTTATAACTAGTCTTTGCTGAGCTCCATCAATGAACCAGGGTCTGGGCTCAGCTTTTTACACGTCTTATCTCATTTCAACAATTGCAACCACTCTCTCCATCTTCCCAGTGAGCAATCCAAGGTGAGGTGAGGTAAAGTGGCTCAGTCGTGTCCGACTCTTTGCAACCCCGTGGACTGTAGCCTACCAGGCTCCTTCGTCCATGGGATTCTCCAGGCAAGAATACTGGAGTGGGTTGCCATTTCCTTCTCCAGGGGATCTTCCCGACCCAGGGATCGAACCCAGGTCTCCTGCATTGGAGGCAGACGCTTTAACCTCTGAGCCACCAGGGAAGCCCCGAGCAATCCAAGACTCAGAGGTAAAATGATTTGCTCATGGTCAGCCAGATAAAGAATAGTCATAATTAGAGCTACTAGGCCAAACCACTTTCTCTCTGCCAGGCTCTTATTTTACTGCATCTTTTTGACAATGCAACCAACTCGGTTTTAGTATTAGAGCCTGTTTAAACCTGAAGACACTGAGGCTCAGAGAGGTTAGGTGGTTTATCCCGGGTCACACAGCCAGAAAGTCATACATCTAGGATACAAACACAGACAGTTCAGCTCCAAATCACACGTTCTCCAGCACAACACTCCACTGCCAGACACGTTCCAAGGTCTGTGCTCTCAGCACAAAAACGATAGTCTCTTAGGAGGGCAATGTGCAGGGTAAGTGAGATAAACTCTGGAAAGCTCTAAGCATATGTCTGGCACACCACAAGAACCCTGTACTACTGGCTGATCTTTAAAAAAATCGTTTCTTCGCTTGAGCACACCAGGTCTTAGTTGCAGCATGTGAGATCTAGTTCTCTGACCAGGGATCGAACCTGGGCCCCCTGCACTGGGAGCAGGGGGTCTTAGCCACTGGAGCATCAGGGAAATCTCGGCTGCTCTTCTTAAGGAGTGACACAAAGGCACTAAAAGTAACCCGTCCTCCCAGCACATGCTTGCTGAGCACGAGCTGTGCGCCGGGGGGCATTGCTGGGGATGCAAGGCTGGGAAAGACAAGGGCCCCTGAGCCCACCGGACTTGCAGTTCATCTTCAAACTGCAAGGAGATTGCAATCCTGTTCCTCTTAAAGGTGAACCAGTACCCACAGCAGGAGATATGATTGTATTTACTATATGGTCTCAAGTTATATTAAAAAAAAAAAAAAAACTCAGCCAAGAAAAAAGCTTAGGCAAAGAAATGCCCCCAAACGCTAATAGCGTTGACTTTGGGTGGCGGGACAATGGATGGATTATTTTTTTCCTTTTAATGCTTTTCTGCATTAAAGAAAACTTTACTGTTTTCTCTGTGGGGAAAATGTTAAAGAGGTGAGAAGTGGAGATGGTCCCGGGCAAGGACAGCGGCCCGTGTGGGCGTGTCCCTACGTCTGCCTGGCCCTCTCAGTCCCTACCAGCCCTGCCACCCCGCTACCCGGCCCAGACCCTGGAGGAGCAGAAGGCCCTGCTTGCCCTCCAGAATCCCGTCCTCCAGCATCATGTCCTGGGTCTTCATACCTCCACAGGCTCCATCCCCACTCCCCCCTCCCCTCAAGTTCCTCCGCCAAGACATTCAATTTCATCCAGAAAAATAATGAGACAAGGGTTCTAAATTGGAACGAAGAAATGACATTCCTATTTATTATTTAATCTGGTCTCAGACTTGAATGAACACTTCCAGGGGTAATTACCGCAAGACTCCAAATTCATTTCTAGGAAGCAGTCGCCAGAGGCATGTGTGGAAGGTAACGACACAATTCAATATTTATGAAGCAACATTTCCCGAGAACATCAGGCCAGTGAGGCACCTGGAGAAACCTCACCCAGCGAAGATCAAAAATCAGAATGGTTTGCTTGTTTTCAGTGTACACATACGCATGCACACACATGCACGCATGCACACACACACACACACACACACACACACACACTGATTCTGGCCCTTCATTAGCCTCACCCCTGGGCTGTAAGAAGGTCACAGGAGTGGGGAGCAGGCTTCCAATACACACCCCGAAACCAGAGAGACCCCAGGCAAGTCACGTTTTCACAGATTTTCAAGCAACTTCTGCTCTGAAAGAGCTAACCATCCAAACAAACACTTCCTGATGATGTACGTATATGGCAGACACGTGGCATGTTTTACAACAGGACACAAAGCCTCAATCATAAAAGAAAAGTTGGACAAAGTCATCAAAATTAGGACCTTCTGCCCAACAAAAGACCCCATTAAGAAAATAAAAAGGCAAGCCGTGAACTGGGAGAAAATATTCAAAATACACTGTATCAAAGGACTGGCATCCAGAACTCTGGATATAATAATGATAATATAATATATATAATGAACTCTCGTGGCTGTTGTTCAGTCACTAAGTCGCGTCTGGCTCTTTGTGACCCCATGGACTACAGCACACCAGGCTTCCCTGTCCTTCATCTCCCAGAGTTTGCTCAAATTCACGTCCACTGAGTCAGTCAGTGATGCTATCTAACCATCTCATCCTCTGCCGCCCTTTTCTTCTTTTGCCTTCAATCTTTCCCAGCATCAAGGTCTTTTCCAATGAACTCTTACAATTCAATAAAAAGACAAAAACCCAATAATAAAATGAACAAAAGAGTCAAACAGACACTTCAAAAAGGTAGATAGAGAAATGGTCAGTAGACATGAGCAAAAGTGCTCAACATCTTTTGTCATGAGGGAGATGCAAACTAAAGCCAGCACGAGATATTACTGCAAATCCATTAGAACAGGGCAAGCTAAAAAATAAAACAACCTGATAAAACCAAGTGTTGGTGAAGGTGTGAAGCACCTGGAACTCACACACAGCTGGTGAAATGTAATATGGTTGATTCACTTTGGAAAACATGTCGCAGTTTATTACAAAGGTAAATGTATATCAATCATACAACTAAGCAATCCAACCATTATGTATTTATGCAAGGAAATAGAAATTAAAAGACTTGCACATGAATGCCAATAACTGGAAACCACTCACATTCACCAATCAACAAGTAAATGGATAAGCAATCTGAGGTCCAGTCATACAGCAGAATAGTACTTGACAATAAAAAGTAACAAAATAATGCCATAAGCAATAACATGGATCACACAGAAAAACAAAATGCTGAGCTAAAGAAAGCAGACATAAAAGAGCCCAAATGGCGTGATTCCATTCATGTGAAGTTTGAGAACAGGCGAAACTAATATGTAATGATAGAAAATGAGGTGGTAACTGCCTGGAGCGGGGTGAGAGCTGGAGGCTGGCTCCCAAGGGACAGAAGGGAACTTTCTGAAGAGAGGCTGTGTGCTGCGCCCAGTCAGGGCCACCTCTGCGACCCCATGGGCTGCAGCCCACCAGGCTCCTCTGTCCATGAGATCTTCCAGGCAAGAAACCTGGAGTGGGGCACCTTTCCCTTTTCCTGGGGATCCTCCTGAGTCAGGGGTCGAACCTGCGTCTCCTGCGTTGGCAGGCAGATTCTGTGTCACTGAGTCACCTGGGAAGCCCTTCTGGAATGATGGAAACGTTCTGTCTTAACTGAGGTGACTGTAGTGAGAGAGTTTACCGGTGTCAAAACTTGTCAAGCTCCATCTTAAAACACGTGCATTTTATGACATCTGCATCAAATCGAATTAAGTCAGTTAAATTTAAAAAGGAGAGAGGCTTCCCTGGTGGTCCAGCCGTTAAGAATCCACCTGCCAGTGCAGAGGACGTGGGTTTGATCCCTGGTCTGGGAAGATCCCATGTCGCGGAACTGCTAAGCGCCTGTGCCGCAACTGAGCCCGTGCTCCGAAACAATAGACGCCGCTGCGATGAGAATCCCTTGCGTTGCACAAGAGCAGCCCCTGCTTGCTGCACCTAGAGAAAGCCTGCGCGCAGCAAGGAAGACCCAGCACCACCAAAAATACACAAATAAATCTTCAAAAAAAATAGAAGAGCCACTTCCTCCAGTTTCAAATTTTATCAATTCCAACACTCAGCTAACATCCTCCTCGAAGAAAACTACAGAGGCAGCCGGCCTCCCCAGACCCACACTTTCCGAGCACACCCAAACCCAAACCGACCTCTTTCCTCTATGAGCGCATATGAAAGGCTTACTGTATGTGCTGTTTGTCAGGAGGCAAGGCAGCAAAACCCTTAGGAGCACAGTTTGGGGGGCAGATGATTCTAAATGCGAATCCTGCTTCTATTCACAGTGCTTTTGGCAAAGAATATAAAGACTCCTGGAGACTGCTGGAGGTCCTCGCAGGTATGAGGCGGTGCCTCCTCCCAAGGGCACATGGCTTCCTGGAATGAGAACTATATTTCCCATTTTCCTTGCTGCTTGAAAATGAAAGTGTTAACTGCTCAGTCGTGTCTGACTCTTTGCAACCCCATGGACTGTGTAGCCTCTGTCCATGGAATTCTCCAGGCAAGAACACTGGGGTGGGTAGCCATTCCCTTCTCCAGGAGATCTTCCTGATCCAGGGATTAAACCTGGGTCTCCACACTGCAGGCAGGTTCTTCACCATCTGAGCCGCCCGGGAAGCCTATGAGTACTCTGTGTGTGTGTGTTAGTTGCTTAGTCGTGTCTGACTCTGCGACCCCATGGAATATAGCCCGCCAGGCTCCCCTGTCCATGGAATTCTCCAGGCAAGAACACTGGGGTGGGTAGCCATTCCCTTTTCCAGGAGGGGTCTTCCCGACCCAGGGATCGAACCAGGGTCTCCCGCACTGCAGGCAGATTCTCTAAGCCACCATTTCCCAGTTTCCTGGCTGCTTAAGGTGGCCTTGCTTCACTCCACTGGGCAGATGCCCTGAGGCCCCTTCCAGGAGCCTCCTTAAGCCACGGTGCTCCCTCCCCCTTGGATCCTGCCTGCCTGCCCTCCTCTCTCTGTGTGCCACCATAACGGGCCGCGCACCCACACACATCAAGTGACGGGGCATCTGTGCCAGCTACACCACTCCGCTGCCATGCCTCTCAGCCCTGGGCACCCACACCCATCACCCATCATTTCATGAGGAAAACAAGCATCCCTCTTGCTCGTTTTGAGTTTCTGTCAGCTTTAACCCAATCCCAGACTTAACTGAAACGAGTACATCTTCAGGAAAGCTGTACATTTAAGATCTAGGTTCGTAAAGGCACAAAAAAGCTCAGCAAGCTGCCTAAGGAATTAGAAGCTCAACGTGGCTGGAATATGGTGTTTGGGGGGCGAGTGGGGAGCAGCGGGGCAGAAAGGCAGTGGGGAGGTGGATGAGACCACTGGGGCCTGCAGGCTGTTATCCAGAAAGAACTGGGAAACAGCCAAGGAGATGAATCCCGGCAGTTGCAGGCTAGCTGGGCATTTTGGACCAATTCTTCCATCTGTTCAGAAACGATCGGCTGCAGGGAGCCCCGTGTGGGAGCAGGGAGGCCACCCCAGAGGCCAGGTGGCCTCAGCCAGGCTGCCCCTGTCTTCCACGCACCGTTCAGCTAATAAGAGGTCTCCTTTGCTGTGTCTTAGGGATGCTGACATCTTGAGCCCAGATGCCTTCAGAGGCCCCAGCAGAGGAAGGAGCAGGGATGCGGGAAGACAGAGGTTGGGGGCAGTGGCAACCGGCCAGTGTGGACCGCACCATAGGCAGCAGCCACCCCAGCCCCTGCCCATCTGTCTGGTGCTGCTGGTAGACACAGTCCTGGAGTCCCTGGAGCTTCTAATTTTTCAGGGGAAACTCAAAGGATAGATTTTGTGTAGGAACCTAATTTTCTTTCAGGCGGGCAGACCCTTCCTGTGAACATCAAAACAAACTTGGCCTCAGGCAGAAGCGGTCTGGCAGGCTGCCAGCGTGTGGCCTCTGAACTACCTTATCTCACTTCTCTGGCTTCCTCTCTCCAGGCCTACCACCAACATTTTAAATGGAAATTCTAGGACAGGCACAGGCGACAGAGGGGGTTAGCACAGATAACGCTTCTTTCAGATTAACACCACCAGGGTTTCAATCAGCTTGCTGGATGATCTTTGGCCACGTTTTCTTTTTCTTTCTCTTGTGTGGGATGGACAAGAGAATTTTAGAAAATAAATGCAAGGGAGGAATTGGGATTTCCCTCCGGAATGCTCGGGACCCTTAGGAATCCTGGGGATATGCCGCCCACTCCATTCAAGGCTTGGGCCCCTGCATCGGGGTCTCATCCGGCCTCACCCACTCTCTCACCCTGAGAGTTCATCTTCACTGAGCTTGGTCATTAGCAGCCCTGCTTCTCTCCCCCCACATGAATCCCTGAAGGCAGATGGCTAGAGATGAGAGATTGGTGCACTTTGTAGATATTTCATAATCTCTGGCAACTGCCTCTGGACCTGCCTGCTCCAGCCTCGATGGATAACCCTTTTCTTCTTGACTTATAATAAAACTTAGAAACAATGACTCCTAGGAAATTTTGATCTAGTTTTGCAGACAGATGATGTGACAATCCAACATTTTATGGAGAAAGACCAGGGATGGAGAGCTATAGCCAACAGGCCATTTCCGGCCCCTCACTCGGCTGTGTAAATAAAGTTTTATTGGAACAGAGTGATGCCCATTTGTTTTTGTGACGCCCTCTGGCTGTTTTCCTGCTGCAATGGCAGAGCTAAGCATTTGCAATGAGACCCAGAGACCGTATGACTTGCAAAAGATTTATGATCTGGCCCCTCGGAGGACAAGTTTGTCCAGGTACAGAGAAAAGAACGAGCAGGTGTTGAGGGTCTGCTTTGTGCCAAATTACTGTTAGGGACAGCAGGCACATCGGGGCATTTCCTCCTCAAGCATTCTTCAGAGGGAAGATCTGTTATCTCCCATTTTAGTAAAAAGAGCCTCAGTGAAGCCAGCTTGCTCAGGGACCCCATGAGGAGATCTCTCCCTGTGTGTAGGGTTCAAAGCCCAGCCCCTACCCCACACCTGTGAGTCTTGCTGGAGTTGGAACTGCCCCCAGGAAGGCATTTGGGAAATTTGAAAGGCCCAGTTCAGGAGCACCATTGGCCTTTAGAGGGTGAGGACCAAGGATGCCGGCTGCCCTGCCACACACGGCACGTCCTGCAGGGGAAATAACAGTCCCATGTCCTGCGTGCAACATCACCTGTGGTATTTGAGTCACAACAGAGCAAAAATTACCAAAGCAATTCAAGTGGATGTTGTTTTATGTACTTGGTGAAAGCATATGACGACTTCATTATGCTTTTCTTTAGTCATACAACATTCACTTAAATATACAATATTATATGTTATTTTTCTTTTATTTATTTTATGGTATGGTAGTACATTTTTTAAAATTATGTATATAGGTGAGTTGTTTTATCTGTGAATATCAGTTTAGGATGGCAAAGGGGATGTTATAAAATAGTTGTTATCAAGACAGAATATTGCCTCTGAGAGTCAAAAATATGCCCCACACGATGGGTCAGATAGTTAACAGAGTGACCTCATGCCCCGCCAGGCTCCTCTGCCTATGGGAATTCTCCAGGCAAGAATACTGGAGTGGGTTGCCATGCCTTCCTCCAGGGGATCTTCCTGACCCTGGGATCGAACCCAGATCTCCTGCATTGCAGGCGGATTCTTTACCAGCTAAGCTTCTAGGGAAGCCCCATTATATAAGCTATTTTCCTTGCACTTATTTTATGTTATAGTATTATATTATTTTAAATTATATGTATATATGAGTAGTTTTATCTATGAATATCAATTTGGGATGACAGAGGGGATATTATAAAATAGTTGTTGTCAAAACAGCATGCTGAGTGTGAGTCACAGCTATGCCCCACGCGACACTCAGATAATTGACACAGTGGCCTCTTGCTCCACCAGGCTCGGTCATGGCCCATCCGCCAGCGTCGTGCTCCACCAGTTAGCACCGCCATCACTCAGCAGTAAGGGGGCTGGGAGCAAGCCCTCCGCTCGCCCTTCCTCATCTGTGAAACGGTACTGCCAGCGCCTCCCTTACCAGTCTGAGTGGGCACGACAGCAGTGGATGGGGCTCTCCGGGAGGAGCCCAGAGTCACAGACAGGGGGGAGGAGCCGCTCTGGGGATGAACACGGGAGAAGCAAACAACACATATGACGATCCGGGCCGACACATGCAACGATCCGGGCCGACACATGACGATCTGGGCCGACACATATGACGATCTGGGCCGACACAGGCGACGATCCGGGCCGACACATATGATGATCCGGGCCGACGTACTGAGTGAAGGGGAGTGATTTGTTGTTGCTGCTTCGTTGCTAAGCTGTGTCTGACTCTTTTGTACCCCATGGATGGGAGCCTGCCAGGCTCCTCTGTCCGTGGGATTTCCCAGGCAAGGACACTGGAGTGGATTGCCGTCTCCTTCTCCAGGGGACCTTCCCGCTGCTCTCTTGAATGCTGTCTGTTGAACAGCTATATGTGCCCTAAGCGTGGGGGACCCAGCAGTGACCACGGATGGGACGAGCTCCCGCCCTATAGAACTCAGTTCAGTTCAGTTCAGTTCAGTCGCTCAGTCGTGTCCGACTCTTTGTAACCCTGTGAATCTCAGCACGCCAGGGAGATAAATCAGCAACACCAGCTCAGACTGTGGCCACTTCTATGAAGCAAATAAACAAAGTGGCACCACAGGAAAGAAGATGGGGGGTAGGAGATCTTGGCAGAAATGCCAAGAGGTCTTTCCAATGGTGGCATGAAAGCTGAAGAGTAAATGAGGTGTGGGCACGTGAAGGGATGGGACAGAGTATCCAGGTCTGAAGAAAACGCAAGTGCGAACGTCCTGGGGCGGGAAAGTACTCCTTTGTTGAGGGCCGGGGTTGTTCGGTGTTAGAGAAGTGGGCAGGGTGCAGACGACAGGCACACAGCCTTGAAGGGCACAGGGAGGAACTGAGCTTTATCCCACAAGCAGCTGGCAGACAGGAAGGGCAGGAAAGAGTGAAAAGAACCTGGGGTCTTCAGAGGACAGGGAGATTGGCCTTCTGTGAGCACAGAATGTGTCTTGGGGAAATGAGGTGGGAAATGAGGTGAACTCAGGCCAGGTAATTTATATTTTATGCTGCCGAACCTAAGATACTGCCATATTTCAGCAGCGTGGGGAAGGCAGTATTTCAATATTTCTGAGCCAAGATGGATAGGGGCCGCGAGAGCCGGAGTCAGGCAGGCTGGGGAGAAGCTTCTATTAGATCAGCTACATGAACGGATGGAGACCTGGGTGTGGGGGGCTGACAAACAGGATGCATGGCAAGCCAGGGAGCAGAGCGTGAAGACAGACGTGCGGTGAAGGACGGGGAGGGACTCAAACCAGGGGCAGACACGATCACACCGCGCAGGGGAAGGTCCCAGATGCCCGGGGAGGGGGTGGGAAACAGACTCAAACCCATCTGGAAACAGAGACTCTCACATCTCCTTTGGTAACAAAATGCACGCGCCCACCCTATGCTAAGGAAACTTAAGGCACGCTGGGATGAAATAGAGATTTTTTTTTTTTTTTTATTCTCTCAATTACTTGGAAACAACATCCTTTGGTGCAACAGGGGCAACCCTGGATGGAAATGTTTCCTGACACGTTGTGAAATGTGATTTAAAATCCTGGGCGATTCCTTTCTCCAGGTAAAACCTTTGGCCAAGGACCGCGATGCTAGGCGCCTCTGTGGGCTGCTCCCCTCCTCCCACGAGGACTAGCTCCGGGGCTGCCCCATGCCTCCTCCTCTCTGTCCCGTCTCAGCTGACGACCTCAGTCACCATTTAGACCCACCTGCCATCCCACTTCTCTGCTCCCCCTTCACAGATAAACACCTGGACAAAGCTGGCTGTGAAGGCTGCTTCCTCTTCCACTCTCCCCGTCTCCTGAGCCCGCGCCACTCAGGTTCCCCTTCCCAGCATCATGGAGGCAGCTTTTGTGTGGGTCACCAGGGCCTGCATGTAATCAACCCCGCTCCATCAGCACATTGGCACAGGGGGACGCTCATCTCTCTTGAAATCCTGGAGGACGTTTTGCTAAGGGAAATAAGCTGGACACAGAAAGACAAATACCGCATGGGCTCACTTACATGCAGTGTGTAAAACAGTAGGACTCACAGAAGCATGGAGCAGAAAGGCGCCTGGGTGCAGAAGATGGGTAAATGGGGAGATGCTGGTTGAAGGGTATAAACCTCAGTTACCCAGGATGACCAGCTTCTGGGGATCTAATGTACTGCATGGAGATCATAGTTAACCATAGTTAAATACTCCACCATGTCCTTGAAATTTGCTAAGAGAGTGGATCTTAAAGTGACCTCATCCCACCCACCCACATAAATTAGTAACTATGTGAAGTGACGGATGTGTTAATTAGCTTGCTTGTGGTTATCATTTCACAAGGTACACATATATCAAAACAATGAGCTGCACATCTTAAACATATGTAATCTTCATTTGTCAGTTACATTTCAGTAAAGGTTAAAAAAGAAAAGCAAGTATATGCTGGACTGAAGTGTCTCCTCTAAATTCATGTCAAAGCCCTAATCCTCGATGAGACCATATTGGCTTACCTGTGAGCAGGTGCTAAAGGTTAAACAAGGTCATGAGCTGTTGTTCTTTGGTCACTAAGTTGTGTCCAACTCTCTGCGATCCCACGGACTACAGCACAGTAGGCTTCCCTGTCCTTCACTATCTCCCGGAGCTTGCTCAAACTCTTGTTCATTGAGTCAGTGATGGCATACAACCGTCTCATCCTCTGTCATCCCCTTCTCCTCCTGCCCTCCATCTTTTGCAGCATCAGGATCTTTTCCAGTGAGTGGGTTCTTCACATCAGATATCCAAAGTATTGGAGCTTGGACTTCAGCAAAGTCCTTCCAATGAATACTCAGGGTTAATTGCCTTTGGGGTTGACTGGTTTGATCTTCTTTCTGTCCAAGGGACTCTCAAGACTCTTCTCCAGCACCACAGTTTGAAAGCATCAGTTCTTCAGCACTCAGACTTCTTTCTGGTCCATACACAAAGACGTCTGTACATGACTACAAGAAAAACCAAAGCTTTGTCTATACGGACATTTGCCAGCAAAGCTATGTCTCCGCTTTTTAATATGCCGTCATAGCTTTCATCATAGCTTTTCTTCCGAGGAGCAAGTGTCTTTTAGTTTCATTTAGTTTTTTGAAATTGAAATTAAAATATCATAAGGGTGGGGCCCTAATCCCAAACGGTCCTTATAGGAAGAGAAAGAGACACCAGAGCTCTCTCTCCGCCCACAGAAAGACATAGAAAGGAGGGGGCGGAACGCAAACCAGGAAGAGGATTCTCAGGAAAACCCGACCGTGCTGGCGGCCTGACCTCAGACGTCCAGCCTCCAAACCTGTGGGAAAATAAATGTTGTGGTTTAAGCCCCCTAGACTCTGTTCTTTTGTTATGCCAGCTGAGCTGAATAGGATGGATGCCCCCAGAGGGCTGTGAACTGGCAAAAAAAAAAAGCCTCAGAAGCCAGGAGTACTCAGACAGGGCTCTAAATGAAAGGATTCTTCAGGTCAAAAACGTTAAGTGGTCGCCAAAGCTAAGTGATTATTAGAATCAAATGATGCCAAGTACAGTGCTTTCAACAACCTCAAACCAGTGGGACCCAGGGCCAAAGGTCTTTTTGATGAGCATGTGATGGGCAAGGTGGACCATTTCCACTTACAGAGTATGTCCTGCATGCATGGCACATTAACAGTGACAATGACACCCATTTTACAGATGAGGAAACTGAGGTGATACAAAGAGAAGCGACGCCGTTTGCCTGAGATTAGACACCTCGTGAGGTCCAGGCACTTTGAAGGCGAGGAGGGGAGCGACACACTTTGGGTTAGCTGCAGTCTCTGTCCCCGAGGAGGTTCCTGGCAATCCTGCTGCAGTACAGACAGGGGATAACCCCGTATGGCGCCCCCAAGTGTCACATCCCATTCAGGCCCAACCTGTGCTACCGCAGGAAAAACAGGAGTCGAAAGAATAGGATTCAAGTCCTAGGACCACTCACTGCTTGTCTGCTGTGTGACTCTGAGCAAGTTACCTTGTGTCTCTGAATCTCAGTTTGATTTGTAAACTGAGATGCTAGCACCGGCTCTGCTTCCCTCATCGAGGGGGCTCTGACAGTCCAGGGAGACCGTGCAAGTGATGAACACTTCGCTTACTATCAGGTGGCAGAATACGACTGTTTCAATAATGGCCATATCTGCCTCTGGGCTCGGAACACACAATAACAGACATGCCGCCGGACGCCCTGTAAAGTCTTGCCACTGGGAATTCCCCCAACACCTGAGCTTCCTTCCTTCTGCACGTCTGGCCACACAGAAGAGGCAGGGCACAGGTTACCTGGCCCCTACTCCTCTCCAGAAAAATCTCCAAGACTCTCCCTGCACCTCACCGCCCCCCCAAGCCAACCTCCGTGGAGTTCCATCTTCTGAAAAAAAGCAAAGAGACCACTTAATACTAGAAAGCCAGCAGCTTGGGGGCAGCCAGACGTTTCTCCATTTCTTCTTTTTTTAAAGGTCTTTTAGGAGACAATTAACAAAGGCTAAGATGGAAGGAGGAGACAGACAGAGAGCTCCAAGACTTCCCTAGGTTTTCTCAACAGACTCACAGTGACTTAGAACAAGGGCAAGACCTGGATGCCCAGCAAGATGTGATAAATGACACTGATGATGGGAGGTTTTATGTTTTTGTTTTTAACCATTAAGATCTCACTTGTGCCCACAGGGCTTGGCATATAGCAACTGTGTTAACGTCCCCCTGGGACAGGGCACTGAATGATTTAGTAAGTAGTAGACTGCAGTCCATGGGGTCGCTAAGAGTCAGACAGACTGAGCGACTTCTCTTTGACTTTTCACTTTCATGCATTGGAGAAGGAAATGGCAACCCACTCCAGTATTCTTGCCTAGAGAATCCCAGGGATGGGGGAGCCTGGTGGGCTGCCGTCTATGGGGTCACACAGAGTCGGACACGACTGAAGTGACTTAGCGGCAGCAAGCCTTCACAGGCTTCCCCAGTGGCTCAAAAGTAAAGAATCCATCTGCAATGCAGAAGTCCCAGGAGATGGAGGTTCGACCCCTGGCTTGGGATCCTCCTCTGCTGTAGGAGGGCATGGCAACCCACTCCAGTATTCTTGCCTGGAGAATCCCATGGACAGGGGAGCCTGGTGAGCTATGGTGCATAGGGTTTCAAATACTCAGACATGACTGAAGCAACTTAGCATTCATGTAAGCCTTCCCACCAATGCTGGCCATTTGCTACTGGGTACAGACTGTGCCACAGAACACTGGTCTCAGCCAATCATGACAAAGAACAGAACAGGGTTCACTGAGTACCTGGTGGGTCCCAGTGCCATTCTAAGTGATCAGCATGCATTACTGGGTGTGTGCTTAGTTGCTCAGTCATGTCCGATTCTTTGTGGCCCCGTGGACTGTAGCCCGCCGGGCTCCTCTGTCCATGGAATTCTCCAGGCGAGAATACTGGAGTGGGTTGCCATTCCCTACTCCAGGAGATCTTCCCAACCCAGGGATCAAATTACTTTCTTTAACTCTCACCAATTTGCCTTTCAGGTAGGGATATCTCCATTTTATTGATGGGGAAACTGAGGCTTGGAGCGGCACAGTCAGATGGGGCCCAAGGGCACACAGTCACCACTGCTTTAGCGGCGTCATTTGCTTCCAAAAGCCACGCTGCCTTTAAGCACTCTGCCAGGGAGACTCGGAGTCCTAAGTCCTCTCTGGGACAGGCAGGCAAAGCGAATGCAGGCCTGGTGGGGACTGGGGGGCTGGGAACACAGAATCCCCTAACGGGAGGTACGCACAACACATGGAGGAGAGATACACGTAACATGTGCGTCAGGCCAGCGGAAGCCGCCACCTCTAGGTCCACATGCTGGGCTTCCCTGGTGGCTCCGTGACAAAGCATCTGCCTGCCAGCGCACGAGACACGAGTTCGATCCCTGATCCAGGAAGATCCCACACGCCGCGGGGTAGCTCAGCCCGTGGGCCACACCGACCGAGCCTGCGCTCTGGAGTCCGGGAACCGCAGCTGCTGAGCCCACGTGCTGCAGCTGCTGAAGCTCCACCACCCAGAGCCCGCGCTCCCCACCAGCAGAAGCCACCACGGCGAGAAGCTGGGGCACCACAACTAGGGAGCAGCCCCTGCTCACGCGGCAGCAGCAGCGACGGCCCGGCGCAGCCCAACACGAGGAAGATGGAAGGTCCCTAAAAGGCCACGAGCTGCGCGATTCAGTTCCTGCGCCATCCTGCCAAGCCAAAGCTACGGGGACAGAAAGCAGATGAGTGGGTGCCGGGAGCCCAGGGTGGGGAGGGCTTGACCGAGAAGGGGCAGCAGGGGAAACGTGTTGATGGGGGGATGGAGAAGCTCCGGGTCTCGGCTGTGGTGCGGGTTACACCGCTGGGTGTTTGTCAGAGCTCCCAGAACCATTCGGTAAAACAGGTGACTCTTAACTGCATGTAAATCACACCTTAAACAAAATGGACAAAACCAACAACAACAAATCTGTGGGCCAGAGTTGAGTGACAGGCTGCCTTTTTGTGAGCTCTACCCTACGCTGCGCCGGAAAACCAGAACGGCCAACTGCCACGGGACACGCACACGGCCGTGACGACGCAGGACACGCACACGGTCGTGATGACACGGGACATGCACACGGCCAGTGATGACACGTGACACACACACGGCCAGTGATGACACGGGACACGCACACGGCCAGTGATGACACGTGACACACACACACGGCCAGTGATGACACATGACACGCACACAGCCGTGACGACACGTGACACGCACACGGCCAGTGACGACGCGTGACACGCACACGGCCGTGACGGCGCGGGACACGCACACGGCCGTGATGACGCATGACACACACACATGGCTGTGATGATTGTGTGGACTGGTCCTTGGATGTGGCTGGCAAAGGAAGAGATGAGGCAAAGGAAGAGATGAGGCAAAGGAACTCACTGGCTGGGTCTTGAACTTCGCCCTGTTCCTCCACGCACCTTGTAGGGTGACCTTGGCCACGTAGCCTCTTCTCTGAGCTTCAGTTCTCTCTCTTAAACTGAGGTGATGATACCTTTCCTAACACTGTTGTTGCCAAAACTAGAGAAGATTCTCACAGAGACGCTGCCGCACACAGCTTCCCGGCTCAGTAGAGTTGCCCATCCTTCCATACCTCATGGCCTCCAAGGAGTCACATGGACCCAGCCCTGGTTCCCTTTGGTGGCCAGATTTTCCAAGGGTCCTGGGTCACCTGTAGCCCACGGACCAAGCCCACTAGGAAAAAGCAGACTGTGGCTTGCTCCTTCTCCAGCAGCAACCTGAAGTGCCCACCCACACAGGCCAGGGGGGACCCTCAGCCCACCCCGCCACCACCACAGTGTCACAGGTGAGTTTTTCAGAGCAGCTGGGTATGGCACACAACCAGGAAGACAGAGCAGTGTAGTGGTTAGAGGCGGGCTCTGGGTCCAAGTCTTGGCTCTGCCACCTCTTTACTAGAAGATGTTGAGTAGACTACTTCAGCTCCCTCATCTATAAAAGAAGGATGCCAATCTCAGGCTTATTGAGAGGCTGAAGAAAGAACGCTGCACTTCCTCAGCACCCAGTGGGGCTTAATCAGACGCTCCCTGCTGCTTCTAGCTCCAGTCTCGATGATCATCACTCTCCCCGGTAATCCGCCTCCTGATGAGTATTTTGCAAGGAATAAATAAAATAAAGTTCTCAGTGAGGCACCTGAGGCTTAATAGACGCGTGATAAATTGCCTCTATCATTACATCATCAGTGTTACTATTGTTGAAAGAGCACACCTCAGAGGCCGCCGAGCACACAGACACGCACAGATGGGACACTGGATTCCCGAATCCAAAACGCCACAAACACTCTTACTGCAGAAACCAAAAGTGTTCGGGCCCCATGGTCTCAGACATGAATCAAAAGAGACCCAGAAGTCTCTTTAAACATCCAGAAGAGATTAAGCCTTGACCTACCCAGGGGCCAAAGAAGAAACCTTTGTAAACAGACCGGAGCTCTCACAAGAGGTCACAGAGCGAGCCCGCAATGGAGCCCAAAAGGACCCAGCCCCCAGCTCCTCCCAGAACGCCAAAGCAGACCACTGCCCCATTCATGAAGCCCACAGTCAGACGAGGGAGGATAATGAAGCGCTAGCAGGAAGGAACTTGGAGAGAAAATCAGGTCCTCAACCATGCTGACTGCCAGAAAGGCGCGTTTCCGCTTCTCTCTCCAGTCGTTCAGTGTTCTGTGCCACAGACATCCAGCAGGAGCCGGAACCACAGCAGCGCCTCTCCTCGCTGGGGCCTTATGCAAACTTGGAGAGAAGTTTCCGGGGTCCTTCATGGGGCCAGGACACTGGATGGATTTGGGTCCTGCTACTCCGAGGCTGGCTTTTCTCCTCCTGGACCAGAAGAGGGGAGGCTATCGCCCTCTGCACACTCCTCCTCTTTCGTTGCTGAAGTTATTTCCGTCTTAGCAATCGCTGAGCATCTAGCATTGCTCATGCACACGCATGCACGTGTGCGCACACGCACACACAAGGAGGGAGAAGGCAAGAAGCAGACAGGACAACGACGAAGAGGGGCTCTGGCCGATCCTGCCCTCATCTGTCACGGTCAGGTGGGAAGAAGAGAGATGGTCTGGTTTGAAGCCATCGTCCTCTCTCCCTGACCATCTGAACCCGCCCCCTCTTTTCTTTCTTGCCCAGCAACCCCGGGAGGAGCTGAGCTCAGCTTTCCTTGGACGTCTCCTCTGTCCTTCCATCTTGGTCCTGCGCCCATCATCCAAACTCCATCCCAGAGCCTCCTTCTCTGAGAAGTCCTATTGGACTGTTTCACTACTGATCTCATTTAAAAATTAATTTAAGGAATTTAAAAAAATCATGTTACAGTGCCAGGAGCTCTGTTTAAAGCAGCAGACAACACACCTCCCTGCCAATAAGGTGCCTTCTGCAATCTGGGTACCACTGGGTGCAGCCCCTCCCCTCACGGTGCCTTGCGGTGTCTGCCTCATGGGGTCCTTGCAGGTGAGCAGGAGAGTCAGAGAGATCACTCTGCGTCCTCCCACCTGTGCAACCGTGAACAAGTCACTTAGCTTCCCTGACCCTCTCTTCCTTGCCTGAAAATGGAGGTAATAGTATATACCTGGGCTTCCCTGGTGGCCCAGAGAGTAAAGAACCTGCTTGCAACACAGGAGACCCAGGTTTGATCGTGGGGTCAGGAAGATCCCCTGGAGGAGGGCATGGCTACCCACTCCAGTATTCTTGCCTGGAGATTCCACGGACAGAGGAGTCTGGTGGGCTGTAGTCCATGGGATCACGAGAAGTCAGACACAACTTGGCAACCAATGCTTGCTTATTGAATATATATGTATACCTACCAGGTAGGAGGCAGGTCAAGTGCTTAAAATCCTGCCTGATACATTGCAAGTGCTCAGCAATAAGTTATACTTGTATTATTAAATTTCAGTGTATTATTACATGATTCTTTTCATTTACCTTGTCAACTCCTTATCAGCACTAATGTTTCTCTGTCTCCCACGCTCCCCGTGAGCAAAGAACAGAGGCATTCTTTAGTTCCGTGAGGAACTCCGTGTTTGGTGATGGTGGATGAAGTTGTTCCAGTTTAAAAGATTAATCGCTGCAAACATTTTCCTGACCGTAGCAGCCAGCCTTTTTTGATGTGGGTCAGTTTATTGCGTGGCTTTTTTTGGGTAGGCATCATGTCACCCAGCCCTCGAAGCTGTTCTGGCTCTCTCCCTTCCTCAACCTTTACTGGCTGGGCCTCTCCTGCTTCCGGAGTGTTCACGCCTTGCTTCCCCAAGTCCTTAAGAGAGGTTAGGACCGCACACTGCGGAGTCAGGCAGACCTGGTCAGAATCCAGGTCTACTTTTATTTATTTATTGAGCTGCCCCAGGTCTTAGTTGCAGCGGGTGCGATCTTTCGTTGCCACATGTAAACTCTAAGCTGCAGCCTGTGGGATCTAGTTCCCTGAGCAGGGATCAAACCCGGGGCCCCTGCACTGGGAGAGCAGAGTCTCAGCCACTGGACTAGAAGTCCAGGCAACTCCCACCAGGCCTAGTTCTTTACTACCTGCGAACAAATCAGATTATCTTGACTGGGCTATCCAAATGCCTTCTCCAAAGGGCACTGAAGACTGAACATCTTAATGCACGGGGGAGGCCTCGTTTGTAGCAGATGCAATAGCCGCTAACTGCCCGTCACAATCAATCCCCGGGTCGGCAGCGGCAGTGGTGTTGACCGTGCCTTAGAGAGAATCCGAGTCTGCGTGTTGACATGGCCCCTGATTTGTGTGAACTCGGGAAGTTATGACATACGAGGCCAGGTTGCAAACTCTAATGCCTGCAGTGGATAAAGGCAGCTAGAGAGAATTAACCAACCCGCCAGTGGGGACTTTGAACATGTAACAGTTCCCTCTGATTGGACTAGTGGCAGGCACCTGACCTACAGCCGGAAAACCCATTGGCTGTCCATGAGCCAATCAGATTGGGTCCGTTTTCAAATCCAGGGGCAGAGAGAGATGCTCTTGATGGAACCCAGGTGGGCTTTGGGTTGAGATGGCTAGATTTGGTTCTGGGCTTCCCCACAGTCTGGGGAACTGAGCCTGAGGGTGCAGAAGCAGGGGTGGGCAACCACGTGATTCCAGGCAGAGAGGGACCTCCAGTCCAGGGATGGGAGCATCCAATCCATAGGACTGTCCCTCTGGCCCATTCAATCAGTCCCTCCAAGGTCTTCAAAACACCCTTCAGGCCTGAGGAGGAGGGAATTAAATAAATCCTTTCAATGGAAAATTATGCAGTGTTTAAAGTAAATGAGGACAATCGACCTGAACTGACACGGAAGGATTTAAAAGACATATTAAAAATGAAAAGCAAGCTATTAATCCATATACATAGTATGATCCCACTTTCAGCTTTGAAAATGTATTTAAATGTGTATGTATATGCACTACATATGGCACTAAGAATAAATCTTGAAATCTAATGTTGAGTGAAAAAGAAACAGAACAAGGTTTATAAATTAAAAGCACATTCACACTAGAACCATGCTAAATATTTTACAATATATACACGCCTCCAAGTACATAAATCACGTCCATGACACCCACGCTAGGGATGGGGTGGCAGTGAGCTCTGCACGGTGAATGATGCAGCCTTTGTGGATGGCAGAGTTTTAACGCAGCCCCGGCGAGTCCTGCCTTTGTGTGATCCCCTCCCCCTGAGGGCCAGCAGGGCCTGTAACTTGCTTCCAGCCAACAGAGTAGGGCAAACGTGATGGGCGAGTGTCTCTTCTAATTAGAACGCAGTACAGAATACGGCAGCGGCGACTCCCTGATGATGACGTGTTACAGAAGATTCCCGCTCAGCAAGCGAGAGGGAAATGCTCCTGCTGGCCTGGAAGACACAAGCTGCCATGCTGTGACTGCCCTGCCGCGGGTCATGAGAGGACCGGGCAAGGAGCCACTGAGGCCTCTGGGGACTGGCAGTGACCTCTTGACACCACGGAAGTGGGCACCTCAGTCCTGCTACCGCCAGGAACCAAATTCTGCCCAACAGCCACACGCATTTGGGAGTGAGTCCCAAGCCCGAGAAAGCCACGCATCCTGCTGACACTCCAAATCCAGCCTGTGAGTCACTGAGCAGAGAACCCAGTTAAGCTACGCCAAACCCCTGGCCCTACACAGATTAGGCTCATGAAATCACACTGAGTTAGGGCTTCCCGGGTGGCGCTAGTGGTAAAGAAGCCCCCTGCAATGCAGGAGACTCCCTGGAGGAGGGAACGGCAACCCCCCCCAGTACTCTGGCCTGGAGGATCCCATGGACAGAGGAGCCTGGAAGACTACAGTCCGCAGAGTCCCAAAGAGTCAGACATGACTGAAGCGACTTAGTGCACACACACACACACACACACACAAGCTAAATTTGTGATCATTTGTTACACAGCAATAAATAATTAATATGACATTCTGTGAAACGGGGAATATGACTACCCCAACTGCCTGCCCCTGAGGTAAAAGAGTAAATAAAATTAAATGTATACTGAAAGTCGCTCAGTCATGTCCAGCTCTTTGTGACCCCATAGGCTGTAACAGTTCAGTTCAGCTGCTCAGTCATGTCCGACTCTTTGCGACCCCATGGACTGCAGCATGCCAGGCCTCCTTGTCCATCACCAACTCCTGGAGCTTACTCAAACTCATGTCCATTGAGTTGGTGATGCCATCCAACCATCCCATCCTCTGTCGTCCCCTTCTCCTCCTGCCTTCAATCTTTCCCAGCATCAGGGTTTTTCAAATGAGTCGGTTCTTCTTCGCATCAGGTAGCCAAAGTATTAGAGTTTCAGCTTCAGCATCAGTCCTTCCAAAGAATATTCAGGACTGATTTCCTTTAGAACGGACTGGTTGGATCTCTTTGCTCTCCAAGGGACTCTCAAGAGTCTTCTCCAAGAGCACAGTTCAAAAGCATCAATTCTTCGGCGCTCAGCTTTCTTTATGGTGCAACTCTCACATCCATACATGATCACTGGAAAAACCATAGCTTGGACTGAATGGACCTTTGTCAGCAAAGTAATGTCTCTGCTTTTTAATATGCTGCCTAGGTTGATCATAACTTTTCTTCCAAGGAGCAAGCGTCTTTTAATTTCATGGCTGCAATCACCATCCGCAGTGATTTTTGAGCCCAGAAAAATAACAGTCTCTTACTGTTTCCATTGTTTCCCCATCTATTTGCCATGAAGTGATGGGACCGGATGCCATGTTCTTAGTTTTCTGAATGCTGAGTTTTAAGCCAACTTTTTCACTCTCCTCTTTCACTTTCATCAAGAGGCTCTTTAGTTCTTTGCTTTCTGCCATAAGGGTGGTGAGTGTCATCTGCATATCTGAGGTTATTGATATTTCTCTATAGTCCATGGAATTCTCCAGGTCTGAATACTGGAGCAGGTAGCCCATCCCTTCTCTAGTGGATCTTTCTGACCCAGGATGGAACTGGGGTCTTCTGCATTGCAGGCAAGCTCTTTACTAACTGAGCCATGAAAAAATATTCTTAATCTTTTGCTTTGCTTTTGGGGGTTCTTTTGGCTGTGCTGCACAGCTTGTAAGATTTTAGCTCCCTGACCAGGGATTAAACCTGGACCCTCAGCAATGAGAATGCAGTCTTAATCACTGGACCGCCAGGAAATTCCCTAAATGTTTTATTTGACAATTATGCCTCAGAGAAGGTGAGGTTTGGTGCAGGGGACTAGTTTCAAACACAGAAAGAAGACAATGATGTTCTAAGAAACATTAGCACCAAGAAATCATATCACATTCTTTCTTAATGAACATGGTGAGTCACATACTAGCCAACTGTTGACTAAAAATGATGCCTCAGAAAGAAAGCGAAAAATAGGACAAGCCATTGTGTTTTTTCCTTTCAGTTCTTCCTTACTCATCAGTTTAAAAGAAAGAAAGAAAGAAAGAAAAGTAGAGCAGAAGGACGTGCACATACCCAGAAGTGAGATAAAAGCAGTTGAGTTAGTTTTGTCCACTATTCTGGTAAGAATGAAATATCTAGTCCTGCAAACACTATAAAATACAAATCGCGTCGTTTCAGAGTTTCCACAGATGAGCTAAATGTTTATATTTGCATTCTAAGTAGGCATTGCATGATATAAAGAACCATAAAATTCGTGCTAATTTAAATTTTGCTTTACTTAGAATGACATTCAATAGCGAGTACAAAACACGATGACAAGTTGAGAGAGATCACAGGGGAAAAAGGAATGAGCTTTATATTTTAGTATCTTTAATGCCAATTTTCCCTCTGCTTTTTGAACCAGGGCCTTACAATTTTTATTTCACACGGAATCCTGCAGATTATGCAGAAAAGCAACAAAGCACTGTGTCAGGTGTGGCCGGCACAGGGAGGCGGAGCTGCACTCTTTAAGCATCTCTGAGATGGACGACCTCCACCCTAGCTCCACTCCTGTTGCCTGGCCACCAATCCATGTGGGGCGGGATCCTCTCTACAAGAGAAGATCCTCTCTACAAGAGGCTCTTCCACCGTTGTCCTTCTCCGGCAAATCCCTGTAGGCAAAGAGTTCCTTCCTGTGCTCCAGGACTTAGGACACCTTCTGGTCAGCTGCTACCAAGACCACCCCCTTCTCTAAATTCCCTGAGCCCCCAGCTTTTACCCTGCTCCGATTTCAGACATTCCCTCTGCAAACTGCTCTGTGACAGGGATGGTTCCTGGTGCATTTTTTTAAAAGTCATAACTGAAAGCTGGACAGTGACATCTGCCAAGTCCATCGAGGAGCCTGGGGAGGAAGCTGGAGGGTCACGATACCATGGGTGTCACGCTTTCAGCCATCCATGTGTCTAGCTACAGCCCTGTTATCAGCTGTCTTCCTGGCTGGGACGTGCTCCAGTAGCTGTCTGTGGCTTGCCTCCCCTGAAGAGACTAAGGCCAAGGAGAGTCCATGCCCAGTCTCGTCCCTGGATGTTATTTTTTCCCCTCCGGGTGCAAAGGGGCTCCAGTCGCCTCCAGTCCCTCATCTGTCACCCTGCCCTAAGGAATGACGTGCTTTGCATTCTTTCTGTCCTCTTCAGACTGCGGCTTTGGTCCTTCTAATCTCATCCCCCAGAGCGGCACTATTTTGCTATGCGCCTAAAGCCAGGCTCCTTTCCCCTTCCCCTGGCATTCCTGTTTGCCCTTTAACTCAGCATCAGGCTCCGGAGTTGGCCAGCATGCTCGACATTGCTACCTTCAGACCTGTCTTCCTGCACGCTCCGCCTGAGGATCACATGCCCGCACACACATGCGCCCGAGCCTGCACGCCCACCAGGTTTCGTAACGGCCACCGCGGCTGTGAGCTGCCGGTTGCTTGGCTCTCCTACACACATCGTCTCGTTTTACTCTGTGAGGGGAGGGGTTACCCTCCACCCCACTGTCACAAGAGACCCAACTGAGGTACAGAGAGGGGAGGAAGTGATGTTTCCTCGTGAGAGACTGACCCTCTCAACCCAAAGTCCACGCTCTTCCCACCTGGCGTGGATCTGCAGGACAGGAGCGAACATGGATGGAGCATGCTCTGTATGCCAGGACCACGACCTCATTAACAGCATCTCCTCCATCATTACGTGTTCTCCATGGTGTCTGTTCTGATCTCACTCTTTACATCCACTAGGGAAGCTTCCCTGATGGCTGAGTCGGTAGAGAATCTGCTCGCAATGCAGGAGACCAGAGTTCCATCCCTGGGTTGGGAAGATTCCCTGGAGAAGGGCATAGCAACCCACTCCAGTATGTTTGCCTGAAGAATCCCATGGACAGAGGAGCCTGGCAGGCTACATACAGTCCATGGGGTCCCAAGAGTCAAACATGACTTAACAGCTAAACCACAACCGTTTACTAGGTACAGATTGAAGAATTTCTCTCCCTCTGGTTAGATTTTCCTTCTCATCCTATATTTGAAGTGAATCATCTCCAGCACATTCCCAGACCTGGAAATTCATTGGGATCATTCAGGGAGGTCCTCTCACCCCAGTAGGGGTCCCTGGATCCCCAGACCCATTAAGTGGAGATCCCTGGTGGCGAGCCCAGCAATCTACACTTTAAAGCGTATCCATGACACCCTCACAGCCAGTGCACTTGGGAATCCCTGAATCCTTTACTGGCGTTACCTAAACTTCATTGTAAAAGCAGAGACATTACTTTGCCAACAAAGGTCCATCTATTCAAGCTATGGTTTTTCCAGTAGTCATGTGTGGATGTGAGAGTTGGACCATAAAGAAGACTGAGGAATCCCATCCCCTCCACACTTCCAGGAGAGAGAGAGAAAAGAGAAAAATAGCTAGTCTAGATAGAAAACTGCCTGGAAACACAATGCCCAGATATTTCTTTTCCCCAAGTGCCCTTACTATTTGACTTTTAACCAAGAATATCTAACCCCACTTAGAATATATAACCAGCATGCACAAGACTCTGGGTCTACAGCTGAGGACCATCACACAGCAATTCAAGAATCATGCAATCATTATAAAGGAGTTTCCTTCGGCTTTTTACTTTCATTCAAAATAAACTGGTCCTGGCTGTAAGAAATATTTCATCCCTAAGATACAAACATCTTTCCTCTTCCAGATCACAAAAGAGAGAATATCAAAATCCAAACACCATGCTTCCCTAAATCTGCAATTAATTTCTTGAGAGTCCCTTGGACTGCAAGGAGATCAAACCAGTCAATCCTGAAGGAAATCAACCCTGAATATTCACTGGAAGGACTGGGGCTGAACCTGAAGCTCTGATACTTTGGCCACCTGATGTGAAGAGCTGGCTCATTGGAAGAGACTTTGATGCTGGGAAAGAATGAGGGCAGGAGGAGAAGGGGGCAACAGAGGATGAGATGGTTGGATGGCATCACTGACTCAATGGACACTACTCTGAGCAAACTCCAGGGGATAGTGAAGGACAGGGAGGCCTGGCGTGCTGCAGTCCACGTGCCGCAGAGAGTCAGACAGGACTGAGAAGCAGCAACAGGACTATCTGTGCCTCTGATATCCACTAATGTTACAAATCAAGCTTTTATTTCCCAGGAAACTGGCTGTTAAACATTTGCAAGTGTACCTGCAGCCCTCAAATACCTGCATGCATCATAATCCCCTGGTGATGGTTTAGTAGATCAGTCGTGTCCAACTCTTTTCGATTCCATGGACTGTAGCCCGCCAGGCTCCTCTGTCCATGGGATTCTCCAGGCAAGAATACTGGAGTGGGCTGCCATTTCCTTTTCCAGGAGATCTTCCCAACCCAGGGATGGACCTTGCGTCTCCTGTATTACAGGCAGATTCTTTACTGACTCACTCACCAGGGAAGCCCCTGGGGGCTTGATAAAAAATGCAGACAGCTGGAGACTCCTTAAGACTTCCAGAACCAATTCTCGGCGTGGGACTTGAAGATCTGGGGATTTTTTTCAACTAGAGACCCAGGCAATTTCTTATCCACAAGGAAGTTGCCTTAGAATATCAAGTAAGTCCTCCTAATTAGCAAAACAAATCAGATGAAGATACTTTCTCCCTGGCATTCTTATCCCATTAAGGAATTTTTTCAGTGCATGTTAAAAAGACTTCGATCTGAGATCCAGGGAGTTGCTGTCTCTTACAGCTTCTGGGCAAAGCACTTCTCCCCCAGACCCCACAGAAAGACCATCAGGAAACTCACCAGAGGCTTCGTCCCCTAAGTGTGCTGGTTTGTGACCCCACAACCAAAAACATCAGCCTCTGATCTTCCTTTTTATAAACATGATGCGTTGGTCAGAAATTTCCATCCTCAAATGTCTCATCGGGGCTAGGTTCAGGTTCAGACCCTTTTGAAATGGTTGGAGAAGGTTAAGAATCGAGAAGCTAAATGATTAGGAGAACATAAAGAAAATCCTGCTTAATGACATAATCTAAAACTTTATTGAAATGTGCCAAGGTTTGCCTGTCCCCGGGGTCAGCATGCACGCATGCTCAGTCACTAAGTCGTGTCTGACTCTTTGTGACCCCACAGGCTGTAGCCCGTCAGGCTCCTCTGTCCTTGAGATTTCCCAGGTAAGAATACTGGAGTGGGTTGCCATTTCCTACTCCAGGGGGTCTTCCTGACCCAGGGGACAAACCAGCATCTCCTGTATCTCCTGCACTGGCAGGCAAATTCTTTCCCACTGAGCCACCTGGGAAGCCCCCTGGGGTCATGGACCTGGGCAAATATGGTCCCTGTGGGGACTGATCCTACAGCTGGTGCTCTAGTTAACAGCTATTAAGCTTACTATTTCCCTCACATTAGGTAGGAACTTATATTTAGTTCCTCACTTGTTCTTCCAGAAACCCCACAAGTATGTATTTCTGTCACCACACTACAAACAATGAAACAGTTTGAAGCAAGAAACTTGCTCAGGTTGATGACGTTCCTTAAATCTAAATCTCTAGCCATGTGTATTAATTTCTTACTCCCTGCCTTGGGGCCTCCCAGGTGGCACAGTGGTAAAGGGCCCACCTGCCAATGCAGGAAATCTAAGAGACACAGGTCCAATCTCTGGGCTGGGAAGATCCTCTAGAGAAGGGCACAGCAGCTCACTCCAGTATTCCTGCCTGCAGAATCCCACTGTCAGACGGGCTTTGCGGCTACAGTCCATAGGGTTGCAAAGGGTCAGACACGACTGAAGAGACAGCATGCACGCACGCATAACTAATTATCACAAACTCAATGGCTTAAAACAACCCAAATTATTATCTCACAGTTTCCATCCATGTGTCTGGAGTCCAGGAGAGGATTAACTGGGTCCCCTGCTCAGGGTCTCCCCAGGCTGAAATCAAGGTTGGCTGGAGCTGTAATTCTCATCTGAGTGTCTGCCAAAGCCAAGGATGATGCAAATTAAAATATTTACTCAGGTTTTTTTTTTCCAGGAGATCTTCCCAACCCAGGGATGGACCTTGCGTCTCCTGTATTACAGGCAGATTCTTTACTGACTCACTCACCAGGGAAGCCCCTGGGGGCTTGATAAAAAATGCAGACAGCTGGAGACTCCTTAAGACTTCCAGAACCAATTCTCGGCGTGGGACTTGAAGATCTGGGGATTTTTTTCAACTAGAGACCCAGGCAATTTCTTATCCACAAGGAAGTTGCCTTAGAATATCAAGTAAGTCCTCCTAATTAGCAAAACAAATCAGATGAAGATACTTTCTCCCTGGCATTCTTATCTCATTAAGAAATTTTTTCAGTGCATGTTAAAAAGACTTCGATCTGAGATCCAGGGAGTTGCTGTCTCTTACAGCTTCTGGGCAAAGCACTTCTCCCCCAGACCCCACAGAAAGACCATCAGGAAACTCACCAGAGGCTTCGTCCCCTAAGTGTGCTGGTTTGTGACCCCACAACCAAAAACATCAGCCTCTGATCTTCCTTTTTATAAACATGATGCGTTGGTCAGAAATTTCCATCCTCAAATGTCTCATCGGGGCTAGGTTCAGGTTCAGACCCTTTTGAAATGGTTGGAGAAGGTTAAGAATCGAGAAGCTAAATGATTAGGAGAACATAAAGAAAATCCTGCTTAATGACATAATCTAAAACTTTATTGAAATGTGCCAAGGTTTGCCTGTCCCCGGGGTCAGCATGCACGCATGCTCAGTCACTAAGTCGTGTCTGACTCTTTGTGACCCCACAGGCTGTAGCCCGTCAGGCTCCTCTGTCCTTGAGATTTCCCAGGTAAGAATACTGGAGTGGGTTGCCATTTCCTACTCCAGGGGGTCTTCCTGACCCAGGGGACAAACCAGCATCTCCTGTATCTCCTGCACTGGCAGGCAAATTCTTTCCCACTGAGCCACCTGGGAAGCCCCCTGGGGTCATGGACCTGGGCAAATATGGTCCCTGTGGGGACTGATCCTACAGCTGGTGCTCTAGTTAACAGCTATTAAGCTTACTATTTCCCTCACATTAGGTAGGAACTTATATTTAGTTCCTCACTTGTTCTTCCAGAAACCCCACAAGTATGTATTTCTGTCACCACACTACAAACAATGAAACAGTTTGAAGCAAGAAACTTGCTCAGGTTGATGACGTTCCTTAAATCTAAATCTCTAGCCATGTGTATTAATTTCTTACTCCCTGCCTTGGGGCCTCCCAGGTGGCACAGTGGTAAAGGGCCCACCTGCCAATGCAGGAAATCTAAGAGACACAGGTCCAATCTCTGGGCTGGGAAGATCCTCTAGAGAAGGGCACAGCAGCTCACTCCAGTATTCCTGCCTGCAGAATCCCACTGTCAGACGGGCTTTGCGGCTACAGTCCATAGGGTTGCAAAGGGTCAGACACGACTGAAGAGACAGCATGCACGCACGCATAACTAATTATCACAAACTCAATGGCTTAAAACAACCCAAATTATTATCTCACAGTTTCCATCCATGTGTCTGGAGTCCAGGAGAGGATTAACTGGGTCCCCTGCTCAGGGTCTCCCCAGGCTGAAATCAAGGTTGGCTGGAGCTGTAATTCTCATCTGAGTGTCTGCCAAAGCCAAGGATGATGCAAATTAAAATGTTTACTCAGGTTTTTTAAGTAAACTCACTTTATTGCTGTCCTGAGCAATAAATAATGTCCATACAAGTCCCTGGTTTGATGGTCAAGTTCTCCTTTGTTCCTGGATATATTTTAAAACAAACTTGTGATTATTTTTAAATGTTTTAAAGGTTCCAGCTAAAGTCATCTTGTGCAGCTACTGTACCCACATCACACTTCAGAACTCCTCACTGTACCACATCTGGACTTCCTGACACCATAACCAGCACTAACAGGGTCCTGGGCACCTGACGCCCAGTTTCTCTTGCCAACCAGCCACACTGAAGCTACAAAGCCCAGGCTGCCAGACCCAGCAAGAGCAAGCCTGGGGACAGGTACAGGCCTTTTCATATGAAACCCCTACAGACTTGATATACACACATTATCAACGCCAGAAATGAATTTCCACAGCACGTCCCAGATGTTTTGAGAACCTTAAAAAGTATCTTCCATTACAATGTATCATTTAACCTTCACAAACTGTGAGGTCGTTCCCGTCATCCGCCCTTTACCGCTGAGGAGACAGGCCCAGGGAAGTGACAGGGCGGATTAAAAGGCAAATGTAGGTCCTCCGATGCATTCAGCAACGTTTTCCACGGCACCACTGCTCTTTCCCGAACAGCCTGCTGGTTCTCCCCCAGGGACCACTGCCCTTTCTCTCTTGGTAACAGAGCTCACAAATCTTGTAGCCGAGCACACAGCTCCTAGGAATAAAGACGGTATTTCCCAGGCTCCCTTGCAGGTAGGGGCGGCCACGTGACTAAGCACCAGGAAACTGGGATGTGAATGGAAGAGACAAGGGTAACTCCTGGAAGAGTCCTCCATGAAGGGGGGTCTGCCAGCTTGTGTCCTTCCTCCTCCCTGTTGGCCGGATGCAGCCATCCACCGGCCCTCTTGGACACTGAGACAGCCTTGGGCCGTGGACGCCGTGCACAGGGGAGCCGCAAGCGGAGGGACGCTCTACCCCTGGGGATGTCTGGCAGCAGAACTGCCCTCCAGGCGTCAGTACTTCCCCTCCGGACTGTTACAAAAGAGAGACATCGACCTTTACCTTGGTTAAACCCCTGTTGTTTAGGTCTCAGTTGCTCACAGCTGAGCCTTTTCTGAACTATTAATAATATAAAGTCACAGCAGGGAAGGGAAGGACTGAGGTCTCAACGCCCCCATTTTACAGATCAAGTCCTTGCTTTCTTGGAAATAGAACACCTGGTCCGCAGGAGAGGTAGTGGAGTCCTGGCCCACAGCAGGTCCTTCGTGGACTCGTAACCATTTGGGTGGACCCTGAACCAAGTCCTCAGTACCTGCCACCTACAAGCAATCTGGTGCTGCAAAGCTGTTCCTTCCGACAGCTCCCCTTAGTGATGTGTTTCTGCAAGCCAGCTTCTCGTCAAGAATGAAAAAAACAAAAACAAAATAAAAGCAGCCCCCCTCCCCCGCCCCCGCCCCAAGCTTGCCAGGCACTGCCGAATTGCAGGTCAAAGCCAACCAGTCTGGCAAAACTCTGACGCCTTCCTCCCTGAGCTCTTCGGAGCATGTGGGAAACGGCAGATGATGATAATAGAGGGGGATCAAAACTTCATTAAGGGGTGGAGGGAAAATGCGCCTAAGCTAAGTAATGTCCCCCCATAGATGGCAGGGAAAGAAGGCGTAGGATTTGGCAGGAACGCACTGACAGGCACAGAAGGCATTGTTGGATGGGGGAAGGAAAGACCCGTCACGTCTTGAAGCATCTCCAGTGTTGACCTAACTCTCCTGGGTCCACAGCACTAGTCCAGCCCCTGGAACCCTGCCGCGACGTTTTCTCACTTCTTGAATTGCTTTCTTGCACATCAGTAACCACTGGGGGTGGAATCCTTCCCAATAGCAGCCGCCTCCAGCCCTAACTCCCCGCTGGATTCTCCCCAAGTAGCTTCCAATGGTGCTGCCAATATGCAATTTCTGGTTTATTGACTTTCACTGCCCCTTATCCTTTAGCTCCAGTAAGGAGACAAGAGGCTGCTGGCCTGGCAGAAGGAAAAACAATTAATTGGATGTCAGTACAGGGAAATGGAGAAAGAACGGTAACTATCACTGCTGTTTATTTATTGCCTACAACACGGCAGCCATTGTGCTGGGTAATTTAGGTCTTTAGTAATAATGGCTAATATGGATGGAATATTTACTATATGCCAGACACTGTGTTAAACATTTTCACATGTACTAGCTCATTCAATCCTCTCAAAAACTCTAAGAGGTAAATGATGTTCTTATCTCCATGTTACTGATAAGAAATGAGGCATGGCAATGGGGGCGCTTCTCAAAGCCACGCAGCTAGGAAGCGGCGAAAGCGAGGACTGACCCAACACAGAGCGCCTTCTGTCACTGGGAGGTGAGAACGTGAGCGGCACAGAACGTACCAGAAGCAGAGGCCCTAGGAAGCCTGCACGTCCCGTCACCACGCACCCCCCGGTGGGTGTAAGTCGCTCAGTCGTGTCCGACTCTCTGTAACCCCAAGGCTGTAGCCCATCAGGCTCATCTGTCCATGGGATTCTCCAGGCAAGAATACTGGAGTGAGTAGTCATTCCCTTCTCCAGGGGTGTTCCCGACCCAGGGATCGAACCCAGGTCTCCCGCATTGCAGGCAGATTCCTTCTGTCTGAGCCACCGTGGCTCAGATGGTAAGTGTATCCCCTTACTCAGCTTTATCTTTCTCCACAAACTCATCGCTGTATTATGAATTGTTTGTTGTCACATCCTGAATGTCAGTTCCATGAAGGCAGAGATTTTTTTCCCCCTGATTTCTTTGCTGCTATATTCCCAGCTCCTAGAACAGTGCTGAGCGCACAGCAGATGCTCAGATGATACTGGAGAAAGGAAGGAAGAAAGGGGGAGCTGGAAGGAAAGAGCAGCGATTCAGTAGCATGGAGCTCTGCTTAGAGAAAGGGCCGCCGTGAGCACCGTGTCACAGAGGAAAGGGGGCATGGGAAGGGGGCTAAAGAGTAAGGCCCTGGACTCAGACTTGGGAGGGGCCACAAGGAAAAACTCAGAAACAAAATTTGATCGGAAACAAAATTTGATCGGAAACAAAGGCCCTCAGGATCACAGTGAAGAGAACACGGAGACAGACAGTCAGCCTTAGTCTGGGCAGACAGGAGGGCGTGGTGGGGGCGCCAGCCAACTGGGACAGCCGTGCCCCCTTCAAGGGGGTGATGGGGGAGGGGGCCAGCTTTAACCCCAACCACTGTTTGGCAGACAGGAACACAGCCTGCCAACCAGACTTTTGTGATAGTCCAGCTTCTCCTGCTGGCATCAAATTCCAAGTTGTTGTCATCACTGGTATTAAAAGCTGTAGGGATGGGAGTGCAGTTTGGTTGGACTAACCCTCCCATACATAATCATAAAATCTAAACAACAAACTTTGAAACAAACAACAAATCTAAACAACAAACTTGAAGGCTCCAGAGACCAACCAGAGAGGAAGCGGTCTGAGCCTTCCCTGCCACGCTGGGCACGGTGAGGTTCAGGCCTGCAACTGCTCCTGGGGAAGGTTCGAAGTTCTTTCAGGAAAGAATCATTGTGTAGAAAAGTCCTTCTCTTACACGTACTCCACTATTTTCAAGGTGTAAAAATCCAAAGGGAGGCTGGGTTTTAAAATACTTAGGATTGGCAAGAAGGTGGAGGACTTGGAATGCTCACGCTTTGCTGATGGGAACGTAAAATGGTACAGCTGCCATGGAGAATAGTATGGCGGGTCCTCAAAAATTTAAAAATAGAACTAGCACATGATGCAGCAATTCCACGTCTGCTACACACCCAAAAGAACTAAAAGTAAGGACTCAGACGTATATTTGTACACCTATATTCACAGCGGCACTCTTCACTGCAGCTAAAAGGTAGAAACGACCCAAATGTCCATCAACAGACAAACAAAACGTGGCATATTCATGCACTGGGACATTGTTCAGCCTTGAAGAGGAAGGAGACTCTGCACAGTCTATTCACCGTGTGGATAAACCTAGACGACATGACGCTGAGTAAACTAGGCCAGACACAAGAGGACTGATGGTGTATGATTCCACTTGGAGGAGGCCCCTCGCTGATGAGTCATACTCAGGGAGACCGGAAGTGGGATACAGGTCACCAGGCGCTGGGGAAGGGGTAGGGAGGTTGCTGTTTCTTGGGTACAGAGTTTCAGTTCGGGATGCTGAATAGGTTTTGGAGACGGATAATGGTGTTGGCGCCATAACTGTGAGTGTGCTTCCCGCAGCGTACACTTAGATGGCTATAACGATACATTTTATGTATATTTAAACATTAAGAAAAACACTTGGGAGCCCCTAGGACACAGTGAATGTCTTAAACTGCAATACCCATGGAGTGTGGACTCTAGGGTCCCAGACCTCAAGGGACACCGACTCTGCCAAGGTCACAGGAGGTCGCTTTCTCGCCCAGCGGGTCCCCAAGGCACGGCCTCCTTGTGGAGCTTCCCAGTGCACCCTTTCCTCCCCACCCTGTCTCCCCAGGACTGGGCACACCCAGCGGTAATATTTATAGATGCAGCCACTTCTGGGGTGGATCCGTTTACCCCTCACCAGCCCGTGAGGTCGGCACCATTGCCTTCATCTGACCGACGAGGAAACCAAGGCTCCGAAATGTTCAGTCGCTTGCCTGAGGCTTCACCGGTGGTTGGAGACAGAGATAGGATATAAACCCTGGCCAGCTAGCTCTAGAGCCATATTCTTAACCATAACTCCGCTGCTATTCTGAGATCAGCCATGCCTCTCACTCAGGAGTGAAGGGCCTTCTAAGCACAGATGAGCGTTGTGTTGTTAACTGTTGGGATTGTTCTCATCAGAGAAGCCACCTACGACCGTGACGCTGATGTCAAGGGCAGCTCCCTGTGCTGGACGCTTTCCGGGACCCAGGAGCCACCTCTCTCAGTCCTGACAGCTCTGCCAGGGGGGTTGACACTGCTCCATTCCACAGATGAGGACGGGGAGGCCTCAGAGTCACCAGCCAACTTGCCCGAGTTTACACCTGAGCTGGGGTGGAAAGCCAGGTGTGGCTGACTTAGAATATCTACCCCGAAACCCAGCAACTCTCAGCTGTTGGGAGGTCTGTTTTGCCCCTCAGGGGACACTTGGCAATATCTAGAGACATTTTGGGTTGTCTGGACTTGGGGGGGTGGTGCTACTGGCATCTGGTGGGTACAGGTCAGAGATACTGCTAAACACCCCACAATGCCCAGGACAGACCCCGCAGCAAAGAGCTCTAGCTCCGAATGTCAGCATAGCGAGTGAGAGCGGTGCGAGGATCTCCGTTTTAGGGTTTTAAAAATTTCCCCAAAGTCTTAAAATATACACCTCGGCACGTCGACCACGGCTATCTCTGTGAGACAGTGGTGGTGAGAATGCTCGTGAGTTTTATTTTCTTCTTTTGGCAAACTGCATTTTCTAAATTATCCTTGATGAATATGCATTAGTCTTGTAATTAAATGAATTCCAGCTTCTTAAAGAAGCCAGTGGGCTCCAAGTTGGAGAACCCTTCAGGGTTGCCTTTTCATTATCTGATGCTAAGTTTCGGGAAGCTGAGTCATTGGCTCTGCCCCCTCTCTGAGGCTCACCCTGAGACTTTGCCTCTCCGAACCTGTCTCCTTGTCAGTGATGTGCAGGCGATAAACTCTTGGTCAGCGCCAGAGTGGCCAGGTGCCGGGCGCCGTTGTCGCTGTTTAGTCCCTAAGTTGTGTCCAATTCTTTTGCAACCCCGTGGACTGTAGCCTGCCAGGCTCCTCTGTCCATGGGATTTCCCAGGCAAGATTACTGGAGTGGGTTGCCATTTCCTTCTCCAGGGGATCTTCCTGTCCCAGGAGTCAAACTCACGTCTCCTGCATTAGCAGGCGGATTCTCTACCACTGAGCCACGTGGGAAGCCCGCCAGGTGCTGTCTAAGCATTTCACATGCATTCTCTCAGTTCAACTCCCCGCAAGCTTGGGAGATTGGATATTTAATCTCAGGAAGGAGAAGTACCTGCCAAGGTATGATGGACTCCCAGAGCCTGTTCTTGACTCCACTCTGTACAGCCCCACTGCCTCGCTCCACGCCAACCAGCAAGTTAATGACTCGAGCAACGGCAGCTTCTGCTATTTCTGCTCCTGGAGCTACTTGGCCAAGACTGCCCTTGTGAGATGCCTGAAGGGCTCTGAGGGCAGCTGGGGCCCCGGGACTCCTGGAGCACCAAGGGTTGTGTTGTATCCATCACAGCCAGCTCAGCAATCAAGGTGAGACTGACTCAGGAAGCTGCCCTCCTTTAGCCTCCCAAGCAGAGGATAAATGCCAGTTTGGGTCAGACTAGTCTCCTGTCGAAGCAGAGTGGGGTGAGGGACATACACCCGGGAAGCGGGGGAAAGCCCATCGTGAGGCTCCGAGGAGGCTGGGTGAGGCTCCCCTGATTTTCTCCGCCTCCATCTTGTTCTGTCTTGGAAAGACGTTATCCTGCCCTCATCAGGCTAAGGGCTGAGCTCTGGTGAGCCTGAAAGTATGTTGTGCTCCCCTAGATGAGGCCGGGCAGCTCCAGCCTGCAACCCCACGGAGGCAGGGCTGCCAGAGTAAGCAGATGTTCGAGTCTAAATAAACATGAACGTGTTAGTCACCCAGTCATGTCCAACTCTCTGCGACCCCGTGGACTGTAGCCCGCCAGGCTCCTCTGTCCATGGGATGCTCCAGGCAAGAATACTGGGCTGGGTAGCCATGCCCTTCCCCACGGGATCGCCCCACGGGAGAACCTGGGCCTCCTGTGTTGCAAGCAGATTCTTTACTGTCTGAGCCACCAGGGAAGCCCTTTAGTATATGTTCCACGCAATACTGGTGACATACTTATACTTTAAAAATTATTTGTTCATCTGAACTTCACATTTAATTGGGCATCCTGAATTTTATACGACAACCCTACACGGAGGAAGAGGGCTGAGGACTGCCTTGCTGGCCCCTGTCATGAAAAATCTATTTGGACTGGGCCATGGTGAGCCCTTGCGAATCCATGCTGGGATCTGAATTCTCTCTGAGTCAGCCTCTGCATCTTCCTTAAAGGCACATTTTTTTAAAAAATTTTATTTTCCTGCCTAATGTCCTCCCTTGGCCCCCCATTAGCCAGGGCTAAAGGCTAAACTTTTCAGCCAAGTGTTCTCTGTGCCCTGATGTGGCCCCAGGGCCTGGACACAGAGAAGGGCAGTGACCACCAGCAGGGTGAGCAGGCGCCCGGATCCCGGATTGGGGCCCCGGGACTCCTGGAGCACCAAGGGTTGTGTTGTATCCATCACAGCCAGCTCAGCAATCAAGGTGAGACTGACACAGGAAGCTGCCCTCCTTTAGCCTCCCAGGCAGAGGATAAATGCCAGGTTGGGTCAGACTAGTCTCCTGTAGAAGCAGAGTGGGGTGAGGGACATACACCTGGGAAGCGGGGGAAAGCCCATCGTGAGGCTCCGAGGAGGCTGGGTGAGGCTCCCCTGACTTTTCTCTGCCTCCATCTTGTTCTGTCTTGGAAAGACATTATCCTGCCCTCATCAGGCTAAGGGCTGAGCTCTGGTGAGCCTGAAAGTATGTGGTGCTCCCCCAGATGAGGCCGGGCAGCTCCAGCCTGCAACCCCACGGAGGCAGGGCTGCCAGAGTAAGCAGATGTTTGAGTCTAAGTAAACATGAACGTGTTAGTCGCCCAGTCATGTCTGACTCTTTGCGACCCCGTGGACTGTAGCCCGCCAGGCTCCTCTGTCCATGGGATGCTCCAGGCAAGAATACTGGGCTGGGTAGCCATGCCCTTCCCCACGGGATCGCCCCACGGGAGAACCTGGGCCTCCTGTGTTGCAAGCAGATTCTTTACTGTCTGAGCCACCAGGGAAGCCCTTTAGTATATGTTCCACGCAATACTGGTGACATACTTATACTTTAAAAATTATTTGTTCATCTGAACTTCACATTTAATTGGGCATCCTGAATTTTATACGACAACCCTACACGGAGGAAGAGGGCTGAGGACTGCCTTACCATGCAATACTGGAGACATACTTTAAAAATTATTTGTTCATCTGAACTTCACATTTAATTGGGCATCCTGAATTTTATACGACAACCCTACACGGAGGAAAAGGGCTGAGGACTGCCTTGGTGGCCCCTGTCATGAAAAATCTATTTGGACTGGGCCATGGTGAGCCCTTGCGAATCCATGCTAGGATCTGAATTCTCTCTGAGTCAGCCTCTGCATCTTCCTTAAAGGCACATTTTTAAAAAAATTTTATTTTCCTGCCTAATGTTCTCCCTTGGCTCCCCATTAGCCAGGGCTAAAGGCTAAACTTTTCAGCCAAGTGTTCTCTGTGCCCTGATGTGGCCCCAGGGCCTGGACACAGAGAAGGGCAGTGACCACCAGCAGGATGAGCAGGCGCCCGGATCCCGGAAGATGCCCTGGCTACCTCCAGCCTCCCCGCATCTCCCTCTCCCTCAGCATCCTGCCGGGGCCGCAAGAGCTGCTCCACTCCTGCCTCCCAGCCCCTGACCCCCACCTCCTCCCAACTCCTACTCTTTCTTCAAATTTCAGCTTTCCCTTGACCTCCACCCACGGCTTGCGTAGTATTGGGCCAGCCAGAAAGTTCATTGGGATTTTCCGTAGGATGTTTCTGGCCAACCCAATAAAAAGCCTGCCCACCCCAACTGAGCAGGCAGAAGATGCTGGCGCTGCTCTAAGCACTCGGGAGTTTGTCTGTCTCCCCACATCGAGGTCAGGTGGGTGGTCGCCTTTTTACACCCAGGAAGGGTGAGGCCTGATGCTGGGAAAGACCGAGGGCAGGAGTGGGCGACAGAGGATGAGACGGTTAGACAGCATCACCGGCTCAGTGGACGTGAGTTTGAGCAAACTCTGGGAGAGAGCGACGGACAGGGAGTCTGGCGTGCTCCAGTCCGTGAGGTCGCAGAGTCAGATGTGACTGAGTGACTGAACAACAACAAGGGTGAGGCCGAAATCTCAGGCCACAAGGTTAGGCCCCACTTTGCCAGCTCCCCTCTTGGTTGCCTGCATGTGGAACTTTCCGCCCTGGGTGGTGACTGCCTGTTGACCTGCCTGACACCTCTGCTGTCCGTGTGCTCCATAAGCTGGGGCAGGGGTAGATAGGGTCTTGTTAGAACCTAGATCAACAGTTATTGAGTGCTTGCTACATTCCAGGCACTTGCAAAAGGTTTTAGAAGTTTCACTCAATTCGCACAATAATCCCGTGAGTTATAAGTATTGTCTTTATCCCCATTTTACAGATAAGGAAACTGAGGCACAGAGAGGTCAGGTTAGTAGCTCAAGCCTCAAAGCCAGGGATCGGGCTGGGAGTCAGACTTGAGCCATCCAATCTGAGCAGCACATCAGCCTTCTCCACTTGACTTACTTCACTCAAACCCCTCAAAGGCCATCCCTCTTATTACAGAAAGCGGGTGCTGTATGACTTCACGCACGTGGAGTATGAGTAGCAACGCAAATGAACAAAATCAAGCAGGGATATACAGAGGAAGGGGCAGGAGGGAAGCGGAAGCCGCTCAGTCGTGTCCGGCTCTTTGCGACCCCGGGGACGATACAGTCCCTGGACTTCTCCAGGCCAGAATACTGGAGTGGGGAGCCTTTCCCTTCTCCAGGGGATCTTCCCAACCCAGGGATCGAACCCAGGCCTCCCGCACTGCAGGCGGATTCTTTACCAGCTGAGCCACCAGGGACGCCCGAGGAAGGGCATGCGGAGGCAAAAGGGATGAAAGGGACCCTCCGTGCAGCGGCAGATGGGGAGGGAAGGTGTGGCAGTGAGCGCCTGATGCGGAGGGCTGCCTCACTGGGAAAGACCCCGATGCTGGGAAAGACTGAAGGCGGCGGGAGAAGGGGGCGCCAGGGGATGAGACGGTTGGACGGCATCACCGACTCGATGGACACGAATTTGAGTAAGCTCCGGGAGATGGTGAAGGACAGGGAGGCCTGGCGGGCTGTGGTTCACAGGGTCACGAAGAGCTGGACACGACTGAGCGGCTGAGCAGCAGCAACGCTGCAGGGTATACGGACGAGAAATGCAATGTGTTTACATGAAGCCCACACAGTGCTATAAACCAGTGCTACCTCAGCAAAAAATAAGTTTAAAGGAAAAAAGAAACAAGAGTGAAGCGGTTTGCCAGAGGCCCTGCGGCTTCGTGGTGACAGCTGGGATGGGAGCGCTAGGCTTCTAAGGACCACACCCACCACCCTGATTTCACAGCCCCTCGAAGCCTAACGTGAGGCATGGAGAACGAATGGAAACCAGTCAGGAGAAGTAGCGGAGGGGTGCGGGGGGGGGAGGTGTCAGAGGCACAGCTCATGCAAAGGGAGGGAGGTGAGCAGGAGCGGACCCCCACCCCGAGGACCCAAAACCCCAGCATCCCTGGAGCACGGACCGTGTGGTGGGGAAATGGGGCAGCCGGGGCGGGCAGGTAGGGACTTGGCCCCGAGGGCAACGGGAAGCCACCGACGGCAGGAGCAGGGACAGATTCACCGTCTCTTGCTCAGCCCTCATTTCCCAGCCCCGGGCAGTGGGCTGGGATCACGTGGCCACTTCTGGCCAGTGGGAGGTCAGACGTACCCTTTCCAGGCTGAGGCATCTAAGACCAGGGCACAGACCTGCAGGACTCCTCCTGCCACAGGGGTGCTGGGGCCACAGGCAGGTAAAGGATGGGGGCACTGGGCGATGGGAGGCGCCACTCCACAGGGAGCTTCCCTGGAGGGGCCCCGATCCCCAGCCTGCTCTGTGTCAGTGAAAAGCAGACACTCAGTTCAGCCACTGAGACTCCGAAGCCTGCTCACAGCAGCTGCTGCAGCGAGTCCAGCCTGACTCAATCAGTAGGTGGAGGACGAGACACCCGTGTGGCTCGCGGTGGGGGAGTTGCTCTGGTGGAGCGGGCTTAGTAGGTAGCAAATTAAAGTTGGATCCGAAATACTGAGGTTTCAGTTCGTGCACATTGGATTTCTGCCTCTGTTCCACAGGCTGAAATCTCTGTCTCGTACACTGAGGGCATATAGTAAGTGGTGGAACCAAGACAGGATTGGGGGCTGGGCTATCTCCTAGGACTCAGCCCCCCGGTGGAGGAGAAGACAGGGGCTTGAGTTCTCACCCTACCGCCAGTGGCTGACCACCCACCCCTGGTCAGCCCCTTTTCTCCCTGTCTCCTGGCACTAGGGCTTTCCCGAAGCTTCTCTGCAGACCCAGGTTGGGGGTGCCCTCATCCTAGCCAGTGAGTTGAAGGAGCAGATGTTAGTCATTCAGTCGTGTCTGACTCTTTGTGACCCCAAAGACTGAGCCCACTAGGCTCCTCTGTCCATGGGATTCTCCAGGCAAGAATACTGGAGTGGGTTGCCATTCCCTTCTGCAGGGGATCTTCCTGACCCGGGGACTGAACCCAAGTCTCTGGGGTCTCCTGCATTGCAGGCAGGTTCTCTATCAGCTGAGCCATCAGGCAAGCCCCGAATGAGCAGGTGGGTCTTCTCAGATCAGAAGACATGGGCTGACAAGGACAGAGCCTCTTGCTCAACCCTGCTTCCTTCCTGGAAAGAAATAAGGACACACGTCTGAAGCTTTAGCCGCCACCTTGTGACTCTGAGATGACAAACCGGGGGCCAAAAGGTCAGCTCGGAAAGGGTCCTCTTCGCACATGAGGCATCCTTTACCGTCTGCTCTCCAGACCTCTTGTTAAAAGAGCAATATTCTCTGAAAGCATGCCATCTGCAGCAACGTGGATGGGCCTAGAGTGTCGTGCTGAGTGACGTGAGTCAGACAGAGGAGGAGAGAGATCGTATGACAGCCCTTATATGAGGAATCTAAAAACAAATGATATAAATGAAATTACTCACAAAACAGAAAGAGACTCACAGACTTAGAGGATGAAACTATGGATGCCGGGGGAAGGACGGAGGGAAGGGATAGTTAGGGAGTTTGGGATGGACATGGACACCCTGCCGTATTTAAAATGGACAAGCAACAAGGACCCCCCGTGCAGCACAGGGAACTCTGCTCAGCGTTGTGTGGCAGCCTGGGTGGGCGGGAGTTTGGGGGAGAATGGGCACGTGTGTGTGTGTGTGGCTGAGACCCTTCCCTGGGCGCCGGAAACTGTCACAACATTGTTAGTCAGCTATACCCCAGCACAAAAGAAAAAGATTTTACAAAATAATTGAAAAAAATAAAAATTACAAAATTGTTTCTATTTCTTTAAACTTGTGTCCATATAAAAAAGAGCAAATATTCTCATCCTTTTAGCTCCAGTTAGGAGATTTTTTTTTTGCTACCCAGATCCTAATACACCCTAACAATTATGCTTTTCTCCTTCGCAACTGCAACCTGTCAGTTAGTGTAAATGGTTATCTCAGCCCAGGAGGATGAGTCTCACTGCTGAAACAAGAAAAAAAAGCCACTGTCTCTGTGGGTTAATTGTCACATCCACCATTTTCCTAGTCTGGAATCTGAGAGCTGGAGCATCCCTTAGTTGGGGATCTTGGCCTCTGATCCTGCAGGTCGTGGACATTCAAGTTCTGTGTTAAAAGCTTCACAGCCCCAGGCCTGTATCGGAGGCTGATCGGATGCCAGCTCCTCTCAGGTTTCACATCTCCTTCCCGAAGCTCAGCGTGCAGCCCCACAGCCATCTGTGTGGGGAGCTTTGCAGGCAGGCTTAATCATTAGCGATGCTTTACATGTCTGCAAGAGGCACCAAGCCCCTGTCTCGGCTGCTGTGGCCTCCTACAGATAAATCCCTATTTCCCCAACCAATCAGGTCTCCATCAAGCTTCTGTCTGCTTCAGCAAACAGAACTCTGAGCCCAGCAGATGACACACCAGTATTTACTTCCGTCTCATCACACACATACCAATCTTAAATTCATAGAAAGTAAGAGTGGAGGGATTTGAGAGGGCAGTGGGCCCAGCACATCCATATTACAGATGGGAAGACTGAGGCCTGGAGAGGAGGTGAATTTGGCCCTGGCTCACACTATGACTTAGAGGCAAAGCCAGAGCTAAAACCCAGGTCCCCGTGGATATCAAAAAATCTCTTAAACATAAACTGGACACAAATACCTATACGTCCACACAAGTATTACAATAAAGTAGAAAGATGTTCCTCTGGGTTTTGGAAAGAGATCACGAAGATCGAGTGGTCAAGTGTGTATAAGAAGCCACACTTAAAGTGGGCTGATTCTTTTAAATGCTTCTTGTAATTGAGAAGCCCAGAGACGCGCCCAACTTCCTCCAGTGAGCTGAGACATCTCTTCCAGATGCTCCGTCTCACAGCTGGGCCGCGCTCTGCTGGCTGGTGCAGGGGGTCCCCCTGGGGTGGCAGGACAGCCCTGAGCATCCCCAGGCCCACATCCAATCACTTCTACAAGCCCGGAGGGAAGAAAGTGCCCCCCAAGACCCAGGGCCAACCCTCCTCTGAACAGCTAACTGCAGTCAAAGGACGAGGTGCTCAACCCTCCTACCCGACCACCAGAGCCAGCGTGGGCCGGGCCCTCCCAGAGCCCGTGCTTTTTCAGAAGCAGGGGAGGGGGTTCACCAGATGCCTGCGCCAGTGAGGAGTGTGCACTGTAGTCCCTGTGGTGTCCCTACAGACCCCAAAACACGACTCTCACATGTGAACGAGCACGTGAATGAATGGCGTCTCATGAACACTGACTTGCCGAACCATCCGTGCTGAGCGCTGAGGCTATAAGCCTGTGAGGACCCTCCCATCTCTCTTCATACTTTCCCGTCACAGCCCGAGTCTTCTGCAAGACACTGGGGAAGCTGGCGAGCAGGAAAGGCAAGAAGGGACCTATTTCGATTGTGCCAGTGGATCAGGAAAGGTCCCCACCCGATGCTGATCAGGGCCTTCGCCCCAGGCACTTCCTGCCATGACGGGACCCCTGACCTTCAGCACAAAGGACTATCACAGGGTACAGAGCAGAGGCTTCGGAATCCAGCAGACGGGGGTTCAAGCCCCAGCTCTGTCCCCTGTCAGCTGAGGGTCCTCCTGCGGTTCCCTCCCCGCTCTGAGCTCAGTGTTCTCACCGGTGAGGAGGGCATAGCCAGAGAGCCTGTCCCGGGAGCAGGAGGCAGAGGGGCCAGGTGACAGGACGGGCAGTCGGGGGCACAGGGTTTGTTACACTTCCTGAGCTATTCGGGCCCCAGGGGGCCACTCTTAACCTCTTTGATGTCCAACATACTTGTCAGAAAAGCACCTGGTTTGCAGGAACAGAGCCCTCTGGGGCTGGCATGCAGACATACTTTAATAATAAAGGAGTGGGTGGCAAAGTGTCCAGAATACAAGAATAACAAATACAAGGGGCTACCATAGTCTAAAGAATAGCAAGGAGAGATAAGAAAGCCTTCCTCAGCGATCAATGCAAAGAAATAGAGGAAAACAACAGAATGGGAAAGACTAGAGATCTCTTCAAGAAAATTAGAGATACCAAGGGAATATTTCTTGCAAAGATGGGCACGATAAAGGACAGAAATGGTATGGACCTAACAGAAGCAGAAGATATTAAGAAGAGGTGGCAAGAATACATGGAAGAACTGTACAAAAAAGATCTTCACGACCCAGATAATCATGATGATGTGATCACTAATCTAGAGCCAGACATCTTGGAATGTGAAGTCAAGTGGGCCTTTGAAAGCATCACTAC
>SJYT01045663.1:151542-205065 GCA_006410635.1 Cephalophus harveyi
GTCCGTCTAGTCAAGGCTATGGTTTTTCCTGTGGTCATGTATGGATGTGAGAGTTGGACTGTGAAGAAGGCTGAGCGCCGAAGAACTGATGCTTTTGAACTGTGGTGTTGGAGAAGACTCTTGAGAGTCCCTTGGACTGCAAGGAGATCCAACCAGTCCATTCTGAAGGAGATCAACCCTGGGATTTCTTTGGATAGAATGATGCTAAAGTTGAAACTCCAGTACTTTGGCCACCTCATGTGAAGAGTTGACTCACTGGAAAAGACTCTGATGCTGGGAGGGATTGGGGGCAGGAGGAGAAGCGGACGACTGAGGATGAGATGGCTGGATGGCATCGCTGACTCGATGGACGCGAGTCTGAGTGAACTCCGGGAGATGGTGATGGACAGGGAGGCCTGGCGTGCTGCGATTCATGGGGTCGCAAAGAGTCGGACATGACTGAGCGACTGAACTGAACTGAACCATAGTCTACAGAAAATTTCTGAAAGAATAACTCACTCAATCCCCCCAATAATCCCACTGGAGATCTGCTATTGCACCCCTTATACAGATGAAGAAAATGGAGGCTCAGAAAGTCTAAGTCATCTGCCCAATTTACACAGCTAGTGTCCAAGATCAGGGCTCTTAAACGGACATAGAGGACAGAGTTATGGAGAGGGGAGGAGAGGGTGAGATGGATGGAGAGAGTAACATGGAAACGTACATTACTATATGTAAAATAGATAGCCAACGGGAATTTGCTGTATGGCTCAGGGAACTCAGAGTTTTTATCAACCTAAAGGGGTGGGATGGGAAGGGAGGTGGGAGGAAGATTCCAGAGGGAGGGGACGTATCTACACCTAATGGTTGATTCATGTTGATGTTTGGCAGAAAACAACAGAATTCTGTAAGGTAATTATCCTTCTATTAAAAAATAAATAAATTGAAAAACAACAACAACAAAAAAAAAAACTGTGATCCAACCCTCCCCTTCATCAGGAAGGTGGCACGTAACCCAAGTTCACCCAATCAGAGTGCCCTGGCCTCCCTCCCAGAGTGACGGGGGTGTGGATGGAGATGTGATCTGAAGACACCAATCCAATCCTGGCAGGGCTTTTATGGAAAGACCTCTCTCTCTGCAGGAGTGGCCTAGCAGGAGCCATCGACTCCCATCTGCAGCTGGGAGTAAGGTCAGATCCAACCGAACCAAATGGACTGGGAGTGGGGGAGAGGAAGTTTCCCAAAGGGAAATCAAGATGCTGTTTCCAGGGGAAGAGGGAAGGAGGGCTGTCCAAACAGCAGATGGTCATCACAGTCACAATCACCAGGAGGCTCTGTGAGGTGAGCCAGCTGCTGACAAGTATCAGACCATTGGCTTCCTTGTGACCCCAGACCATCCAGCACACGTACTGATCAGGTCCCAGTCCAGAAGAAGGGTCCAGGTCAGAAAGTGATTCAAGGACCCCCTGATGAGCCAGGGAGGCATTGAATTTGCTCCCCAGTTTAAATGCGGGACTCAGATTATTTAAGTTTTATCTGCAACTCACTGCCCTCTTGCTGACACTAATTATTTTGTCAGGATGCTTCTCTAGTGCCAGGCTCTGCTTTTCCCCAGCAGCCTCCCCGGGGCTTGGCTGTAAACAGAAGGGTGGATGTGGATGAGCCCGGAGCGTCAGAACTGCGGCGCTGAGATAACGGGTGCAGCTGTGCGGTGAGAGCGGGGTGAAGTTTGAGAGTCTCTCTCTGTTTGTGCATCCCCGTCACCTGCTCCCTGCCACCAGCGCTGGTTGAAAATGACAAGACTACCTAGAGGTCATTTATCAACCCCACCACCTGCCAAGCCCACTTAGCACCTGGTCCCATCCATTCCCCCTCCTAACTCTTCTTCAAAATCCACTCTCTGTCGCCCATTTTTTCCCTGTATCACCTCTGCCTGACCGTAGCATCCCGCTCACTGATCATACCGCCACCCTTGCCGTGTGCACTAAGTCGCTTCAGTCGAGCCTGACCCTTTGCGATCCTGTGGACTATAACCCACCAGGCTCCTCTGTCCATGGGATTCTCGAGGCAAGAAGACTAGAGTGGATTGCTCCAGGCATCTTCCCAACCCCGGGACTGAATCCACATCTCCTGTGTCTCCTGCATTGCAAGTAGATTCATTACCTCCGAACCACTGGGAAACCCTCCACTGTTGCCATCCAGAAGCAAAGACAGCCCTAAAATCCACTCCGCTCACTCATGAACACCCTGCCAGAGTCCCCTATTGCCCTCAGAATAAAGTCCAGGCTTCTTGGCGTGGCTTGGAGGAACCTGCGCGGCTTGGCCACTAGCACTTCTTTCTAGCTTCCTGTCACTATCTCACAATGAACTCTGGGTTCCTCGGATGCACGAAGTTCCCTCCCCTCTCTGAGGTCTTTGCTTTTGCTGTTTCCTCTACTTGCAACACTTCTCTCCCTGTCTTCACCGGCTTAAATCCCAGCCATCTTTCAGTGCTCAGCAGAGAACCCACTGTCTGGAGAAACGCTAGCCTGCCCTCCTGCAGGCTCCCATAGCGCTCTGCTCTCTGCCAGTCGCGAGTGGACCGTCTTTCTTTATTTGCCATAAAACATGCCCACACGGAGTATGTGTGTAGGGGGGAGGGACTTTGGCTTGTTGATCAGTTTCTCTAGCACAACGCCTGGTACATAAAAGGCTCCCAGTAAAGTATCTGTTGGGCTTCCTCAGTGGCTCAGTGGTAAAGAACCCGCCTGCCAATGCAGGAGATGTAGGTTTGATCCCTGGGTTGGGAAGATCCTCTGGGGAAGGAAATGGCAACCCACTCCAGTGCTCTTGCCTGTGAATCCCAACAACAGAGGAGGCTGGCAAGCTACAGAACCTGGGGACGCAAAAGAGTCAGACAGACTTAACAACTAAACAACAGCAAATTTTTGTTAAATGAAATGACCTTCCCAAACACGTATCATCCCTATTTGACATTTTTAGCTTTTTTTGGAGAATAATTGCTTTACAGTACTGTGTTGGCCTCTGCCATACATCAACATGAACGTTTTTAGCTTTTTATTGAAGCATACAGACTGGTTCCGAATAGGAAAAGGAGTACATCAAGGCTGTATATTGTCACCCTGCCTATTTAACTTGTATGCAGAATACATCATGAGAAACACTGGGCTGGAAGAAGCACAACCTGGAATCAAGATTCCCAGGAGAAATATCAATAACCTCAGATATGCAGATGACACACACTTATGGCAGAAAGTGAAGAGGATCTAAAAAGCCTCTTGATGAAAGTGAAAGAGGAGAGTGAAAAAGTTAGCTTAAAGCTCAACATTCAGAAAACGAAGATCATGGCATCTGGTCCCATCACTTCATGGGAAATAGATGGGGAAACAGTGGAAACAGTGTCAGACTTCATTTCTGGGGGCTCCTCCAAAATCACTGCAGATGGTGAATGCAGCCATGAAATTAGAAGATGCTTACTCCTTGGAAGAAAAGTTATGACCAACCTAGATAGCATATTCAAAACAGAGACATTACTTTGCCAACAAAGGTCCATCTAGTCAAGGCTATGGTTTTTCCAGTGGTCATGTATGGATGTGAGAGTTGGACTGTGAAGAAGGCTGAGTGCCGAAGAACTGATGCTTTTGAACTGTGGTGTTGGAGAAGACTCTTGAGAGTCCCTTGGACTGCAAGGAGATCCATCCAGTCCATTCTGAAGGAGATCAGCCCTGGGATTTCTTTGGAAGGAATGATGCTAAAGCTGAAACTCCAGTACTTTGGCCACCTCATGAGAAGAGTTGACTCATTGGAAAAGACTCTGATGCTGGGAGGGATTGGGGGCAGGAGGAGAAGGGGACGACCGAGGATGAGATGGCTGGATGGCATCACTGACTCGATGGACGTGAGTCTGAGTGAACTCCGGGAGATGGTGATGGACAGGGAGGCCTGGCGTGCTGCGATTCATGGGGTCACAAAGAGTTGGACACGACTGAGCACCTGAACTGAACTGAGCTGAATGCACATATAGAAAAGTATGCCCGTCATCAGTTTACAGACTGGGGTGACTACAAGACAAAGCTGCTGCACAGGTTTTCCTGTAAATATAAGCTTTAATTCTACCTGGGTAAATCCCTAAAATTGAGATGTTGGGCTAAGTGTAGATTCAACTTCACACAGAGACTGCCAAACCACTTGCAAAAGTAGCTTTACCATCTCACCTTCTCACCACCAAAGCCTAAGAGCTCTGGTTGTTCTGCTTGTTTGTCAACACTTGGTATTGTCAGTTTCTTTTATTTCAGCCATTTGATTAAGTGTCTAGTGGTATTTTATTGTGCTTTTATTTGCATTTCCCTAATGCATAATGCATAAATTGACTCAGTGAACATGAATTTGAGCAAAACTCCAGGAAATGGTGGAGGACAAGAAAGCCTGGCACGCTGCAGTCCAGGGGGCCGCAGAGTCAGACACGACTTAGACAACAAATGTGAGATGCGGTGGAGCGTATTTTGTGTGCTTATTTGCCATTGGTGTATCTTCTTTGATGAAGTATATTTTCAAACCTTTTGAGCTTCAGAGTTCCTTATATATTCTGCATTCAAGTCCTTTATCAGATAAGTAATTTACCAATATTTTCTCCCGTTCTATGACTTGTTTTTTTCTCTTAATAGTATGTTTCAAAGAATAGAGTTCCTAATTTTGATGAATTCCAATTTATCGATTTGTTCTACAGCGTGAAAACCTTCTCTGGGCAATAAGCCAAGACAATCATAGAACTCCTATTGACTCCCTTCTCTCAGAGATAACTGTGATCACTGCTATATATGAGCATATATGTTGCTTTTTTTTCCCCTAACTTTTGAATAATTTAAAGAAGAAGGGTAAATCTAGCCTCTGTTACTTCATCTTGATTTGAGTAAAAATCTCTACAAGTTTTGATACTTAATCTTTTCATTATCATTGAATTGAAAATATTTTCTAATCTCCACTGTAATTTCTACACTTGATCTTAGCCAAAAGGCCAAAAAGTGACCCACGATAATTTCTTCAACATATCAGTTATTTATTCCAAACACGTGGGAGTTTTCTAGTTGTATTTGAATTAATTTCTAGCTTAATTCTACTATAATCAGAAAATATATTCTGTGTGATTTCAGCCCTTCAAAATTTGTAGAGACTTGCCTTATGGCCTAAAGTGTAGTCTATTTTGTTAAATGTTCCATGAGCTCTTGACAAAAATGTGCACTCTGTAGTTCTAGGGTGCAACGTTCTATATATGGCAATTAGGTCAACTTATTAATAATGTTAAATGTTCTAAATCCTTAGCTGTTCTGATTGTTTTTTTCCTACCAGTTACTGATAGCATATTAAAAATCACTTAATAAGATTGGGATTTGTCTACTTCTCCTTTTGAAAGTGAAAGTGAAAGTCGCTCAGTCATGCCCAACTCTTTGGGACCCCATGGACTATACAGTCCATGGAATTCTCCAGGCCAGAATACTGGAATGGGTAGCCATTCCCTTCTCCAAGGGATCTTCCCAAACCAGGGATCGAATCCAGGTCTCCCTCATTGCAGGCGGATTCTTTACCAGCTGAGCCACCATGGAAGCCCAAGAATACTGGAGTGGGTAGCCTATCCTTTCTCCAGGGGATCTTCCCGACCCAGGAATCGAACCAGGGTCTGCTGCATTGGAGGTGGATTCTTTATCAGCTGAGCTTGTCAATTTTAAGGCTATGGTATCATACACAAACGAATTTAGAATTGCCATATATTTCTTAGAGAGTGTGATTTTTATCCTTATGGACTATCCTTCTTTACCTCTAGTAATATTTTTACCTTCCAGTGTATTTTCAGACAACACTACTACCTGAATTTTCTGTGGCTCTACTTCTGTTGGCTGTATCTTATTTTTTTTTTTTAATCTTTTGTCTTTCTGCTTACTTTTTGTTGTATGCTAGACATTGCAGGTGAAAATGCAGAGGAGTTTAACCTCTACATCATATTTTCTTAGACTGGATTCTCCAGAAAGTAGAAGCTGAGACCTTGACCTGTACATAGTTCATTTGGGGTGATAATCCAAATGCACAGGCCTGGGGTTCCGAGTAGAATATAACAGGGAAAAAGAAAAAAACAATTTCTGGGTACCTCCTTGAGTTGGTCATTACCTTAAGCTACTGGTGACTGATCCTGCCAAGACCTCCTAAAAAATATAAATATATCTCAGAATTTTCTTCCTGAAGAATGGAAGGGAGATGCACTTATTCTACAACTCACATCTCCCATTGATCAAGAGTTGCTCTGTAAGTGGATAACTCCCTTTTACTTCCAAGCTGCTTGTGTATGAATGAAAGGCAGGTTCCCACAGGCAGAGGCACCAGAGAGCCCCTGGTCTGGGAAGTTAAGGGATATGCAGAGGCTGACGCAGTGTTCTCCAGTGACACCTCATAAAGCTAGCTCTGGGAGCTGAGGCAGCAATGAAATACAGGGCAACAGGATGCAAGGAAGGGCAAATGTAAATGTTCCGATCTCTTTCCAAAGATTTACCTTTACTTCTGGCAGACAACCAGGTTAAGATCAACTTAATCCAATCAGGGACTGAGATGACTCACTGCTGAGCTTCAGTCTTTCTGAGAGAGGATCTGTTTCTAAGCTCGTCCTTACTCCTAGGGAGCAGCTCTCCAGGGCTCCAGCTGAAATCTGAGGCTGTTCAACAGGGCCCCTCTTTCTTGGCAGGCCCTGAATGCCAATGTTTGTTGGCCTAGCTCTATAAATCTGCCAAGAGTACTGCTCAGCCCATCAGCCCCTGCTTCCAAATCAGCAAATGCCTCAAAAGGAAAATTGTTTGAAATACTAGACTCAAGCCTGGGAGCTTCTCTTTTTTGCTGGGATCTTGGACCCTCAAATCCTGGCCGCCTTAGCAGCTTTCTAAAACCTTCAAAGGGATTTTTTTTCTTTTGGTCTAGGTTTCCCATTCATCCTCAGCAGGAAGACTGGCCCAAGACAAGCTAGGCTGCCATTGCCAGAAACAGGACACCCTCAGTTGCCCGTGAAAAGGTTAATGGTGAGCATGGCACCATGATGCTAAAAACTGCCGTAGAGAATCGAGTCATCTCAAAAGCCAAGTCTGAGCTCTGCATCCATTGAAGAACGGTTCCATCCTTTGTCATCTCTGTTTTGCAGGATCCTCCTAGGGCTGGCACAACGCCTAGCATTTAGCACATACTTAAAATGTACCAATAAATAATCTGCATACCAAGCTGCTTTTTGTGTCTGTGGAGGATGCCTGTAGGGGCTGGGAAGAGCATGCCCCATCTCAAAGTCTCTTTGCTGCTGCTAAGAAGCTGAGGTGGAGGTTCACAGACTTCATCAGTCATAAAAACCTCTTGCAAAGACTATGATATCAGCTCATTTCTGCGCTCCTCTCTGCAGATTCTCATTTAACCCTAAAGCCAGTGTCCATCAAGAGAATCTACCCAGGGCGACAACGACCCCAGCACGGGTATCTGCCCAGGACCCAAAATTCTTGATTTAGGGAAGACTCAGTCTAGGGACTCCCCCTTGAAGAGGACCTCTTGGCTAAGAGGAGCTGCGGTTGAAGGTACAGTATCTGCTGGGCTGGTATTCTCCAAAATGTAGAACCTCTATGACTTCGGATGGTGGGGAGGAGGCAGCACCATATTAAAAAGCATCGAGTCAGAGAGGGGGCAGCTCCTGATCTGTCATCCTGTAGGATAAAGGCTCAGGACGGTGCCACGATGTCTCTAAGAGTCCTCTAACACCTGTCCTTTTCCCCTTGGACAAAAAAAGGGGCAGGTCTCAGGTTAAGAGCTTTCTTAGGCAACAGCATCTAGCTGGTATATAATGGAAGCTATAATGGAAGTAATGACATTACTTCCATTGTAGCTCTATTTCCTATAAATCCTACTTTTAGAACATGATCTTGGATTCTCCTATTTATGCAAGTTTCCCTTTAAGTAAACATGTGAGCTTATGTAAACAAAAATATTAAGTTACTAGTAGCCTGAATCATACATAAATATGGCAAAACTCAGGAAGGTTGTGCGCAAAGAAGTGAAATTTGAGGAAGAGTGTACTTAAGGAGTTCTCCTTCACTTGGAGCAGACAGGTGTGACATGAAGACTCCAGAGAGCAAGAGAACCAAAGCAAATGACCTCCTCTAGGGCATATCACCTAACTGGGGAGGATCCAGGGTGAGTGGGCCAGACGGTCAGGCTGCCTGAAGTGCCCCTCTCCCTGAGATGTGTTCCACTGGGTTCTAATGACGCATTTATCAGTGATCCTATTTCAGATATAAACGTTCTGAGGAATTGAGCATCCTCAGTAGCATCCCTGATGCCTGCCCTTTGAGACTGAACCAGGACAAGTGTTGACCCACATGAAAGTTCTCAGAGATGGGGGAAGGTGAGAACTTCCGTGTGGGTGGCTGGGACCCGAGAGATCTGGGAAGAATGCTCGAGCAGGCAGGTGCCTTTTTCATAAGCATTCACGAAATGCTTTCCATGGGCCCCTGAACCTTCACCGTGGTGGACCTAATGCTCACCAACAATGGGGCAGCTCTTCCCACTTCCAGAAGCTCCCGCGTTCCATCAGTGAAGGCCACTGATTGGATCAGTACAAATTTGCTGCCAAAAAATGTAAGATCCATTCCACTCCTGCATATGTATCTGGAAAAAAAAAATGAAAACACTAATTCAAAAAGACACACGCGCACCAATGTTCCTAGTAGCACCATTGACAATAGCCAAGGCATGGAAGCAACCTAAGTGCCCATCGGCAGCAACAACTGGATAAAGAAGATGTGGTGTGTGTGTATATACACACGCATACAGAATGCGAGCTCTAAAAAAAGGAATTCTGCCATTTGCAGCAATGTGGATGGACCGAGAGAGTATTATGCTTGGTGAAATAAGTCAGAGGAAGACAAATACTGTATGTCACTTATATGTGAAATCTAAAAAATAACATAAAGGAATATATATATGCAAAACAGAGACAGACTCACAGACATAAAAAAGCAAGCTTGTGGTTACCAGAGGGGAGGGAGAGGGACAAATTAAGGGTGTGAGATTAACAGATACAGACTGCTGTACATGAAATAGACGAACCACCAGGATTTACCAAGTAGCGCAGGGAATTATGCGCTTCTCTGGTAGCTCAGACAGTAAAGAATCTGCCTGCAATGCAGGAGTCCCAGATTCGATCCCTAGATGAGGAAGATCCCCTGGAGAAGGAAACGGCAACCCACTCCAGTACTCTTGCCTGGAGAACCCCATGGACAGAGGAGCCTGGTGGGCTTGAGTCCATGGGGTTGCAGAGTCAGACACAGCTGAGCGACTAACACAGACGTGCACACATACAGGAAATTATACCCATGATCCTGTAATAACCTACAATGGAGAATAATCGGCAAGTGCTGAGTCACTATGCGGTATACCTGAATCTAAAATTATATTGTAAATCAACTATATACTTCAATTAAAAAAGAAAAAGTAAGGTCTGCAGATGGCACAGCCATGAGGGAGCAGAGGAAGTCAATGACCCTGCCTGCCACGTGACCTAAGATGAACAACCCTTCTTCCCCCAAACCACTGTGACGGTGACAGGGTCACCCACAGCTCTCACACCCACAGCTAATTCCTCATCACGCAGCTTTCACAAATGAGTGATGGGGAAGATATTTATCAGGGAAATCTTTCTGTCGATGTAGCCACCCAGAGTACGGAACGTTTTTCTTCTTCAATTTCTGTCTTGTGCTTCCTGCAGAAGCAAATAAGAATGAGTTAAGGAGCCTCTCTGGGAAGGCAGGAGATAAATATACATGTTTCAGAACCAAGAAACATCCCGCCTGCAAGGGATGGAGGCTGAAGAGAGAGGAGCAAAATGTAAAACGGCAGCCCAAGCGTCCAGAGTGGCTGGCAAATGCGTTTTGTTTGAAACAAGCAGTGTGGTTGGTGGGCTTTTTTTTAATGTTTAAAATATGTAAACATTCAGATATCTAAAACAAAAATTCCAGTTATCTGGCTTCTCTGGAAAAATAAGTTCTGACTCCATGGTAGGAAAGACGGCAACTGCCTGGCAGAGTGAGGGGGCCGAGGTGCAAGCTCTCTGGTTTGCCTCCACCCTCCCAGCCCACCTCACTCATTCCCTCCCGAGTGATCAACTCCCCTTGGTTTGCCCCAGATGGTTCTGGTCTTATAACTGAAAGTCCCGTGTCCTAGGAACCCAGTCAGTCCTGGGCAAACCCAGACGGTTGCCCGCCTTAGGTATCTGCCTGGTCCCAAGAAACAGAGGCGATAATACTCACATAGTTGGTGTTTCATGCTAAGCAGAGTTCTAAGCATCTTAACCAAATTAACTCCCTTAATCTTCACAGAAACCTCATCGTATGAGGCAGGTACTGAAACCATCCTCATTATTACAGATGAGAAACTGACGCGCAGAGAGCTGGAGTCATACCCAGCCCAGAGGACTCTGCTATGGGCTGGGGCTTCAGTCTCATTCCTGTGTGCGTGTGCACACACGTGTGTGTTAGGCCCTCAGTTGTGTCCGACTCTTTGCGACCCCATGGACTCTAGCCCACCAGGCTCCTTTGTCCATGCGATTCTCCAGGCAAGAGTACTGGAGTGGGCTGCCATTTCCTTCTCCAAGGGATCTTCCTGACCCAGGGATCAAACCTGGGTCTCCCACATTGCAGGCAGATACTTTACCATCTAAGGCACTGGGGTCTCTAATCCAGGTGAGCCAAGGCCCCTCATTTTAGGCAGATGTGAAAGCAAGGCACACGGCCTGCTTCTCACCCACTTATCCCCATGGCGCTGTGTGGCAGATGTGTTCCTTGCCCGTGTTAGCCGCTCAGCTGAGAGTCTATGAAGATGAACTGCTTCGGGCTGTGGGAGCTACTTTGTGACAAAGGTCACGCTTGAGGATGGAGAGTCAACAGATTCAGGGTGGTAGAACAGCAAAGCCCAGCCACCAAAGCTCTCACGGAGGGAGCCCACCTCCAGATTCATTTACATACTGACACCGGGGGCTCCTCACCCTGCTACCTGCAACTGCAGTCACGCTCAAAACCCTCCAAGCCAGGCGTCAACAGCACGTGAACCGAGAACTTCCTGATGTCCAAGCTGGGTTTAGAAAAAGTAGAGGAATGAGAGATCAAATCGCCAACATCCGCTGGATCATCGAAAAAGCAAGAGAGTTCCAGAAAAACATCTACTTCTGCTTCATTGACTACACTAAAGCCTGTGACTGTGTGGATCACAACACACTGTGGAAAATTCTGAAAGAGGTGGGAACACCAGACCACCTGACCTGCCTCCTGAGAAACCTGTATGCAAGTCAGGAAGCAACAGTTAGAACCAGACATGGAACAGCAGACTAGTTCCAAATAGGGAAAGGAGTGTGTCAAGGCTACATATTGTCACCCTGCTTATTTAACTTCTATGCAGAGCACATCATGAGAATCGCTGGGCTGGAAGAAGCACAAGCTGGAATCAAGATTGCCGGGAGAAATATCAATAACCTCAGATATGCAGATGACACCACCCTCATGGCAGAAAGTGAAGAGGAGCTAAAGAGCCTCTTGATGAAAGTGAAAGAGGAGAGTGAAAAAGTTGGCTTAAAGCTCAACATTCAAAAAACTAAGATCATGGCATCCAGTCCCATCACTTCATGGGAAATAGATGGGAAAACAGTGGAAACAGTGACAGACTTTATTTTCTTGGGCTTCTTCAAAATCACTGCAGATGGTGACTACAGCCATGAAACTAAAAGACACTTGCTCCTTAGAAGAAAAGCTGTAACATACCTACAAAGCATGTTAAAAAGCAGAGACATTACTTTACCAACAAAGGTCCATCTAGTCAAAGCTATAGTTTCTCCAGTAGTCATGTACAGATATGAGAGTTGGACCATAAAGAAAGCTGAGCACCAAAGAATTGATGCTTTTGAACTGTGGTGTTGGAGAAGACTCTTGAGAGTCCCTGGGACTGCAATATCAAACCAGTCGATCCTAAAGGAAATCAGTCCTGAATGTTCATTGGAAGGACTGATGCTGAAGTTGAAGCTGTAATTCTCTGACCATTTGATGCGAAGAGCCAGCCCTTTAGAAAAGACCCTGATGCTGGGAAAGATTGAAGGCAGGAAGAGAAAGGGACGACAGAGGATGAGGTGGTTGGATGGCATCACCAACTCAGTGGACATGAGTTTGAGCAAGCTCTGGAGATTGTGAAGGACAGGGAAGCCTGGCGTGCTGCAGTCCATGGGGTTGCAAACAGTCAGACACAACTGAGCGACTGAACAACCACAAATATCCTAACTAATACACCATGGAACCCTCAAGAATACCTTTGCTTTTCCCATGAAGTCTAGAGCAGCTTGCTCCCTATTTTCCTTCTCTCTGTGCCCCTCATGACCTTATGGAGATTTCCAAGGTTTAGGAGCACCTCGTAAGCATGAGACACTCCAGACCAGTTTCACCATGCCAGGCACATTAAAGAGATCAGTTGGTTGATAAGCCAAAAGTTCACCATATGGAAGGGAACCAATTCAAGAGAAGGGCCAAGTTTTCCTGCAATTCACTCAAAAAGCAACACTGTATGCTGGGCTTCCCTGGTGGCTCAGACAGTAAAGAATCTGCCCGAAATGCAGGAGATCCCCTGGAGGAGGGAATGGCTTACCCGCTTCAGTACTCTTGCCTGGAGAATTCTACGGACAGAGGAGTCTGGCGGGCTGCAGTCCATAGGGTCCCAAAGAGTCAGACGCAACCAGCAACTAACACTTCCACTTTTCTTTGAGTTTCTACCAAAGGCCAAGAACCGTCCAGGCTGTGGTCCCTTCATGTCTCTCACATCACCTCACCCCATCACAGCGCCCTCAGAGCCTGGCTGTGACATTCACTGCCTCTAACGGGATGCTTCACCTTTCTGTGCCTCAGTTTCTCCACCTTTAAAGTGGAGATACTCACAATAATTCCAGCCTCCTGAGGTCATTGGGATGATTTAATAGAACAGTGATGGCAATGTTTTCAACAAAGCACCTGGCACGTAGAGATGCTCCATGAAAGTCCGTGATTATCTCTGTTTTGGGGTGGAAAGTGGAATAATTTAGAAAGGCCAGGACACCAGTGTTTCCAGTCTGCAATAAGGAGCTTAAAACCCCGAGATTCTCTCAAGGCACCCAAATATCTAAATTTGAGTTGAGACCCAGATTTGTCCAAGTACAAAACCTATCCTAGAGAGTGGAATATTATTTTGAAGTAGGTAATAAAGAGAAGGAAAAAAAAAAATTTTTATCCACATTTGGGATCCTAATAAAAAGCAAAGCCGCCTTTTGCATGGCAGCCTAAACATTTTTCAGGGAGACCTTTGATTAAAGACAATTACCCTTGCTTTGGTGATAGAAAAGCTGATCTCAGCGAATCAAGAAAGCTATCCCCAAATGACAAATGGAATTAAATATCCACTCAGCTATTCCAGATGGTCTCTGAAGCCATGGAACCACAGGACTTGATTACAATGACAAGCACAGGGTCACGGGCCCGGCTGGAAGAGAACGAAATCCACTTTGAAACGATTCTCCAATGACTTCAATTAACCATGGGCTAAAGCAGACAGTTAGCTGTATAAGCATAGATCTCTGTGCTTTTAATTAAATTTCCTCTAGTCTAAATGCTGCTTTGAGATTTTCAGAAGGAAAACACAATATCCAGGAAATGCAATTGGATCTGGTGTGTGTGTGTTATACGGAGTTCAGGTGGACCCTACCCACCCAGAAGCACGTGTAAAAGCTCTTTCGTTTGATGGTATTTATAATTATTATTAGCAACCTTTTCATATTAGCAACTCTACTCACTCGGTTCCCATCCGTCCTATAAGGGTCAGCCAACTCCAGCCCCCGGGGCCCAGTGTGGGCAGTGCCTGTTTCCCTAAACATAATTCTGGAACACGCTTGTTCGTTTCCACTTTACCTACGACCGCCTGCGTGCGGCCCCAGCAGAGCGGAGCCCTTAGGTGGCCGGCAAAGCCCCAGACGTTTGCTGAGCCTTGCAGAGGCCGTAGGGCAAAGCCCCCCTGAAGAGGCTGTGGGCCGTGCTCAGGAGTCTGGGCTTCATCCAGGAGGCGGCAGGGAGCCACTGAAAGGTTCGGAGGAGGCTGCAGAGTGGCCGCGGGGAGCGGGGGAGGTTGGGGCCCCAGCCCCGCCCGGGGCCACTCACCCCACCTGGATGAGGCTGCTGGTTGCAAACTCCTGTGAGGCTACTTGGGCGCTGTTGCTGGTGTGGCCAGCCCTCCTGCCAGGGAGCGGAGCCAGCCCCACAGGCCCGGGGGCAGTGCCCCTCCCTGACCAGGCTGCAGCCCTCAGCCAGCAGCTGGAGAGACGCCAGGCTCCCCGTGCCACACGGCTCCCAGCCGGACGGAGCCCAGGTGACCACAAGGCTCCCAGCCGGACAGAGCCCTGGGTGCCCACGAGGCTCCCAGCCAGATGGAGCTCCCAGCCGGACGGAGCCCCGGGTGCCCACAAGGCTCCCAGCCGGACAGAGCCCCGGGTGCCCACGAGGCTCCCAGCCGGATGGAGCTCCCAGCCGGACGGAGCCCCGGGTGCCCACGAGGCTCCCAGCCGGACGGAGCCCCGGGTGCCCACGAGGCTCCCAGCTGGATGGAGCCCCGGGTGCCCACGAGGCTCCCAGCCGGATGGAGTTCCCAGCCAGACGGAGCCCCAGGTGCCCACGAGGCTCCCAGCCGGATGGAGCTCCCAGCTGGATGGAGACCCGGGTGCCCACGAGGCTCCCAGCTGGACGGAGTCCCGGGTGCCCACGAGGCGCCTGCCCCCACAGCAGACCCTCCCGTGTCCTCTTTCCCTTCCCCCACGGCCAACACCAAACCCTTGTCATAAGCTCTGCTTCTGGGGGACCAAACAAGACAGCTGGATCCTCTTCTAAGAAAGATTGCTCCGTTGTCTCTCAGACAGTGATGGGATGGGAGTCCGGAAATCTGGTTGTGGCAGAAATGACGGGGCCCCGTGTCCCGGGTACCCGGGCCTCCCCCCCCACCAGTCAAGCACCAGGGCCAGACCGGACCCACCTCCCTCCTGGGAGCTCAGGAACCCGGCCTCCTCCGCCCACCTGCACAGCGGTCCCCAGAACCCCGACACCAGCACCTCTTACCACCTCTCCCTTGACCACACAGCAGCCAGACGGGCCCTGCTCCTCCCCGCTCAGACCCTCCCACGGATCCACTTTGCTCAGAATAAAGTCAACAACCTTCCTCTGAGCCGCAGGGACCTGTTGTGACTTGTGCCCCCCGCACGGCTCACCCCGAGCCCCCTCCCTGAGCCCCCTCCCCCGCTGCCCCCAGCTCACCGGCCCGGGCTCTGAGCACAGGCCTCCTCTCCCTGCTCCCGCTTCCTCCAGATCCGCGCCACTTGCCCCACGACCCCTTCCGTCCCACTCAAAGATCCCCTTCCCATCGAGACCATTCCTGAGCACCCCGTTTTAACAGCAAGTCCCCCTCCTGACTCGCAACCCTCCTTCCCTGCGCGGCTGGTCCCCCCTGCACCGGCCACCATCCGACATCAGCCTGGCTCTGACCTGCCGGCTTGGTGGAGGGTTTATCGTCCCCTTCCCTCCTAGCTCAGCTGGTCAAGGATCCGCCTGCCATGCAGGAGACCCCGGCTCGATTCCTGCGTTGGGAAGATCCCCTGGAGGAGGGATAGGCTACCCACTCCAGTGTTTTTGGGCTTCCCTGGTGGCTCAGATGGTAAAGAATCTGCCCACAATGCGGGAGACCTGGGTTTGAGCCCTGGAGAAGGGAACGGCTACCCACTCCAGTATTCTGGCATGGAGAATTCCATGGACTGTATAGTCCATGGGGTCCCAAAGAGTCAGACACGACTGGGCAACTTTCACTTCACTCATCACCCCTACTAGACCACGAGGGCGTCCCTCGGGGCTCAGTGGGAAACAATCCGCCTGCCCATGCAGGCAACCCGCGTTGGATCCCTGGGTGGGGAAGGTCCCCTGGAGAAGGAAATGGCAGCCCACTCCAGTACTCTTGCCTGGAGAATCCCAAGGACAGAGGAGCCTGGCGGGCTACAGTCCACGGGGCCTCAGAGAATTGGACACGACTGAGTGACTGAGCAACAAGTAGGCCATGAGCTCCAGGAGGACAAGAAAATGAGTCTGTTTGCTTTCGCTGTGTCCACAGAGCCCAGCAGAGCTGTGTGTGGGCAGGAAGGTCCTCAGTGAACATTTATGTGGAGGAAAGAAGCAGGTAGGGAGGACTGTTCCTCTCTTCCCTAAGCAGAGGCATCCACTTCTCCCCACTATTTCAGGTCCAGACCCGCTCGCCCTCTCCCAGGCAGGCAGGCAGGCAGCAGAAAGGAATCGGAGAGTGAGCGGCCCCGCCTGGGTCTCAGCTTTAACAGTGTTTCAAGATGTGACAACGTGGAGCCAACACGGGCTGGACCTGTGTTCAAATCCCAGCTTCTCCCCCGACCCGCTGAGTGACCTCAGGCCAGTTACTAAACCTTGCTGGAGTGGAGGGTGCCTCCACGTGGCGCTAGTGGTGAAGAGTCTTCCAGCCAAAGCGGGTGACGCAAGGTCGGGAAGATCCCCTAGAGAAGGAAATGGCAACCCCACTCCAGTACTCTTGCCTAGAAAAGCCTGTGGACAGAGGAGCCTGGCGGGCTACAGTCCATGGGGTCACAAAGAGTCGGACGTGACTGAGCGCACACATCTTGGGCTAGAGAGGTGGGCAGGGCAACGTTTAGGGCACGGGGGGCCCTGGGAGGGGAGCTGAGTAACACAGTCTGAGTTTAGTGTCCTTGCTTGGAAGACGAGGAGAAAGATCATCAAAAAAAGACTGTGCCTACTCACCCAAAGGACAGCTTTAAAAACAGAAGAAGGTGCCCCCGACCTCTGAAGTCTTCCTCCAGAGCCGCCAGATCTGAGAACAGAAGACTGCGGTTTCAGCTTAGCTTTTAGGCTTAAATTAGTTCCACCTGCATCAATTTACTAGTAAATGAGGGCCGTTTATGTCATGCTTTGAGTAGAGCAAATTATCGTTTTCTTCGAGCAAGTCCACCAGATGACCAAAGGAAGGGGCGCAAGCTCAGGGGAGACTGTCCCATTTTGTTCAAATGACAGAAAACCACGTGTGAACCTGAGCAAATTTAATTTTCTGCTCCAGCTCAATAGTTGCAGCAAAGATTTTGAGAAACCAAATTGGATTTTCGGGAAGGGGCGATGTCTTTTAACACGTGCCACTGCAGCTGGGCAGATTCAACTTGTTGCATCCAGAGGGCAGTTTCCCCGGGCATGCCGAGGAGCTCACAGTTTATGTGAACCTAAGCAAGGAAATGGGGCTTCCCAGGTGGCTCAGTGGTAAAGAACCCGCCTGCAATGCTAGCGGTGCAGGTTCGACCTCTGGGTCAGGAAGATCCCCTGGAGCAGGGCATGGCAACCCACTGCAATATTCTTGCCATGGAAAAATCCTATAAACAGAGGAGGCTGATGGGCTACAGTCTAGGGGCTGGGTTGCAAAGAGTCAGATCTAACTGAGCACAAAGCAGCAAAGAAATAGACCTTTAGCCCTAAGCAGACGGGGAGGATTTTAGCCAAGGTCTTGAGGCACTTTATTCCCAGGGTCTCATAGAATTGGGAGAAATAATGACCCAGCTTTCAGAAATATAGACTTTGAGGTGGAAGATATTTTGGACATCACCTAGGAGATGCACCTAGGGCTCTCTCAAACTCTGGCCAGGAGGGCGTTTAAGAGAGTTCAGCTATCAGTTACAATGAATCCTCCTATTAAGAAAGGTATATTTTTCAATCAATCTTTTTCATTGCATCTCAGAGTCTCTGTTTAGTTCCTTACGGATTGCTCTTGAACCAACAGACTTTAGGCTCCAGGACAATAGTTTCCCCCTAGAATTTAAAAACAAAACACTGTATCCCTTTCTTTGTAGACCAAGATGTCAGCAAGTACTTTCTGTAAAGGGCCTGAGGGTACATCCGTTAGACTTTGATGTCTCTGTTGCAACTAAGCTCTGCTATTTGAGAGCAAAAGCAGACGCAGATGGTAAGTAAAACTAATGAGTAGGGCGGGTCTCCACAAATCTTCATCACCAAGCTATGTCTGACTCTTTGTTACCCCAAGGACTGTAGCCCACCAGGCTTCTCTGTCCATGGGATTCTCCAGGCAAGAATACTGGAGTGGGTTGCCATTTCCTCCTCCAGGGGATCTTTCCAACCCAGGGATTGAACCCACATCTCCTGCATTGGAAGGCTGATTCTTTACCACTGAGCCAGCAGGGACAGAAAAGGGGGACCGAAAGGGGCTCCCGATGGCCTGGGTCAACCAAACCATCGGTCATCTGCCACACCTCTGCCAACTGTTCACCCAGAACCTGCTCGAATACCTCCAGGGATGGGGCTCCCTTTGGAGAGCTGGAAAATTCTTAATTTGGAGTTATAATTGGTCTCCCTGTGACTTCACCTATGGATTCCACCCTCTGGAGTTTCAGAAAACAAGTCTATGCTTTTAGATACAGGACTACTTATGTGTATGTGTGTATTTTGAGAGAAGATAGTAAGAAGGGAGGAAGGAGATTATTACATCATTCTCACCGACTCTGCGTGTGTGTGTTTGTGTTAGTCATTGAGTCGCGTCTGACTCTATGCGACCCCATGAACTGCGGCCTGCCAGGCTCCTCTGTCCCTGGGATTCTCCAGGCAAGAATACTGGAGTGGGTTGCCGTGCCCTCCTCCAGGGGGTCTTCCTGACCCAGGGATCGAACCCCGGTCTCCTGCACTGCAGGCGGATTCTTTACCATGTGAGCCCCCAGGGAAGCCCTAGTGACTATGTATCGATATCTAATTAGGATTTACCCTGTGTTTACTATGCGCCGGGCACGTTACAGATACCGCCCAGCTTCATACTCACAGCACCGCTGTAGGAGGTAGGGATTGTTGGATGCGCTCCTTCAGATGTCAACACCAAGCTTCAGAGAGCTGGCAGCCCCTTCCAGAGCCCCACAGATGAAACCTGTCTGACCAGGAGTCACCCCAGGCTCAAGATGGCCTGGGCTCTCGGCCAGCACACGCCCCTCCATGCTCACAGGCCTTGGAGCCTGGTCCTTTGCCACGAAATATTTCCCATTTGTGTTATTCAAGTATTGCTTTCCCTTTAAAAAAATTTTAAGCACAGGATTCACCCATAATCCCATCACACACAGGTAACGATTATTACTATCTTTCATATATATAATATATATGTGCATTCATATTTATACCTATATACATCGATACAGTCATGACTATACATTCCTCATATATATATAATCTGAATGTAGACAGATGGTTCGGTTTTTTACAAAACTGAGATGATACTATGTATGTGATTTTGTAACCTGTATTTTCTACCCAACAGTATATCTGGACCATCTTTCCATAGCAACACATAAAGCTCTGTATCAATTTTATGAGTGCCTGGCAGTCTGTACAGGGATACACCAACACGTTTCTAACTAGCCACCTCTCGTTAGACATTAATCTTCTCCAAATAGAAATGTTCCAACACATCTTTGCACACACATCTTTGTGTGAGTCTATTTCTTGGGTTACTGCCTATGGGGAAAGTGGGTGGGGGGTCACAGGTGAAGGGCTGGGAAGCTTCAGTGGTAACCCTGGCGCTCCTCGGAGCCACGTGGAGAGGGCTGGCTCCCCCACCCCCAACCCACATGGGATGTTATCTTTTTCTAATCTTGGCCAAGCTTTCTGGCCAGGGATGAATAATGTAACAAACTACATCTTGTTATCTTTTATTACCAGTGAGACTGACTTTCTTCCAATGCCAGGCAGTTCCAACCTGTCTCAGGCATCATTATAGTACAACAGGATGCCCAAGGGTAGGGGAGACCCAAGGTGGGGTTCAGACCACACATGTTTTGGAGGCATCTGCCCAGGGCGTCTCTGCCTGAGGGGATCACTGGTCCCACGTGGGCGCTGCCCGGCTGCCAAGGCCTCCGAGGATTTCAGGCTCTGGAGGTGGAACAAGATCGTCTGGTCAAAAGCTCGTGTGACCCAGTCACTCCAGGGTGGCAGTGGACACCTCTCCGGTTTCAGTCAGCTCTGCCTGGGCTAAACCACGAGCCTGGCACCTCAGGCCTTCCCTCCCTCTGCTGGCCCAGAACAGCCAGAAAACCCCCCAGCTGGAGGCTGCCTGGTGCTAACTTCACCCGGGGCCTGGGGGGTGGGGGAGGGCAAGTGACGCCAGTCTGCAGAGACGCATAGGCCTTCGATCCCCTTCCTACTGGGTACTTCAAAGCCAGGCGTTAGATGAGATTCACCTTAGCTATCAACCCTGGTGGCCCAGACAGTGAATAATCCGCCTGCAATGCAGGGGACCTGGGATCGTTCCCTGGGTCAGAAAGATCCCCTGGAGGAGGGCGTGGCTACCCACTCCAGTGTTCTTGCCTGGAGAATCCCATGGACGGAGGAGCCTGGCGGGGCTGCAGTCCAGGGGGTTGCAAAGAGCTGGACACGACTGAGGGGCTAACACATCATTTCACTCACGAGGCTTAACCTCTTGCCATTTTATAAATTCAGGAAATTCTTCTCATTCAAGTGCTCGGCTGGAGGTGTGACAAACCGATGCTGCTGTGAGTGCCCCACGAGGGGCGAGAGGCGCGGAGACACCCACCGTTTCCCCCTGCTCAGCGTCCCTCAGCACCCCGCCCTCCGCCCAGATCCTCTCCTGCCCTTTCCTGAGCCTTCCTCCAGCCTGGGCTCTGGCCTATGTGCCTCTGCCTCTCCGTCAGGTCCCAGGTAAGTTACTTAGCTTCCCAGAGCCTCAGTTTGCTCATCACTAAAACGGGGCCATAGTAATACCTTTCTCCCAGTGTTGTTATGAAACTTAAATGAGATCAGCTGGCTAACATAATTTTATAAACTACCATACATAGACCCAACTTGGTTTTATTTCACAAGGCCTGATTGAACAGCTGGTTGCGCTCTAGTATAACTGCTCCTTGAATATAAAGGAGGAGTGGGACAGCTCACAGAGAAGCTAAATTATAGTTATTTGGTTTCGCTGCCCCCACCTCCCCGCTCCAGGTCTCCAATTTGGGCCCTTCACAAGGTTCACGATCACTAATATTTGTTGACTTGAATCAAGAGAAGGTGGTTGAACCCACAACTGTAGGTCTGAACTCTTGAGCTCCTCCCAGCTTGCTGCAGCTCCAGAATCTGGCGGCTGCATGTCGTCTTTGGTTCATCCATTCAGCAGGCGCTGCTGCTGCTGCGTCGCTTCAGTCACGTCCGACTCTGTGCGACCCCAAAGACGGCAGCCCACCAGGGCGAGCCCCAAATGTCTAGTCCTGTGCAGAGGAAATCCCCGGAAAGGCAAGAAAGAGGCCCTATTGTCAAGCTGCTCAGCATGCCGAAGAGGAGACACACGCACAGCCTGCGCCCCTGCTGTGCGGACAGACAACGGCCAGGCCACCGATGACTAGGCTCCTGACCTGCGTCTTTGTGCCACCAGCCCAGAGTGGCCAGGGCTTGCTCAGTGACCGCCAGCTTCCCAAGCCAGTCCTTGGGTTCCCATTTCACAGTCTCCATACGACATGCATTTCAATGGAGATGCCGCCCAGCTGGAAATGAGGTAGGGGTTGGGGAGAGGGAGGAGAGGCAACGCTTGGCGACAAAGCCAGAGAGAGCAGTCTTACCGCTAACAGCTATGCTGCCTGGCCTGCGAGAGAGAGAGAGAGAGAGAGAGAGAGAGAGAGACGGAGGGGAGGGAGAAACCTGGCAGTGAAAGGGTCAGCCAGGCTCCTCTGTTCATGGGATTCTCCAGGCAAGAATACTGGAGTGGGTTGCCATTCCCTTCTCCAGGGGATCTTCCCGACCCAGGGGTTGAACCTGGGTCTCCTACATTACAGGCGACTTCTTTACCATCTGAGCCACCAGGGTTCATAGGGAGAAACCTAAGCCCTAAATAAAGAATAAAACCTCTCTCTGGACACAGATTTTGAGCAAGCCACACCCGCCTTAACAGCGGAATTAACTCCTTCCAGCCAGACCTAGGAGCCTGTGAATCAGCTGGAGGCGTGTTCAACACCTGACCCCTGAGCCCACCCCCAGCGTCTGAGCGGGCTGCAGGCTGCCCTAACAACAGGCCCTAACAACAGGGGGCTCCAAGGATGGACAGTGACCGCTCCCAGGGCTGGGGCTGGACGCCCGGGGCAGGAGCCGGCCAGGCCTGGCTCTGGTGGGAGCTCTTCTCCCGGCTGGCAGGTGGCCGCCTCCTCACCGTGTCCTCACAGGGCAGGCAGAGAGCCAAGGGCTACTCTTTGAGGTCTCTTCTTATAAGGGCGCTGATCCCACCATGAGGACCACACCCTCAGGATCTCATCCAATGCCTCATCAACTCCCAAAGGCCCCGTCTCCAGACACCATCACTGTCAGGCTCCAGCACATGAATTTCGGGGAACACAGGCTCATTCTTCCTCTGCCCCCTCACAGCTCATGTTCTTCTCACTTGTAAAATACATTCATTCTATCCCAACAGACCCAAGAATCTTAACTCATTCCAGTATCAACGCTGAAGTCCAAAGTCTTGTCATCTAAATCAGACATGGGTGAGACTCAGGGTACCATTCGTCCTGAAGCTTCGTCCTGGAGCTGGTGTCCTTTACGCCAGCTGTGACCCTGTGAAACACAGGTTATGTGCTTCCAAAACCCACTGCTGGGACAGGCACAAGAGAGACACCCTCAGGGCCCCCCTGGTTTGGCTCAGATGGTAAAGAATCTGCCTGTGGAGCAGGAGACCCAGGCTTGATCCCTGGGTTGGGAAGATCCCTTGGAGAAAGGAATAGCAACCCACTCCAGTATTCTTGCCTGGGAAATGGACAGAGGAGCCTGGCGGGCTACGGTACATGGGGTCGCAAAGAGTCGGACAAGATTAAGCAACTAACACTTTCACTTTTTCAGACATTCTCATTCCAAAAACGACACAAAAGAAAGGAGGGGTGACAGGTCCCAAACAAGTCCGAAGCTTAGCAAGGCAAATTCCTTGAGACCTTAGGGCTTAGGACTGATCCTGAATCCATGGGTCTGGGCTGGGGCCTGGGAATCTGCAATCTTCATCTAAGTTCTCAAGATCCCATGAGCAGCTACTTGGCCGCAGTCTGAACTTGTTGCTGGTGTGGACTCTCAGGCCCTGCTTACAACCTACTGAATAAGAATCTGTATTTAAACCTACAGTGTTCCATCCTGGAGGAGGGCATGGCAACCCACTCCAGCATTCTTGCCTGGAGAATCCCCATGGACAGAGGAGCCTGGCGGGCTACCGTCCGTGGGGTTGCAAAGAATCTGACAGGACTGAGTGACTAGGAACACACGGCAGGGCATTTCGTGTGCACAATAAACCTGGAGAAGCCGTGCTCGAAGTGATTCCCACTGAAAGAATACAAATACCGCTTGGAAGGACTTCTCTGGGGGCTCAGTGGTAAAGAAGCTGCCTCCCAATGCAGGAGACACGGGTCTGATCCCTGGTCTGGGGAGATCCCACCTGCCGCAGAGCAACTAAGTCCGGGCACCACCACTACTGGGCCTGCACTCTAGAGCCCGGGAATCGCAATTACTGAAGCCCAAGCGCCCTAGAGTTCGTGCTCGGCAGCGAGAGAAGCCCCTACACTGAGAAGCCTGAGCACTGCAACCAGAGAGCAGCCTCCACGCTCCACAGCTAGAGGAAGCCCACAGCGGTGGCGAAGACCCAGCACAGCCGAAAATAAATAAAAATTTAAAAGATACTGCTTGTAGTATAATACATAACAGCAGTGAAACAGGCAGGGTTCAAAGTGCTTCATGCATAGTAATTCATTTATGGGTCAAAATAATCCCGTGAGGTAGGGGCTATCATTATCCCCATTTTACAGATGAGCAGGGTGAGGCACAGGACAGTGAAATCACTTGCCAGTGTCTCAAAGCCGGCGCGTGCTGAGGCTGAGATTCAAGACCACGCCGACAGGCACCTGCTGCCCTCCCTGTGGCTGGCGTGCTCACCCGGGAACAGACAAGCCCTGAGCCACCCTGCTGCTCTCCTGAACCCCTCAAACAAGGCTTTCAGCCCCTCTGCAAAAATGCCAGAGCTGCACTTACTCCAGCATGCCCTGTAGCTAAATATTAACAACACATACACATCACATTGATTTTCCGGGAAAAAAATGTTTGTGCAGATTTGGGTATAATCATTAGATTTCTAAGGTCGACCAACTTAGGGGGAAAAAAAAAAAAATCAGTGCATGCAAGAAGCCATGCCCAGGGATTCAATCAGTTTTCGATCTCAAATCTGTTCTGAGAATTATCAAAACATTCCAGAAGGTTCTGGGAGAAGCATGGAGGGCAAAGGAGGCAGAGTCATTCGTGCTGGCCTCCGGCCATAAGGACTTGTCTGGACACTTTTATGTGGTCTGCCCTCTGGACTGAAACTATTTTATAAAACCAAGCAATGTTCTTTGAACTTAAAATGCCAGAACATGAAAAAACACATAAAACAGGGCTGAAGTGCTTCATCGTGCCCCACCACTGCCAGCCAGGAGCTGTTTGTATCTCTGTATTTAGAGATTCCTTTCTTGCACCATTGCTGCCGCTGAGTTACCAGGTCGTCCTGTACCTAAGTGAGATCAACCCCATTTCCCCAAAGACAAATAGCCACGAGACCATGCCCTTCTACCAAAGAGAGGCCAAAAGCAGATTAATAAAAGCATCATATGAAGAGGTGGTCTGCCTAAGACTTCCCTGGGCACAAGCCAAAGAACAGAATAGCCATTAGCTGGTTACTCATAAATCAGAAGGCTTTATCAACACAGAGAATCAGTGCAGGCAAAACAAGGCTGGTAGGCAGACTCAGCAGTGGGAACTGCAAGTTTTCTGTGTCCTAGAAAAAGATAAGGAGTGATGCTCCAACAGAGATGAGTGATTAAGGATCTGCAGACTTCAGAGCCGTAGGAGATTGTTTTCTCTCTGGTTCCATGCAACAGGAAAGATAAGGGCAATAAATGAAAATGTCACAACACAGCCAGGAACAGAACAGACTGTGTCTGAAGGCCAAAGAAAGGATTCCCCTTTGATCAAAAAGGACTCTGTGTTTGTACATTTCAGCGGAGAGTAGGCCCCACTTCCAAGAGGCTCCAAGAGAGCCCTGGACCCACGCATCCATCTGTCTGTGGAGTTGACATAAGCATTCTGACAAAAGCTGGGGCCAGCCAACCAGAAATTCAGCCAGCAGCCCGCCCTTTGAGACTGGCCTCTGAAAGTCTGACCAAGTGCAAACGCAATTTTTAATAAAGGATAAAGAGCTCACTGCAACACTATTTATAAGAGCGACAAAAACTTGCGAGATCACCAGGAGGAGACGGGCTAAATAAACGTGTATCCATCCAAACTGTGAGAATTAGACATCCAAGGAATGTCTAGCAAAGTGGGGGAAACAGTTAAGAGTCAATGATAAGCGGCGGTGGGGTGGGGGAGTAGGACCCACTGGCTTCTCTGTGCCTGTATCGATCCATCTTCAAGGAGAAAAATAAGCTAGAAGAATAATCACCAAAAGTACTTTTTGAATGGTGGAAATGTGGGTGGGTTTTCTCCTTTTGTCTGTCTGCATTTTCTAATTTTCCATAATGAGCGAATTACCCTTGCTGCTGCTAAGTCACGTCAGTCGTGTCCGACTCTGTGTGACCCCATAGACAGCAGCCCACCAGGCTCCCCCGTCCCTGGGATTCTCCAGGCAAGAACACTGGAGTGGGTTGCCATTTCCTTCTCCAGTGGATGAAAGAGAAAAGTGAAAGTGAGGTCGCTCAGTTGTGTCCGACTCTTAGCGACCCCATGGACTGCAGCCCACCAGGCTCCTCCGTCCATGGGATTTTCCAGGCAAGAGTACTGGAGTGGGGTGCCATTGCCTTCTCAGGATTGGCAAAAATAAAGGCTATGCATTAAAAATGCATCTCCGATGTTGTTTCCTAATAGTGGTTCCTGTTTAGTGAGAGCTTAATATTGGCTTTATATATGTTATTTTATCATGTAGTTTTAAAAAGCACACACAAGAGGCAGGTGCTGTCGTTTGCACTTGCTCCTGGGGAAGCAGAAGCTTCCAGCCATTAGATGCCTTGCCTGCAGCTCGGTCGCCACTAAGGGCCAGAGCTGTTTCCAACGAGGCTGTGTCCAGCGCCAGTGTCCACGCTCTTAGCCCTGATGTAGGCCCAGAAAGGAAAGCCTAGGCAGGGTTGCCAGATAAACTACAGGACGTCCAGGTAAATTTTAGTTCAGGCACACAACAAACGCTATTTTTTTTTTTTTTTTAGTGAAGTGGTACGTCTCATGGGCTTCCCAGGGGGCTCAGTGGTGAAGAATCCACCTGCCCTTGCAGGAGACACAGGTTCCATCTCTGGGTCGGGAAGATCTCCGGAGGAGGAAATGGCGACCCACTCCAGTACTCTTGCCTGGGAAATCCCATGGACAGAGGAGCCTGGTGGGCTGCAGTCCACGGGGTCGCAGAGAGTGGGACACAACTGAGCGACTGAGCACCGTACGTCCCATACAAAATTATTCATTGTAATTATTCATATTCAGATCAATCTACAGGCACCGAGCTGTGATGGAGGACAGCGCAGCGTTTGTTGTAAGGCTCCAGGCAAGGAGCCTGGGCCAGCCAGTGCTCAGGACACCCAATCTCCCTGACCGGCTTCGGTAAAGCAGTTTCAAAGGCCAGATGAGGGAGGCGGGTCCCAGGGTGTCTGACTGGCTCATGTACAGTCCTCCAATTGGCTGATGGTGGGTAACAAGGCGGGATCACAGGGGTTAACACTATCGATCCCCAGGCTTCAATCGGTCTGGGTACTACGTGCTCGTGGTCATTAAAGTTAATTTCTTTCATTTGATGAGGGGTTTAGCATCTGTAAAACAACTCAGGAAATGTGCATCAGATACTATTATCTGGGTACTTTAGAATGGAACTAAAGCAGCAATATGGGAGAGGAGTCTGTCCCGGGAAGGCTCCACAGGGTCCTGCTCAGTTACAGTCTAACTGGGCTTCTTGTTTGTTTTCTGTAGGGAAATGACCTCTGTCTGCACACTGCCATGGGGGAAGCTTGAAAGCATTGCAGCAATCCTGAGATTTTAGAAAAGTGAGATTCGAGCCCCAGCGCTCCTCCAACAAGGGCCAGAAACCATGTCAGCCCCCAGACAGGCCCAGAGAAAATCACCACGTATCTCAGGACCCCTTTTGTTACACCCCACTGTGAAAGAATCTGGGGCTTTGCTGACTGATACAAGTTGGCTGCCTGCTTCAGACAGTAAAGAGAAGGATGTCGGAATCCACAGGCCGCACCAAGCAGCAGAGCTGAGCTCCTAGAAGCCACCCCTCAGAGCACACCTACGCTTGTCTGGCTGCGCTGTCAGTGGTCAGGGTGAGAAGGGACTCGCAGCCCCTCCCTCACCCCTCACCATGGGGCTCGTGGTGACACCTCCGTGATCTTCAACCCCAAACTCAGACCAACAGTCCTCACTCTGGTTGCCCATTAGGATCATATGGAGAACTTCAAAACATACTGAGAGGTCACTCCCAGAAATTCTTTTTTTTTTTTTTTTTGGCTAAGCCCCACAGCATGTGGGGTCTCAGTTCCCTGACCAGGAATCTAACCTGTGCCTCGTGCATTGGAAGGTGGATTCTTAAGCACTGGACCACCAGGGAAGTCCCACTCCCTGGGGGAAATTCAGATTCATTTGGTGGAAATGGGCGCAAGTGTGGGTATTTTATATCACACACCACGTGACCCCAGTGGCTCAGGGAGGGTTAAATATCACTGTGCTAGACCAACCCTTAAGGAACCAGGGGGTGAGGACGGTGGGCCCCACGGGGGTGGATGTCAGATTGCTCTGTCAAACGGAAACACCAGGTAAAGCTTGCTAGAATGCTTAAACAGGATCAGCTCAGAGGGTGCTTCACATAGAAAATACTTGGCACGTGTTACTAAATATTTCTTTCCCTAGAATCAAACAGGCTGGCTAACATGTATTACATACCTGTTATTTAATCCTGTTTATTAAATCCACATTTAGTCCTCGGAACAGCTAAGGTAGACATTACCATTGTCCCCATTTATAAGATGAGAAAACTGAGGCAGAGAAAGGGTATCTCTTTCTCAAGATTACCAGCTGGCAGTGGTGTGGGGCGGGGTAGGGGCTAAGACTTGAACCCAGCTATTCCCACTCCAGAGCCCCTGGCTTTCCACCTCTTCCTTGTACAATTTTCCTGCTTAAAGGGCTACTGAAGGGCAGTGACGCCCTCGGCCTCCCCACGCCTGGCCCTGGCCTGGCTGTCCCCCCGCCTTGAATGCCAGTCTCTTCTCTGCCTACAAGTCGTAACCCTCCCAGGGAACAAGTGCTCCTCTCCAGGCTCTTCCAGACGTCACAGGGAGCATCCATCCATCCGTTCATTTATTCTTCCCGTCCTTAAACAGACGTGGAGTGAGCATCTAGTGAGTGCCAGGGACCGTGCTAGACACTGGATAGAAACACTGGGGAGTCCTGGTGGAGCTTAAGGCCCTGTGCGGGAGACAGAAAAAAAAATACCAACCCACAAATAGACCACTGCAAACTGCAGCAACTGCCCCAAAGGGAGCTCTCCCCTGACCCTGAGCATGAGAAGGCATCTGCCTGTTTCATGCTGAGGCCGAGTGATTGCTCTTTCTGCCTGTTGAGTGGAGGATGGTTGGCTGGGGGCGGAAGGTGAAGGCAGGGAGGCTGGGAGGAAGGCTAAGGGAGGAGGCTAAAGGAGCACTCTGGATAAGACAGGAAGGGGCGTGGCCCGGCGCGGGGGAGCCGCCTGCCGCTGCACCTTGTAATGTGTGGTGACTGAGTCTTGCTTGGGCCCTTGGGACATTCTGCAGTGTTTTTACTGTGTCTTGTTTGATTATTGTATAAATTGCCTCCAGGGTAATATTCTAAATTTTTAACAATTGGGAGCCACCAGGGGCCTGACCTCGGACAGGGTCCGTCTAGTCAAGGCTATGGTTTTTCCAGTGGTCATGTATGGATGTAAAAGTTGGACTGTAAAGAAAGCTGAGTGCCGAAGAATTGATGCTTTTGAACTGTTGTGTTGGAGAAGACTCTTGAGAGTCCCTTGAACTGCAAGGAGATCCAATCAGTCCATTCTAAAGGAGATCGGTCCTGGGTGTTCTTTGGAAGAAATGATGCTGAAGCTGAAACTCCAATACTTTGGCCACCTCATGCGAAGAGTTGACTCATTGGAAAAGACTCTGATGCTGCGAGGGATTGGGGGCAGGAGGAGAAAGGGATGACAGAGGATGAGATGGCTGGATGGCATCACTGACTCAATGGACATGAGTTTGAGTGAACTCTAGGATTTGGTGATGGACAGAGAGGCCTGGCATGCTGCAATTCATGGGGTCGCAAAGAGTCGAACACAACTGATCGACTGAAATGAACTGAACTGAACTGAACTGAGGGGCCTGACCAATCAGAAGAGATTGTGACTCCAGGGGCAGCTCATCAATGGGGTTAGGCATTAACCCTTTCACTGCTGGATAATGGAGAGGTCCCAGGGGAGCAACCTGGGTGGAGGAAGGGGTTTGGACTATAACAACTTGTTGACCACATTTCAACAACCAGTATTAAAACCAACCAGTTCAGGACTAACCCAGGGGTTAAGAATCCCCCTAGGAATGCAGAGGATGGAGGTTTGACCCCTGGTCAGGGAACTAAGACCCCACAGGCCGTGGAGCAGCTAAGTCCGTGCGGCGCCTACTGAGTCCACGCATCACAACTAGAGGATCTGCAGGCCGCAGCCGAGACCCGGTGCAGCCAAATAGATGAATAAGACTTAAAAAAAGGATGAAAGTAAAATGAGAAAATTGTATTTAAAAAAAAACAAAGTGGTTCATATCAGCTAAGGCTCACTAGGTTTTCCGCTTCTAGTAACAAAGCTAGACTTAATCAAGATGAATTAGCTGGGCATTAGTCACACAGGTGCCCCTTCCCAGGGGAAATACCCTTGTGAAGGCTCGGCCTCCGGGGCCGACGTGCAGTTCAGTCTTGCACACTCACACGCTCTGCAGCCATTTCCTGATGTTACTGTTACTATCCTCCCTTCGTGTTTGTTGTCGTTTAGTCATTAAGCCGTGTTTGACTCTCTCGTGATCCCATGGACTATAGCCCACCAGGCTCCTCTGTCCATGAGATCCTGCAGGCAAGAATACTGGAGTGGGTTGCCATTCCCTTCTCCAGGGGATCTTCCGGACCCAGGGATCAAATCTGGGTCTCCTGCATTGCAGGCAGATTCTTCACTGTCTGAGCCACCAGGGCGGAATCACTATGAGTTAGAAGTAATTCAAGTTGAATTGTACCTTTCTGGGTTCCACCGAGGGAACACCTTTCCTTCAAACGGAGCCCCTGGCTCCATGTCACTGGTTCTAACAGCCTTCTTCCAACGGCTACCTTTCTTCCCGTAACTGCTTTGCTGTGGGCTTCCCAGGGCTGCCTGTTGTGTATAAATACACTTAACTTTCATGGGGCGTGTGGTGCTTCTCATCACAAACCATCTCCTCCATCCACAGGATTGGGGGAAGGGCTGGGAGGGGGAGTGTGTGTACGGCCAAGCCTGGACCTTTGGGGTGAAAACTGATGCCGCCAGGTACCTCCCCAGCTGCTGCTGCTGCTGCTAAGTTGCTCAGTCGTGTCCGACTGTCTGTGACCCCACGGACTGTAGCCCATCAGGCTCCAGTCCATGGATTCTCCAGGCGAGCATACTGGGGCGGGTTGCCATGCCCTCCTCCAGGGGGTTTTCCTGACTCGGGGATCAAACTGGCATCTCTTGTGTCTCCTGCAGGTTCTTTACCACTAGGGCCGCCTGGGAAGCCCAAGCCAAACAATATTACCCTGAAGCCTTTAAATCTGGCCCGTTGTATTGGTGGGGAGTAAGACGGGATGCTAGAGGGCTTCCCTGAAGGCTCAGAGGGTGAACAGTCCACCTTCAAAGCAGGAGACACAGGTTCAATCCCTGGGTCAAGAAGACCAAGACCCCCATGGACGTGGGAATGGCAACCCACTCCAGTATTCTTGCCTGGAATATCCCATGGACAGAGGAGCCTGACGGGCTATAGTCCAAAGAGTCGGATATGACTGAGCGACTGAGGACACACGAGCTAGGAGCCTGGGGTCTACCTGACATGGGTTTAAACCAGGAGCCCCCACTTGACTTCCCATCTCCATCATCTGGGCCACTGCAAGGATCTCCTTGCTCCAGTTTCTTCCCAGTTTACTCTGCGTTGCCCAGGCCACTTGGGCATTATTTCACATAGTGACCCCAGCTCGTCACAGCCCTGCTGCAACACCTCAGAGGCTCTTGGAATTGCTCTTAGAATAAACTTCCCGCCCTTGCCCAGCCTTGTGGTCTGGTCCTGTCTTTAAAGCTTAATGGACAAGCTGATCTCAGTAATAAATGGTTAGGAGTATTTTATTTCTGTCTTCAGATAAAGTAGCAGCTAAAGCCATCAGCTCTGGAGTCACATGGCTCATTCATTCATCAATTCAGTCAGCTGGCAGATATTTAGTGACAGCCTGCTATGCGCCAGGCTTGTTCCGGGCCCTGGGGGACTGGTGAACAAGACACAGCTCCTGGCCGGGGCTGCTTTCCAGGGCATGTAGACTGCAGAGCAGCACAGGAGACAGGGTTTACAAGGGCTCTGGGCCCCTTCATGCTCTGCTGTGGCCCTCTCAAGATTTGCAATCATTTTTGGACACGGTCCTGGCTGCTCCTACAGGGCGCTCACGTTCTCATGGGGAGTCAGGCACTAAATAGAACCCTGATTTCAGGCCATAAGAAGTGCTAGGAAGAAAGTAAGCTATATTAACACATATATATGGAATCTAGAATGGTGCTGATGAGTCTATCTGCAGGGCAGGAATAGAAATGCCAGATGTAGACAGCAGACTTGTGGGAGGGGGTGGGGGGTACAGAGGGCAGGGGAGCCCAGCCAGGTCAGCCCCTGCCACCCCCATTCCACCCCAAGCAAAGCAGGGGCTGCTGAAAGCAGCTGGACCTGCGTCCAGAGCTCCAGGCCCAGCCTGCCAGACCCGAGGCTGATCCTGAACCAGAGAACTTCCCTGCCTCCCTCCCAGTGCCCCCCCACCCAGCCCCGGCCCTGCAGTGGAGGGAAGTTTCCTGCCGAGCCCTGAGCTCAGTGCAGCTCGAGGGCTTGCAGCCCAGGAGGGTCGCTCGTGTCCCCACGTTACAGATCGGGTGTGGGGGACGTGGGGGCACTGGCTACCTCCTCCAGGGCACGTGGTGAGGGCCCGGCTCACCAGCACAGCGACTGGGAAAGGAACGGCTCCCCAGAAGCCCTCGGGTTTGGGGAGCTCGGCTGTGTTTCTGAGAACCCCTCCGCTCANCAGCCCAGGAGGGTCGCTCGTGTCCCCACGTTACAGATCGGGTGTGGGGGACGTGGGGGCACTGGCTACCTCCTCCAGGGCACGTGGTGAGGGCCCGGCTCACCAGCACAGCGACTGGGAAAGGAACGGCTCCCCAGAAGCCCTCGGGTTTGGGGAGCTCGGCTGTGTTTCTGAGAACCCCTCCGCTCACTCCTCTGGGCCCGTTTTGTGTCTAATTTGAGGCCCAGCCACACTGCTTCCCCCAATTCTTTCAGTCAGGAACCGTGCTCATAATACACTGCTGCTGCTGCTGCTGCTAAGTCACTTCAGTCGTGTCTGACTCTGTGCGACCCCATAGACGGCAGCCCGCCAGGCTCCTCTGTCCCTGGGGTTTTCTAGGCAAGAGTACTGGAGTGGGTTGCCATTTCCCTCTCTCATAATACACTACTGTACTATTATTCATTGCTCATGAACTGGATTGTGATTTTTTTTTGTCTTAAAGACTTTTAAAAGGAATACTTGCCGTATTACTGTTATACTTGCCATAAACAAAAGGTAACCACTTTGTAATAGCCACGTTATTCAGTTCTACCTAGATACTGACCCTGGTCTCCAGTGCACTGGCTTTGTTTAACAGGGAGCATGCTCAGTCACTCAGTCGTGTCTGACTCTGTGCGATCGCATGGACTGGAGCCTGCCAGGCTCCTCTGCCCATGGAATTTTCCCAGCAAGGATACTGGAGCGGGTTGCCATTTCGTTTAAAAGAGAGATCGTACGCACTCCCTGGCGGTCCAGTGGTTAGGGCTCTACATTTCCACTGCAGGGGGCGAAGGTCTGACCCCTGGTTGGGGAACGAAGATTCCACATGCTGCTAGGCCTGGCCCAAAATAAATCAATATAAAAGGGAGATTGCATGGAGCGGGGAGTGCTTTCACAATGAATATGTATATCAAATCGCCACAATACACATTTTAAATATCTTATAATTGTATATGTCAATTGTACCTGAATCAAGCTGGATAAATAAATAAAAGAGAGAGTCACAACTATTAGAAAGAGATTAAAGAGACTAAGGATGCTCGGAGCAGACACTGTCCCCTAAACAACAACAACAACAACAACAAAAATGGAAAAAGAAGAGAAAAGGGAGCCTTTCACTCTGTGAAGCATCTCGTCTAGCACCATTGTAAAGTGATTCTCCTCTCCAGGAAACGAAACCCAGCTCTGTCCAACTTCAGTCAAGACAAGAGTCTGCTATGGAGCTGGTCAACAGGAACCCACCGACGCTCCAGGAGGACCAGAGACCCAGGCAGGGGCCGTGGCGCCCAAAGCCTCCTGCAAACCCAGGGCAACTCCTCCTGCAAACCCAGGGCACCGCCAGCACCATCGAGACTGGACGGGGCCCCCGGCAGGTGCCCTTCTGTCATCCCCACCTCTGGGAACAAGGCATAGCTGCCATTACCCCCTCCTACCAGTGTGGCCGCGACTTCTCCATGTCACTTCTTGTTCTTACACTCAGGCGTCTCCGACTCTTTGTGACCCCATGGACTGTAGCCCGCCAGGCTCCTCTGTCCATGGGATTCTCTAGGCAAGAATACTGGAGAGGGTTGCCATGCCCTCCTCCAAGGGATCTTCCCAACCCAGGGATTGAACCCAGGTCTCCCGCATTACAGGCTGATTCTTTACCATCTGAGCCACCAGGGAAGTCCAAGAATACTGGAGTGGGTAGCCTATCCCTTCTTCTGGAGAACTTCCCAACCTAGGAATCGAACCAGGGTCTGCTGCATTGCAGGCAGATTCTTTACCAGCTGAGCTGCTGCTGCTGCTAAGTCACTTCAGTCATGTCCAACTATGTGCGACCCTGTGGACAGCAGCCCTCCAGGCTCCTCTGTGCACAGGATTCTCCAAGCAAGAATACTGGAGTGGGTTGCCATTGCCTTCTCCCACCAGCCGAGCTACTAGCTTCTAATTAAAAATCTGGGTGGGCTCATCTGATTGGCAGGACTGGGCTCATGCCACTGTCCCCTTGCTGCAGAAATGGCTGGGAAAATGAGTACTTGACATTGTCAGCCTCTATCATGAGAGGTGGATTTTTGTCTCAGAAGCTAGGAGATTCCCCAGGCACACAAAGGGGGTTTGAATCCCAGTGTGGAAGACGGTTCACACTGCAGCCTGGCCACTGTCCTCTGAAACTCCGCCGACAGGGCTGGCCCTGGGCTTACACTCAGGAACTCCGATGTGGGGAGGGGGTCCCAGCCCTGTGAACGGATGATGATGGCTCGTTACACCGAAAGTGTTTGTACATATGATGCGGTTCGTGTTGGACCCCTGCGGTCCTCCTGGGAGTCTGAAAATCTGGCGCCAGGCACAGGCTGCCTATGTGAGCAGCCCCCACTGCAAACCCTGGGCCCTGAGTCTCTAAGGAGCTTCCCTGGTGGGCAACATTCCACAGACACCGTCACCGCTCGTAGCTGGGGAGCTAACCGCCTCCCAGGGGCTTCCCAGGAAAAGACCCCCGGAGCTTGTGCCTGGTGTCCTCTGGACTCTGCCCCAGGTGCCTTCTCCCTTTGCTGGTTCTGCTCTTCCTCTTTTCACTGGAATGAGTCACAAGCACAGGGAGACCGTATCCTAAGTCAGACAAGTCCTCCCAGGCGGTGCGGCGGTCTCAGGGACCCTACACACCACCAGCGTCACAGCCTCCAAGAAACGCCAACTCAGGAGAGTCCCGACATGCTCGGGGTTCCCAACACTTCCCGTGACTCTTCAAGGCAGGGCTGTGATGTAGATACAGCAGTCTGCCTGGCCCTGTTCACAGAGGGGGATAATGAGGCTCACAGAGGGGAGGGACCTGCCAAGACCTCAGGATCAGCAAACCGAGCTGAGGCCAGTGCTCTTGCCCTGGGGGGCTCCCTGCAAAACTCTCTCCAAGCTTAGAAGCCTGGGTTGGATTTGTTCTACCAGCTGAGCCCCCTGTGCAAGAAAAGCATTCCAGGCAGCCTGAGCCTTCTTGCAAATGGATATGATATTTCAATCATGTCTGCATCAAACAGAGCAGAAACAGGACATTTTCCACCATGCCCGTCTGACAGTTAAATGAGTGACCCGTCTCCTTGGGCTGCCCAGGTGGTGCTAGTGGTAAAGAACCCGCCTGCCAGTGCAGGAGACATAAGAGACCTGGGTTCGATCCCTGGGTCAGGAAGATCCCCTGGAGGAGGGCATAGCAACCCACTCCAGTGTTCTTGCCTGGACAATCCCCATGGACAGAGGAGCCTGGTGGGTCCTCTCTCCCGCACTGGCAGGCGGGTTCTTGGCCACTAGCGCCACCTGGGAAGCCCTCAGCAGTGTATTTGGAGCCAGTTCTGAATACTGAGAAGCTGAAGTTCTCGGAAATAGCTCACACAACGGGAAACTGTTTGCTTTCAGCTCAACTTAGGTGGAGTTTTGCCCCTTTTGTTGTTGCTTTTAATGTCTGGAGCCTGACACGTCTTCCTCGGTGGTTGTAGGGGGCTGCATGATGGGCCCCCCAGAAGATCTGTTCATGTCCTCATCTCTGGAACCTGTGAATTCTACTGTATTTGGTAAAAGAGTGAATACTGCTGTATAAGGCAAAAGATGTGACTTAAGGATTTTGAGAGGAGGAGTTTATCCTGGACTATCTGCTTGGGCCCCAAATCCAATGACAAAACCACTGTTATAAATCCACGCTCATAAGAGCGGGGCCGAGGCAAGCTTGACAGATGGGAGTGGAGACCGTGATGTGAGGATGGAGAGACTGGAGGCTGACTCCGCCGCAAGTCAAGAAGTGCTGGCCGCAGCCTGAGCTGGAAAGGGCAAAGAAGAGAGCGTCCCCTCGAGCCTCCAGAGGGAGTGTGGCCCTGCTGACACCTTGATTTCAGATCTCTTGGCTTCCAGCACTATGAGGGAATACACTTCTGTTTTATTAAGCCACCTACTGCATGATACATTGTTACAGCAGCCACAGAAAACTAATACAGCCATGAAAGTTATTCCAGATTTTAAGTCCCTGCGTCTGCCCCCCACCCCCACCCCAGGGCCTTCACACATGCCGACCCTTCTGCTTCTGTGCTCTGTCCCAGCTCATCAGGGCCCAGCTCCTTCTCACGGTTCCTGCCCCTGCCCGAATGTCACCTCCACACAGAAGCCGTCCCTGAGCCCCGGCTCGCAGCAGAAGGCACTGCCAGTCACTCTCCGGAATCTCACCCCATTTTTACTTCCACAGTATAAACCAACCTGTCAACTTGTTTACTTATTGACTGGAACCTAGTCTCTCTTCTCTGTGACCACAGTCCCCATGCCAAGTAGCTGGTGGGGGTTAAATCCACGTGTTCACTAGAAGGAATCAATGTTATTTTATACTGAAACAGAGAAATACAAACTCTATATGATCACATTTAATAGTCCAAAGAATTCTTTAGCTACAAGAAACCTCCTCACTACTTCCCAGCCCACCAGGCCACACTGTCCCTCACTTCGGCCATAAGGTCACTTAGATGGGAAGCTGAGGCCTGGAGGGACTCACCCTCTGGCCGCATCATGCTAGCTATTGCTGTGTGACCTTGGGTTTACTGCCTCTCAGAGATGAGGTCACCTCCTCAGTAAAGGGAGGAATTTTACTACTGGCACTGGGTCCTATTTATGAAGTCATTTCAAACTGCCAAACCCTGTGCTAAGCCTTTTATTTTTCCCTCTGAAGTACAGTATACAACATAGCAATTCAATATTTTTACAGATAACACATCAGTTATAAAACGGTGACAAGTTTCCCGTGCTGCACATTTCATCCATATAACATTTATTTTATACCTAGCAGTTTGTGCCTCTTATTCCCCTTCTATCTTGTCCCTACCGCTAGCTGTTCACTGTACGTGTGAGTCTGTTTCTCTTTTGTTCTATTTGTTTTATTTTTTAGATTCCACATATAAGTGAAAACATACACTATTTGTCTTTGTCTGATTTATTTCACTAAGCATCACACCCTCTGGGCTTCCCTGGTGGCTCAGATGGTAAAGAATTCACTGCAATGTGGGGGACCTGGGCTCAGTCCCTGGGTCCGGCAGATCCCCTGGAGAAAGCAGTGGTAGCCCACTCCAGTGTTCTTGCCTGGAGAATGCCCATGGACAGAGGAGCCTGGAGGGCTACATCCATGGGATGACAAAGAGTCGGACACGACTGAGTGACTAACACACAAGCACACACACACACAGCACCCTCCAGGCCCATCCATGATGTAAGCTAAACTAGCCACATGCATACCCCCATTTGGTCCTTATGATCATCCTGTGGGGGAGGGGGTTACTATTATGGACCTCATTAATGGATGCAGAAACCAAGGCACATGAAAGCTCCATCACTGGCCCAGGGTTGCAGAGCCAGCCAGGTAGGACCCAGACTCTGAGTGATATACCAGGACACTGTTCTGCTCAAGGCGCCCAGAGCCCTCAACCTCCTAACTCACTTTGAACAGTTGGCTGAGAGAGACTTAAATCTCTGACTAACGCAGGCACAATGGCACACACCTGCCAGTCTTTAATCAGAGTCAATGTCTGGGGATAACGTTTTTTCTTGTTTCCGTTGCTTTTGAAAACTTATTGCAAGAGTTAGCATGCTGAAAGCCTGAACTTCTCTGCCACTAGATCAAAGGGCAAGTGCAGAGACTTCCCTGGTGGCCCAAAGGTTAAGAATCCACCCGTCAATGCAGGGGACGTGGGTTTGACCCCTGGTCTGGGGTGACCCCGTATGGCACAGAGCAAGTAAGCCTGTGCTCCATAACTACTGAGTCCTCACCCAGAGCTCACGAGTGGCAGCGACTGAACCCACGGTCCACCACTACCGGAAGCCAGGTGCCTAGAGCCCACGCTCCACAGCAACGGAGTCCACCGCAACTAGAAAAAGCCTGCATGCAAAAATGAGGGCCCCACACAGCCATAAATAATTTTTTTAAAAAGGGGGCAAGCGCACATTTTCTCTGTAAACACACACGGGGGAGAACATTCTCGTTATCATGGCCCTTGCATTCTTCACTCTCCAACTCCTGCCTCTCTCTCCACAGCAGGCAGACAGACCGATCTTCACGTGGGGGGAATGTAGGGAGCCCCTGAATTATTTACTATTAAAAGGCACTGAGCTGCCAGCTTCCTCTCTCGATTATTTAGCACTGCCACATAAAGCTACTGCTGCTATGTATGTGCAATCCCAGCATGTCCCATTCACGTTAGCTCTGTGGAAAGAGGCTTTGTTCTAGACAGTGTGACAAGCTCCCTGTCTCTTCGGCATCAGCTACTCCGTCCATCCTGAAGTCAAGAATAGCTGATGTCGTTTGCTAGGGGCCCACAAGGTTCAGAATCAGTTCCATCAGGAAACACAGAGGGGTTTCTGCCTCCCAGCAAAGACGAGATGACCGGGTCCCTCTGCAGGTGGGAAAGGCAGAGCCACAGGTGCGGTGAGGTTTCAGCAGCTGCTTCCTGAGAGCCCACTGGGGCCTCCTGTATTTCCCCCAAAATATAAGACCTCGACTTCGGTTTTCCCAGAAGCTGCTACACTGTTTGGTGGATAAGATGCATGTGTAAGACAACTGGAGAAAAAGAGGGATCATCCAGCTTCCACCACTGAAACCTGGTGATCTCTGGCTCTTTCGTTTCTCAGAGTCTTAGAGTCCCCCATTTGTAAAATGGGAGCAACATGCCTTCCTTACAGTGCTGTGAAGATTGAATGTGTTCATGTAAAGTACTAGGAATCTATTCATCCATTTACACCTGACCCAGCATAAACGTCAACCACCCCCCAGGGGCTGGGGGATACATGAAATGAATCGATGAAAAAAAAAGTGCAGCTGGTGTCTGATTGGATAGAAGGATGGAGACAAGCCCATCACGGTCGAGCCTCAGAGAATGTGGTTTTAGGAACACTGGGAGCAACTTTCCTTCACACAGTCCTGCCTTTCTCTGCTAAGCCCTGTGCAATGGATGAGCAATGCAGAAATACATTCAGTGAGTATTCATTGAGCACATACTAGGTACCAGGTACTAAGTTGAGGGGAGATAGCCAGTGAATAAAATGCAGACAAAAACACCGATACACTCTAGAACGAAGGAGGTAGAATCACTGCCCGCAAGGAGCGTGGAGAGGAAGCCGGACAGGTGAGCAAGTCAGAGCACGGAGTGTCACGACGCTAAGACAGGGCTCCGGGCAGCGACAAGGAAACCAAAACAGACACACGTGGGGCATTGGAGGGACCTGTCACAAGGGGGGTTGTGTCTGAGCTGAAGTTCAGGGCTGTGAAAACGCCACTAACACTATCTAGAGAGGCTGGGGGAGGACATACTGGGATTTGGCCAAGGATAGTTTCCCTGACTAGCGTAGGAAAGGAGAGTTTCAAAGATGGGCTTTATGCTGCCATAACAGATGAATTTCTATGTTAACTTTAGGAGGTAATAAAATTTTTAATTAAACATCTGCCAGGTTACAAAAGGGCAGCCATCATGAAAAAATAATCCAGGTCATTTCCTCTTGAAAATAGCCAGTTTCAAAGATGGTCTTGGAAAATAAATGGAGAAAAAAGCCTAATCAAATGTAAGATGGTGTCTCAGCCAGGCTGGGAGAGATTCAGCATGGACAATTAGGGGACTTTTCTTGTCTTTCCCCTCTCCCTCCACCCCTCCTCCCTTGAAGATATCTGTTTTTTTAGCTGTCTATGAAAAGGACTTGAAGTCAGCCCATTAACAGAATTCAGACAAATGTCAGCACTTCTCATGTACCAGAAGGGGAGGACTTGAGAAAAGCTTAAATGCTTGGGGCAGCCACAGGACCCTGGATTAGTCAGGGCTTCTTTGATTGCAAGTGATTGAAACTCAACTCAAGCTTTCCACCTTCAGGCGTAGATGGATCCAGGCGCTCACGATACAATCAATCAGGCCGTGTCTGGTCCCTGTCGTCCTCTGTGCTGGCTTGAAGGCACGGCCTGTGTCCTTACACAATGGTCTCTGTGGTCCCAGGTGTACTTATTATCAGCAGAGCAAGCAGAGCAGAAAGATCATCTTTTTTTACTAACTCCCTAAAACATCTCAGAGTTAGCTCTGATTGGCCTACTGGGTCACATGCCAATCCCTAAATCGATCTGTGACCAGGGAAATGAGCATTCTCATTGGTCATGTGTCCACTCTTGGCACCAAGGGTCTGTTTAACCTTTTCTTTTTCATGATCAATCTAAGTTATTAATTTTTATTTAAGCTGTTTCTTGCTATAAGCAAAGAGACAGAAAATCAGCCTACTGGTCATCATTTGATATAGGAAAAGAAGGTGAGTTTAAGGTCCCACATACTTTTCTGGTCCATGTGCAGAGGAGTAGTCCGAACCACTGATGCTGTGGTCCAGACTCTCCTTTGTCATCGTCACGGCCGGTTGGAAGCAGATTCACATGTTGTCGCTGTGGTTCAGTTGCTCAGCCATGTCTGACTCTTTGTGGCCCCTGGACTGCGGCATGCCAGGCTTCCCTGTCCCTCACCATCTCCTGGAGTTTGCCCACTCATGTCCAGTGAATCGGTGATGCCATATAACCATCCCGTCCTCTGTCTTCCCCTTCTCCTCCTGTCTTCTATTTTTCCCGGCATCAGGGTCTTTTCCAATGAGTTGGCACTTTGCATCAGGTGGCCAAAGTATAGGAGTTTCAGCTTCAGCATCAGTCCTTCCAATGGATATTCAGGGTTGGTTTCCTTTAGGATTGACTGGTTTGATCTCCTTGTAGTCCAAGGAGTCTTCTCCAACACCACAATTCAAAAGCATCAGTTCTCTGGTGCTCAGCCTTCTTTATGGTCCAGCTCTCATATCCACACATGACTATTGGAAAAACCATAGCTTTGACTAAACAGACCTTTGTCAGCAAAGAGATCTCTCTGCTTTTTAATACGCTGTCTAGGTTTGTCATAGCTTTTCTTCTAAGGAGCAAGCATCTTTTGATTTCATGGCTGCAGCCACCATCTGCAGTGATTTTGGAATCCAAGAAAAGAAAGTCTGTTACTGTTTCCATTGTTTCCCCATCTATTTGCCATGAAGTGATGGGACCGGATACCATGATATTTGTCTTTTGAAAGTTGAGTTTTAAGCCAGCTTTTTCACTCTCCTATTTCACCTTCATGAAGAGGCTCTTCAGTTTCTTCTCACTTTCTGCCATGAGGGTGGTATCATCTGCGTATCTGAGGTTATTGATATTTCTCCTGGCAATCTTGATTCCAACTTGTGCTTCATCCAGCCTGGCATTCTGCATGATGTACTCTGCATATAAGTTAAATAAGCAGGATGACAATATACAGCCTTGACGTACTCCTTTCCCAATTTGGAACCAGTCTATTGTTCCATGTCCAGTTCTAAGTGTTGCTTCTTGACTTGCATACAGATTTCTCAGGAGGCAGGTCAGGTGGTCTGGTATTCCCATCTCTTTAAGAATTTTCCAGTTTGCTGTGATCCACACAGTCAAAGGCTTTGGTGTAGTCAATAAACCAGAAGTAGATGTTTTTCTGGAAATGCTCTTGCTTTTTCTATGATCCAGCGGATGTTGGCAATTTGATCTCTGGTTCCTCTGCCTTTTCTAAATCCAACTTGAACATCTGGAAGTTTTCGGTTCAGGTACTGATGAAAGCTGGCTTGGAAGATTTTGAGCATGTCCTTGCTAGCATGTGAAATGAGTGCAACTGTGCTGCAGTTTGAACATTCTTTGGCATTGCCTTTCTTTGAGATTGGAAGGAAAACCAACCTTTTCCAGTCCTGTGGCCACTGCTGGGTTTTCCAAATTTGCTGGCATATTGAGTGCAGCACTTTCACAGCATCATCTTTTAGGATTTGAAATAGCTCAGCTGGAATTCCATCACCTCCACTAGCTTTGTTCATAGTGATGCTTCCTAAGGCCTACCTGACTTCACCCTCCGAGATGTCTAGCTCTAGGTGAGCGATCACACCATTGTGGTAATCTGGGTCGTGAAGATCTTTTTTGTACAGTTCTTCTGTGCTTCTTGCCACCTCTTCTTAGATATCTTCTGCTTCTGTTAGGTCCAGAACAGAGAGTGGTGACTGTCTCCAGGGACAGGGCTTGGACCTAGTGTAGAGACGGGGGTAGACTACGAACTTGGTCCCTCATCCCCTCCACGATGCAAATTCCAAAGGATGACCAGCATGGTCACTTCCACCCCAGGGGTCAAGCTGAGCCCTCCTTGCCATGCATGCCCCTCAACAGAGGCTGCCCCCGCTGCGGCTGGGACCAACCTCACAGTCCAGAAAGCCGGAACCCAGCCTTCGCTGCCATCCTCAACCTGAACCGCCCTGGAGCCAACCCCTCTTGAACCGCAGAGCCTGAGAGCAAAGAACTGGCAGTTCCCCTGTGAAGTACAGGAAAGGGGAGATTTGGTTACCAAAGTAAGGGTAAGGGATTCTGGGTGGACTAGAATCCCCATCACCCAGTACAGTCCCCTGGGGGAGTTCAGCTCAAGGAAAGGCTAGGGCCCTGAGCCTGGGATTCCAAGGGAAGGCGTGACTCTTGGGCAGCATGAGGTCTGGAACTTGACCCCATCTTCGTTAGGTGGCCTTGACCGTGTGGGCTTGAAACAGCACATAAGACGCTGACCAGCTTAAACTGGCTTTGCCTCCTTAAGTAGGTTCTTGATTAACCGAACCTTAGAGACGCACGTGCAGGATGGAATCCGCGTCTCCAGGGCCCTGGATCCAAAACCCTTCCATCTGTGGTAACAATATAAATGTTGCCACCAGTGCCCTTTATGAAGCAAAAAGCCCGTCACTAAGGAAAACCTGGCTTCCAGCAGCGCGAGTAGCTTATGTGGACTGACTCAAGACTAGCCCACCAGCTTCCAGGCTTGAAATTTCCCCAAACCCTTCCATTTTATCCCAGAGCCCTGGGTCACAGAGACAGATTTGAGCCCTGCCTCCTGCCTCCTTGCCTGTCAACTTGGCGATAAGCTTTCTTTTTCAAAAGCTGGTGCCACAGTATCGGCTCCTCTGTGCGTCTGGCAGTGAGCCCGTGCTTGGTGACAGGCTTCCCCTAAGAAGGGGATAACATCCCCCTCCCCGCCCCAAGCACAGTGCACACCGGGCCTGCAGCCCATGTGGTGATCCCCCACCAGAGTACGTCCCCAGGGCAGAAGACAGGCCCTCCTTAGCTGCTGGGCTGACCAGTTACCATGCAGATGCGGAACTCTGGTGGCAGAAGAGACCAAAGGGATTTGCTCCCAAGCATGGGCAGGACCACAGGGCTTAGAGGCAAGCAGCCCAGAGGATGCATCACAAACCACGGCCACAGAAGTCACCCACACCGGGGACTGCTGTGTCCGCACGTGAAGCCCAGTTCCAAGCAGAAGCGTCTGACCAGCTGGCAGATTCAGGCCTGGGTAACAGCCACAGCCACGGTCCACCTCCTCGCAGAAGCCACCCTGAGCATCTTCTATGTTCTGGCCGCGCTGGGTCTGGGCTGCCGCCTGAGGGCGCTCTCTAGTTGAGGCAGGAGGGGCTGGTCTCTGGTTGTGGAGCGTGGGCTTCTCTCGTCTCAGCACAGGCTCAGGAGTGTGTCGGCTCAGTGTTCGTGGTGAACGGGCTTAGTTGCCCCAAGGCATGCGGGGTCTTCCCAGAGCAGGGATCAAACCCAAGCCCCCTGCCCTGGCAGGTGGATTCTCAACGGCTGGACCACAGGGGAGCCCTGCACTGAGCATCTTACGGGCACCGAGGCCTTGGATCCTGACAGCAGCCCCAGGACAGAAGCATCACCATCTCTCTTTGAAGAGATTCGCCTGCTTGCCCAAAGCCAAACGAACAAAGGCAGAAACCTGGCTCTTCCTGATGGCACAGGTTCAGGACCATCCCTGCGTTAGGGGGCCCCTCCCCAGCTAACGGTTTTGCACACACCCACTGAGGGTAGTGGTGCACCAGACCATCCAGGTTAGAGAGAAAACGAAGGATCACCCACAGACCCGAAGCTGACGTTTCCATGGCGGGCCCCGTGTTCAGATCCCAGCTACACCTGTTTGGAGCTGCTGGCTTTCAGCAAGTCACTCACCCCTCCAAGCTATCACCCGTCAAAAGGGGAAAACAGTATCCTGGCCATCCCATAAGAGGCCATGTGTTAGTGCTCATGGATGTGTTTGAAAACTACAGAGGGCTGCACAGATGTAAATAATCATAATAATACCCTGCAAGGAGGAGGCCAATGAACGTATTAAATACTTCTGAGGGAGGAGACGGCGGTGTTGATACCACACTGTCTCAGCCCGAACAATGCCATCTGCCTGCAAATATTGTGATGTGGGAGGGAAGAAACAATCTCTATCCAATTATCTCCCTTATGAAGATATACTGGAGTACAATTAATTCTCTATGCCATAATATTCTCTTAATTCGGGGTAAAAATAGGCCTTTCTTCCCGAGGCCTCTGCTATGATATGCAAAATGCCGCTTCCCCATTTGTAATATGCTAATACGTTGGTAATTAAAAGCTCCAAGATTCTGTTTAATGACTGTGTTTAGTTCGTTAAGGATAACCGCATCATCTACCCACTTTTCTGGGGTTCCCAGGCAGCATCTAGAGGGAAAAATAAGTGGTTGAGAGACAAGAGGAGCCCTCCAGCCTTGCAGTGGTCCAGACATCCCTCCTCTAGACTCTGAGGGGCGTATATGCCGGGAGCTTTCGCCTCCTCCTCCAGGAAAGGGAAGCATTCTCGTATCACGAGCACTTGCTCCAATCTTATGACTTTGGACTTGACACTTCACCCCCTCCCGATTCCCCAACCCCAACCCACAGGACAGAGGGATAGCCCAGCACAGTACTTCCCAGCCAGGGCACGGCTGACTCTGTGGGCTGGATCATGCTTTCAGGTGGGACCGTCCATGCGTCACAGGACATTTGCCAACATCCCCAGCCGCCACCCACAGAAAGCCAGGAGCATCACCCCCACCAGTTCTAACAACCCCAAATCTCTCCAAACATTGCCAAATTTCTCTTTTCATCGCACAATCACCCTGAGTGGAGAACCACTTGACTGAATATAAAAAGATGAAAAAGCCATTTAAAATTCTATTCCAAGGGGATCAATTAAATAAAGCATGGTGCCTCCACCCAGTGAAATTTACTCAGCACGTAAGTCAGCCCTATAGGAACGGACACAGAACCATCTTCAAGTGAAACGGTCAAGAAGCAGGACAGTATGTAGCGAGCTAATTTTCTGTTCCCCTTATTTGCATATTTGTTCGTTTGTTTACTCCCTCCAAGCTATCACCCGTCAAAAGGGGAAAACAGTATCCTGGCCATCCCATAAGAGGCCATGTGTTAGTGCTCATGGATGTGTTTGAAAACTACAGAGGGCTGCACAGATGTAAATAATCATAATAATACCCTGCAAGGAGGAGGCCAATGAACGTATTAAATACTTCTGAGGGAGGAGACGGCGGTGTTGATACCACACTGTCTCAGCCCGAACAATGCCATCTGCCTGCAAATATTGTGATGTGGGAGGGAAGAAACAATCTCTATCCAATTATCTCCCTTATGAAGATATACTGGAGTACAATTAATTCTCTATGCCATAATATTCTCTTAATTCGGGGTAAAAATAGGCCTTTCTTTTCGAGGCCTCTGCTATGATATGCAAAATGCCGCTTCCCCATTTGTAATATGCTAATACGTTGGTAATTAAAAGCTCCAAGATTCTGTTTAATGACTGTGTTTAGTTCGTTAAGGATAACCGCATCATCTACCCACTTTTCTGGGGTTCCCAGGCAGCATCTAGAGGGAAAAATAAGTGGTTGAGAGACAAGAGGAGCCCTCCAGCCTTGCAGTGGTCCAGACATCCCTCCTCTAGACTCTGAGGGGCGTATATGCCGGGAGCTTTCGCCTCCTCCTCCAGGAAAGGGAAGCATTCTCGTATCACGAGCACTTGCTCCAATCTTATGACTTTGGACTTGACACTTCACCCCCTCCCGATTCCCCAACCCCAACCCACAGGACAGAGGGATAGCCCAGCACAGTACTTCCCAGCCAGGGCACGACTGACTCTGTGGGCTGGATCATGCTTTCAGGTGGGACCGTCCATGCGTCACAGGACATTTGCCAACATCCCCAGCCGCCACCCACAGAAAGCCAGGAGCATCACCCCCACCAGTTCTAACAACCCCAAATCTCTCCAAACATTGCCAAATTTCTCTTTTCATCGCACAATCACCCTGAGTGGAGAACCACTTGACTGAATATAAAAAGATGAAAAAGCCATTTAAAATTCTATTCCAAGGGGATCAATTAAATAAAGCATGGTGCCTCCACCCAGTGAAATTTACTCAGCACGTAAGTCAGCCCTATAGGAACGGACACAGAACCATCTTCAAGTGAAACGGTCAAGAAGCAGGACAGTATGTAGCGAGCTAATTTTCTGTTCCCCTTATTTGCATATTTGTTCGTTTGTTTACAGGATGTCATGAGCGGGACACAAGAACATGTAAATGGGTGAGCTGGACTTCGACATGGAAGAGGGATGCTCCGTGTTCACATTTCTGTATGAATTTTGTGCCCTGGGCATGTATTACTTATTTAAAGAGTAAATAAAGTTTTAAAATAAACACCTAGCTCGTTGTCTGGCTTGGAATAGTCTCAATAAATTATATTCCCGTTCCCTCCTCTCCACTGTCACAGCTGCTCTCAGACAGCCTCAGACAGGATGTTCTTTATCTGTCCTGTACTGTCTCCTGGAACATTGTCAGCAGTTCACATCTTGAGAGCAGCTGCCCAGCCCTGTAGACTGATGCCCCCTGTGCCAGGAAGGCCAGGAGACTCGGGGTTTCAGAGAGAGGACCTGGGCTCTGAGGCGTGGCGAGGTCAGGTCCCTGATGCTGCGCTGGGTTCTCAGGTCCTCCGAGACACTCACAGTCCGGGCGGATCCAAAGGCTGAAACGTGAGGTCCAGACACACAAATGATCCACTGGATCCTTTGCTTTGTAAAAAAGAATTTAAATGGGATGCCTTCAAACTGTGAGTCCTTGAGAGAACAAAAGCATGGATTTCCTGAAAAGGAGCTTGACTGACTTCACCGTGTCCAGGAAAATCTCTCAGATGATAAACCTTTAAGTCCTACCTCATATAGGGGTCAGCTTAGGAGTAATGAGCACGGAGCAAAATGATCTGCCGAGTGTCAGATTCTTCACTTGCCAACCAATACACGAATTGCGTCAAACCAGTATTTTCTAGCATGTCTGACACAACTATGAAGACAATTTTGAAACATTAAGAAATGTGGTAAAATAAGTTTGGAAAAACTGGGTTAAAAGAGGTTAGACGAGTTTCTAAGTTTCTTTACTGCAGGACTTCTTAGAGCATTTATTGAGAACAACAGAATAATTTTTCTTGAAAAATTTATTTTTTTCTTCCTCCCTTTTGTGGATCCTGTTCCTAGAGGGCACAGAAGCCTATCCGTGCTTCCTGCCCTGGGGCTGGTGGGTTGCAGGGTGGAACAAGAAGAAGCCTGAAACCAGTCTCTTTCTGCCTTTAATAAAGTAACATAGCAGGGGAGTGCGGGATGTCCTCTAGCAGCAGAGAAAGGGCGATGGGTTTCCAGGGTCTGAATGTTTGTGTCCCTCACCAAAATTCATATGTTAAAATCATAATTCCCAACCAGGAGACGGGGCCAGGGGTGTGATTAGGTTATGAGAGTGGAGCCCTGGGGAACAGGATTGCGGGGCCAGGGGTGTGATTAGGTTATGAGAGTGGAGCCCTGGGGAACAGGATTGCTATGCGAAGTTGATTCAGTCATGACAGACCCTTTGTGACCCCCTGGACGGTAGCCCGCCAGGCTCCTCTGTCCACGGGATTCTTCAGGCAAGAATACCAGAGAGGGTAGCCACGCCCTCCTGCAGGGGATCTTCCCGACCCAAGGATCGAACCCGGGTCTCTTACGTCTCCTGCGCCGGCAGGCGGGCTCTTTACCCCTAGAGCCGGGACTAGTGCTCTTATCAAAGTGACCCGAAGAGCCCTGTCGCCCCTTCCACCACCTGTGGACACGGAGGGAAGACGTCCGTCCGTGAGCCAGAAAGCGGGCTCTCACCAGACGCTGGATCTGCTGGTGCCTTGAACCTGACTCGGCAGCCTTGAGGACTGCGGGAAATAACTGTTACTTAAGGCACCCAGTTATGGCACTCTGTTACAGCAGCCTGGACAGGCCAGACAGCAAGGAGAGGAAAGAAAGGATGTCCAAAACTAGAGACAGAAAACACCCTGGGGCTTGGGAGCCCGGCACGGCGGCAGCCCCTGCCCCCTCTAAGGGCAGGCAGGACCCCGGAGAAGCAGGGCCCAGCCGAGAGCCCCGTTTCCCGACCCAAGGATCGAACCCGGGTCTCTTACGTCTCCTGCGCCGGCAGGCGGGCTCTTTACCCCTAGAGCCGGGACTAGTGCTCTTATCAAAGTGACCCGAAGAGCCCTGTCGCCCCTTCCACCACCTGTGGACACGGAGGGAAGACGTCCGTCCGTGAGCCAGAAAGCGGGCTCTCACCAGACGCTGGATCTGCTGGTGCCTTGAACCTGACTCGGCAGCCTTGAGGACTGCGGGAAATAACTGTTACTTAAGGCGCCCAGTTATGGCACTCTGTTACAGCAGCCTGGACAGGCCAGACAGACGGCAAGGAGAGGAAAGAAAGAATGTCCAAAACTAGAGACAGAAAACACCCTGGGGCTCGGGAGCCCGGCACGGCGGCAGGCCCTGCCCCCTCTAAGGGCAGGCAGGACCCCGGAGAAGCAGGGCCCAGCCGAGAGCCCCGTCCCCGGAGGCTGCAGCGCTTCCAGACCAAAGGAGGCATCTCTCCCACGGTACCCTGTATTCAGGAGCGCTCCCTCCAGACACAGCTGCTGCTGCTGTCTGAGACGCCCCTCCCAAGCCAGTTTACAGAACCAAGTGAGGAAAAGCCCAAGGCTGAGCAAGATAGATTTCCTACCAGCCCAACAGAATAGCAGCTCAGAGAAAGCTCAGAGAAAGTGGTTAAAAGCACATTGATAACAGCAACAAGACGCAGAGCTGGGGGCACAGCTGAAGGCAGAGCCCGGGATGCGTGTTTCCAACAAGGGTGAACGGCGGGAGGAGTCTCCAAAATGGGGCGAGTGATACTCGGTTTCCCAACCCCTTCCCTTTCTGTCTGTAGGTCAGACATCGTAATGAGGCCTTGAGGATGACAGGGAGCACGGTGAAGCTGCCGGAGCTGATGGCACACCTGCCGAGCTCGCAGCCCCGCGGGGCACGGTGGAGGAGGCAGCAAGAGGAGAGGTGGCCCACTCACTCTCAGGGGCCGAAATTAAGCTGCCTACATGGTGCCCAGACACTGGAGGTGATTTGGCATTTATATCAAGAGCCTCGAAAAATGTTGTGCCTTTTGGCTAGTAATTCCCCTTCTGGGAATCCGTGATAAGGATTTCATATAAAATGCTCGGGGCTCTTTAGGTAAAAAGTTAAATTATCCATAATTGGGGAGGAGAGGAAAGGAAATACACTGAAGTCCAAGGAATGGAGAATGGACAAGTAAATTATAGTACATCCATCAGATAAACTACGAGGCAGCCATTAAAAGTGAGGTTTATGCAAAGGCTTCATGATGTGAGAATATTTTGTGTGAGGCAGCAAAGCAGGATACAGACTTGCACATCTTGAATATGTGAATAAAATGCATTAGAAAATAACCGAAAGGAAACACAGGAAAGTATTGTCTGGAGAAGGGGAGGGGAGAAGGATGACAAACTCAGGGGAAATGATCTTATAACAATCCAAGGTAGCATGTTTATTTAACTTATATGCAGAGTGCATCATGTGAAATGTCATGCTGGATGAAGCACAAGCTGGAATCAAGATTGCTGGGAGAAAAATCAATAGCCTCAGACATGCAGATGACACCACCCTTATGGCAGAAAGCAAAGAGGAACTAAAGAGCCCCTTTATGAACGTGAAAGAAGAGAGTGAAAAAGCTGGCTTAAAATTCAGCACTCAGAAAACCAAGATCATGGCATCTGGTCCCATCACGTCATGGAATATAGATGGGGAAACAATGGAAACAGTGACAGACTTTCTTTTCTTGGGCTCCAAAATCACTGCAGATGGTGACTGTAGCCATAAAATTAAAAAGATGCTTGCTCCTTGGAAGAAAAGCTTGATAAACCTAGACAGTATATTAAAAAGCAGAGACATTACTTTGCCAACTAAGGTCTGTATAGTCAAAGCTATGATTTTTCCTGGAGAATCCCATGGAGAGAGGAGCCTGGTAGGCTACAGTCCATGGGGTCGCAAAGAGTCGGACATGACTGAGCGACTTCACTATTGTCTATTGTCTATGATTTTTCCACTAGTCATGTATGGATGTAAGAGTTGGACCACAAAGAAGGCTGAGCCAAGGAACTGATGCTTTCAAATTGTGGTATTGGAGAAGACTCTTGAGAGTCCCTTAGACTGCAAGATCAAACCAATCAATCCTAAAGGAAATCAACTCTGAATAATCATTGGAAGGACTGATGCTGAAGCTCCAATACTTTCTCCACCTGATGCAGACAACTCATTGGAAAAGTCCCTGATGCTAGGAAAGATTGAAGGCAGGAGGAGAAGGGGGTGGCAGAGGATGGGATGGTTGGATGGCATCACTGACTCCATGGACATGAGTTTGAGCAAACTCCAGAAGATGGTGAAGGACAGGGAAGCCTGGTGCTATAGTCCATAGGGTCGCAAAGAGTCAGACACACTTAGCAACTGAACAACCACTGGCAGCTCAAAGAAGGTTTCGTTCTGAGTGACTGAACAATAGCGAAGGCAGCACGTGAGGTGCAGATGGGACTTTCCTGCGCATCCTTACTCCATTCCGTAAGAGCCCCCCGGGCAGACGAGACTGGAGGGTCAAGATGAGATGACACCATGGTAAAGGTCCTCTCGCGAATTTGGAAACGGGACTCTTGGTTGGTTTCCTATGGCTGTCATCATGTTGTTAAAACAACACAAATTTACTATCGCGTGGTTCCAGGTGAACTGGACTGGGTCCCCTCGTTGGGGGTCTCACAAAGCTAATATCAAGGTGTGCATAGGAATGCATCCCTCACTGAAGGCTCTGCGTGAGAATCCACTTCCAGGTTCGTTCAGGTTGCTGGCTGAATTGAGTTCCTTGTGGTTGTAGGACCGAGATCCCCATTTCTTCCAGCTCTCAGCCAGGGCTGATCTTCTACTGTGTGTGTGTGTGTGTGTGTGTGTGTGTGTGTGTGTGTCTGTGTGTGTCTGTGTGTCTGTGTGTGTGTGTCTTAGTCTCCCAGTTGTGTCCCACTCTTTGCGACCCCATAAACTGTAGCCCACCAGGCTCCTCCATCCGTGGGATTCTCCAGGCAAGAGTACTGGGGGGTAGCCATTCCCTTCTCCAAGGGTCTTCGTGACCTAGGGTCTTCGTGACCTAGGGATTGAGCCCGTTCTCCTGCACTGTGGACAAATTCTTTACCATCTGAGCCACCAGGGAAGCCCCCGTCTCCCAACAGCTGCCTCCTCAAGCTGCTCGTGTGGCCCTTCCGGCAGCAACAGCTCAAGCCCCTCTCATACCTCATATCTCGCCAACTTCACCTTCTGCGGCATGTCCGATTCCAGCTGGGGACACTGCTCTGCTTGTCGAGTAATTAGATTGGGCCAACCTGGATGATCTACGGTAATCTCTCTCCATTTTAAGGTCTATAACCTTAACAGTTGGCGAAGGAAATGGCAACCCACTCCAGTATTATTGCCTGGGAAACCATGGACAGAGAAGCCTAGCGAGCTATACTCCGTAGGGCTGCAAAGAGTCGGACATGACTTAGCAACAGATCACCAGCCTTAGTAACATCAGCAAAGTGCCTTTTGCCAGGTAATGCAACTCACTGGCAGGCTCCAGCAATTAGGGCATGGTTTCCTTTGCAGGGCCATTCCGCCTCAAACAGACCCCAAGACTCTCTCCTCCTAATCACTTCTTGACTTAACTTCTTGATCCCCAGACACCACACATCAGAATGAGCCTCCAATTCTGCATCCAACCCAGAGGCGTCCCAGCTGACCCCACCTCCAGATGTTGCCAGGTAATATAACTGGCCCAGGGCTGGAACACACCCACCAATGTCAGCTGCCCGGATTCGGGGCAGTGCAGAGATGTCTGACTGTTCTCTCCCCAGGAAAATTGCATTCAGAGAGAGTTTCAATGGATTTTTATGCAGCCATCACCATGTGGGCTGCAGCTACTGAAATAAAACATTAATCATGCAGTTGTAAAAAAAATGTGAGAAAGAAGGAGGAGGGCCATTTCATTTACCACCCTCATCTCTCTGCCAAACCCTCCCGGCTCGGACGAACGCTCTCCCAGCTGCGATCCCCAGAGGCACCTGGGAGACCACCTCCGAGAAAGGCTGACTCTCAGCCCTCACCTCAGGCCTGCTGGCTCAGAGCCTCCGAGCACGATGGCTCTGGAGTCTGGACGTGAAGTGCATCCGCCCCTTCGTGCAGGTGATCCTTATGCACCTATTTAAAGCAGCAGAGACGGGAATGGACCTCAGTTCAGTTCAGTCGCTCAGTCGTGTCCGACTCTTTGCGACCCCATGAATCGCAGCACGCCAGGCCTCCCTGTCCATCACCAACTCCCAGAGTTCACTCCGACTCACATCCATTGAGTCAGTGATGCCATCCAGCCACCTCATCCTTGGTCGTCCCCTTCTCCTCCTGCCCCCAATCCCTCCCAGCATCACAGTCTTTTCCAATGAGTCAACTCTTCGCATGAGGTGGCCAAAGTACTGGAGTTTCAGCTTTAGCATCATTCCTTCCAAAGAACACCCAGGGCTGATCTCCTTCAGAATGGACTGGTTGAATCTCCTTGCAGTTCAAGGGACTCTCAAGAGTCTTCTCCAACACCACGGTTCAAAAGTATCAATTCTTCGGTGATCAGCCTTCTTCACAGTCCAACTCTCACATCCATACATGACCACTGGAAAAACCATAGCCTTGACTAGACGGACCTTAGTCGGCAAAGTAATGTCTCTGCATTTGAATATACTATCTAGGTTGGTCATAAC
>SJYT01045663.1:209454-336832 GCA_006410635.1 Cephalophus harveyi
AAAAAAAAAAAAAAATCCTCCACTATAGCTCCCCACACTGGATAATACAAACTCGGCTACCAAATAAGTCAACAGGTTGTCCAGGAAACTGTTTCCTTGACAACCAGGAAGATGGAGGGGGACGGAGAGTTGGGGGGATGTCAGAGCAGCAATGCTGTATTAAAGAAGCAAAAGCCCCTTTGGAATGGCTGAGCGAGTTCCCCAACTTGCACCAAGCAGCAGAGCAGAGAACAAAAATGGCTCTTTGTTCCATGAGGAAGGCTGCTGGGAGGAATGTCAAAACTCACATCTCTGCGATCGGGTGAATTTCCACTTGAGGGTATAGAACACGGGAGACTGGGGCTGCAGAGCCTCCGACTTAGAGAACCAGCTCCATTCATTCTCTCTCTCTCCCCAAACGTGCACTGTGCACCAGCTAGGCGCCAGCAAGCGCACGCCTCCCGGCTCCAGCCTGGGCTGGTTTGCCGTGCTTGGAAACCCTGGCCCGCTGGGCCAAGAATCAGGAGATGACAAATAAATTGTAAGACCAACTTTCGGAATTGTAATGTCTGGGTTTCTCCTTGTATGTTCTTCCTGTCCCCCACTCCCCGCCCCCGACTTCTAAGCAAGGCCAGTTCTGTGCTTCCTTGTTTGAACTTAGGAGGTTGCAGGAGAGTGAAAGGAAGAAGGGTCTGCATGAGGGTCTTACCACCGGCTTTGCTTTAAAGGACAAACAGCTTGCGGATGGGATTCGGTCACATGACCTGGAAAATCTGGACAGGACATGAGTCCCCCGGAGGAATGCAGGAGGGGAACAGGAGAGACGACCGTGGGGCCTGAAAATATTTCCTGAGACTGTGAGCCTTCGACAGAGCAGGGGTCTTAGCCACGCTGCAGGTGGGTGGGAGTGTGCCGTGCCCCTAGAAAGGAATGGTCACAGGGTCTGAGTCTGACCAAGAGTAGCCGGAAGGAGCCACCCTGGGGTTGGCTGAGCTAACACGTGCGGACAGATGATCAGGAGTTCTACCCAGGGCTTCAGGGCTTGATAAGGCCCCCAAAGCTTTCTCCACCCTGGGGATGAAGCTGGGGGTGGATCAGAGAGCCCCAAGAATCAGCAAAATATCAGGGCTGGAAATAAAAATATTTTTAAATAAAGAAATGCTCTATTTCTTGCCTCGTAAGTCCATGGATAGAGAGCTATACTTGACAAGCGTCATTTTCAACGCTGCATTTTCCAAACTACTGGAGAGTCCCTGCAGCTGAATTCTGCAGAGAAAAGAAGAAAGCAAGCAAGCCCAGTCCAGAGGCATCTAGACCTGGACACTCCAAATCTATTTTCCCTTTCACAAAACGTCCTTCACCTCTTGTTGGCCTCACCACATGTTTTGCCTTGTTCCTTGTCCAAATGTGCTTTTAATCAAATTATTCACTTATCATAAAGGAGAAGGTAAGGCTGAGGTACTAATCATCAGAGGGTGGACAGGAAGCACAGGCGTCTCCTCGCTCCAAAGCCTGGTTGATTCTGACGAAAAGGCAAAACTGACCTGAGTCTGTGCCCTGACCCCAGGTCATCACCACGCGCGGCAGCAGTAACTCGGGTCTGGCTCGCGCTTTCACAACAGGCGATTTATTTGCTCTTTACAACTAATCTTGTGCTGCAGATGCCCATTTTACAGATGAGAAAACAAAGGCACAGGAAAAGCAGACTTACCCAGGGTACCCACAACCAGCGGGGTCGTGGTGCCAAGACCAAGGCCGACTCTTCAGATCCCGTCTCTACCACCACCCCCCAGCTGGGCTCGCTCCTCGCCTTCCCCCGGTTGGCCGCACTCCGATGTCCTGACTCCTTCCTCTCCTACTGTTTTCTTTCTATTTTTTTGTGTCCCCTCAAACAAACTCCAGTGGTTCTCAACTGCAGGCGACCCCGTCCCCCTCTCGGGGACGTTTGATAATGTCTGAAGAATTCGTGGTTGTTGTTCCAGATGGAGGTGCTTCTGGAATAGAGGCCAGGGATGCTGCCAACGCCTTACAGGAGCTAGGGCAGCCCTGCGCAACCCAGGCGCATCCGACCCTGCAGGTCCACGGTGCTGAGGGGAGCAGCCCGCCGCCGCAGGCAGATGGAGGAGCCCGCAGCGGAAGCGCAGGCGGCAGCGCCAGCTGTGCGATGAGCCGCGATCACTCGGGTTCATGAGGTTCACCACACGCTGCCATTTGGGAAGTCCGGGTTACTTTCAATAAGGAAAGAAGAGAACCACTCTGTATACTCAGACGCCTTGCTTCCGAAGTCCATTCACTTACTAAGTAGTCATTAGGGCTTCCCAGATGGCACAGTGGTAAAGAATCCGCCTGCCAGTGCAGGAGACTTCAGGAGACATGGGTTCGATCCCTGGGTCAGGAAGATCCCCTGGAAGAGGAAATGGCAGCCCACGCCAGGATCCTGCCTGGGGAATCCCCTGGACAGAGGCGCCTGGCGGGCTACAGTGCAAAGGGTCATAAAGAGTTGGATGAGACTGAGCCTGCAGGCGCGCAGGTGGTCACTGACTTCCTTCCCTAGGAAGGGGCCTGCAGGCCACAGAGGAAGAAGTGTTTTGTGGACAAGGCCAAATGCTGGCCTTTTAGTCTAAATGTACAATCCCAGATACAATACTCAAGGGCACTGGGATGAGGGTCCCAGAAGACCTTTCCTGAGTCTTGAGAGGGGCCTACCACTGGGTCTTTTTCTAGCAGAGGGAGGGACTAGACTTTGCTGAAATTCTTTCTTCCCAAATGCCAAATGGATTCACTGTTAAAAAAAAAAAAAAGAAACCAGGAAATACAAATACACCCACAGGGCACTGCGAGCAAATCGAAGAATCTCAAGCCTCAAAAACAACCAAGGATAAATTACTTTGCTCAACCATCTTTTTTTTTCTTTTACACCCATCACCACAGAAGAAAGAAAAGGTCTGGAAGGTGAAGGAGATGAACAGGATTTGCATATTTAACAGCCCCAAGGAAGGGGAAACTAACCACAGCAGAGATTATCAGAGGAGAAGCGTAACACAGAGAGGCACTGGGCTGGGGGGGAGGGGGGCGGTAGATGTGTATAAGAGACAGCGAGAGGGCTGATGTCCCAGTCGTGCAGGAGGACCGGCGGCAGTAACCACATGCTTCTCAGGCTCTGCTGGGATCACATTCATTAATCTGTCCCACTGGCCAGAGCAAGTCATATATCCAAGCCCAGCCTCAGAGAGGGGGGACAGCCAGGTTGGAACAAAGCGCATGGCTGCAGGGAGGCCTTTAATTGGGGCCAGTGGTAACATTAATCACCTGGTCAGCCCTGATTTAAAGCCTGAACCCCTCCACTCTCCACCCCGGCACCTCCTCCCCACCCACACACATATTCCCCTGAGCCCAGTTGGCTGAAGGGAAGGTGGTTTCTGCAGAAGCCCAGAGATACATCCAGTGTCTTTGAGTATTCTTGGGGAGAAGAAGGGGCGTCTGGGTTTTCTTTTCAGGCGAGTGGAAATGTTCTAAAATTTGATCATCCTGATGGTTGCACAGCCCTGTGAATATACCGAAAATTCAGTTGCAAACTTTAAAAGGTGACAGTTATGCATGGAAATTAACTTTCAATGAAGCTGTTCTAAAAAAAGATAAGAAGAGAGACAATCAGGAAATTACTCTAAATAAAAACTAAGTTTGATGAGCCTGTGCTTTGCATAATAGAAAGACAATACATGTTTTGTGAGTGGATGAATGAAATGAATGGAATCGTCCCTCCTGTCTTTAGATATTTATAGGTTCAGGCTGGCTCAGAGGTTAAAGCGTCTGCCTCCAATGCGGGAGACCTCCCCTCCACTCTCCACCCCGGCACCTCCTCCCCACCCACACACATATTCCCCTGAGCCCAGTTGGCTGAAGGGAAGGTGGTTTCTGCAGAAGCCCAGAGATACATCCAGTGTCTTTGAGTATTCTTGGGGAGAAGAAGGGGCGTCTGGGTTTTCTTTTCAGGCGAGTGGAAATGTTCTAAAATCAGTTGCAAACTTTAAAAGGTGACAGTTATGCATGGAAATTAACTTTCAATGAAGCTGTTCTAAAAAAAGATAAGAAGAGAGACAATCAGGAAATTACTCTAAATAAAAACTAAGTTTGATGAGCCTGTGCTTTGCATAATAGAAAGACAATACATGTTTTGTGAGTGGATGAATGAAATGAATGGAATCGTCCCTCGCGTCTTTAGATATTTATAGGTTCAGGCTTTAAATCAGGGCTGACCAGGTGATTAATGTTACCACTGGCCCCAATTAAAGGCCTCCCTGCAGCCATGCGCTTTGTTCCAACCTGGCTGTCCCCCCTCTCTGAGGCTGGGCTTGGATATATGACTTGCTCTGGCCAGTGGGACAGATTAATGAATGTGATCCCAGCAGAGCCTGAGAAGCATGTGGTTACTGCCGCCGGTCCTCCTGCACGACTGGGACATCAGCCCTCTCGTGGACCGCTGCCACCACGACAGCGTGCCGGAACCGTGGGGAACGTAGACAGACACGGAGGAAGCAGGGTCTGAGCCATCCTAGCCCAGGCCATGCTGGACCCCCAGCCCCTAACCTACCCACCTGCTGACCACAAACACATCTGCAAGACCAGCTGGGATCAGCACAACTGCCCGGCTTACTCCTAAACTCATGAGAAATAATAACAAGCTGCTATCTAAAACCACTGAGTTTGGGGGCAGCTTGTTATGCAGCAGTAGCTACCTGATACAGGCTGCCTGACTTCAGATTTACCCAAAAGCTCAGGGGTGCCTGCTGCCTTCTCCCCTCCAAACCTGCCATCAAGAACTCTAATGAAAAGCTCCACCGAGGCTTCCTCTTAACTAAAGACTCAGGTACACAATCATCCCCAGTAAGGAGAACAGAGAAATCTGCCTTCAGCTAAATGAACAAAGACATCACCAAACATCTCCACTCCCTCGGGGAATACAGCCCCCTTAGCTGAAAAAGATTCTTAAAGAAATTCGGAAGAAGCAACAGGCTTCATTTCCATTCCTGCTTTGAAAGATGAGTTTTGTCTGAGTCACTGCGGAGCTGTTCTCTCTCTTCTTCTCTATCCATTTGCAGCCCGATTCTCTGCCAGGATTAAGACATCGTCTCGCCTTCTGATGTAGATGGGGATTGGGCTTTACCCTTCCAATGGGATTCTTTTTCTGGTGTGACATCAAGTCCCAAGATACACCAGAGCCAGCACTGCTAAGAGCTGGTAGAATCCAAAATATGATTTTCAGACTCTTTTCCAATCGAGGCAAAATGATGACGCAGTCTACCATCTCCCTACTCAAAGTGAGGTCCACCGACCAGCAGCAGAGGGATCACCCGGGAGTTTGCTACCAATGCAGAATCTCAGGCCCCACCCCAGACCTACTGCTTCAGAACGTGGATGTGAACAAAATGCTGTGCATCCAGCTCTGTGACGCACTGGTCCCTGCTTCTCTGGGTGGATCTGAGTCTCCCCTGAGGCCAAGGCCTCTGGAGGGGCCCTGCAGGGGGCTTTCAAGCCAAACATTGGCCTTCATTGTTATTACAAGTGACACTTTCACCTAGAAGAATACAAATTCTTCCAGCCTCCAGTGCATGCACACACTTGCTCACATGCACACACACGCACACACACACACACATACAAACATACTTCCTACAGCCACGCTTAGCAAATCCTTCACTTGTGAGCCCTGACTGAAAGGTTTTCTCCTCTGAAACACAAGCCTTTCTATCCTGAAGGGCCTTTCAAATGTCCTACTGAAACCTAGAGATTCATCCATAGGAAATACTTAGTCTTGTCTTGAGATTAAAGGTTCCAAATGATTCCCTTCTGATGCCAACAGGATAGCTCCTTGCCTAAAATACAAGAGCTTTGTTGGAAGTAGTCTCCATGGAAATCATTGAGGTGAGGTGAAGTCACTCAGTCGTGTCCGACTCTTTGCGACCCCGTGGACTGTAACCTACTAGGCTTCTCTGTCCATGGGATTCTCCAGGCGAGAATACTGGAGTGGATCGCCATTTCCTTCTCCAGAGGATCTTCCCGACCCAGGGATCAAACCCGGGTCTCCCGCATTGGAGGCAGACGCTTTAACCTCTAAGCCAACAAATCATTAACCCAATTTATTAACAAGGAAAAAAAATTCTAAGTCTATTTTAAACTTTTAAACATCTTTGCAAGCTAATGACAATGAAAACAAAGCATTTTTTTTTAAAGGAAAAAACCCCTATAGCAGAAATTACACTCAAACTAAACGCTCTCTGAATTTTAACAATTCTATTTTAAGCTCTCAATAAGCCCTGGAAATCCAGTTAATTTAAATTACTGGCCACATACCAATTCCCTCCCTGAAATAACTCACAGCTTCAATCATCTCAGGGAATATTGCCCCCACCAAAAAAAAAAAAAAAGAAAACAGGGGATTGTTTATGTGCTACTTCTGCTGACATAAGATTTTCTAGAAATCTCTGAACTTTGGGATGAAAAAACAACTGGAAAACAGACATAGGCTGTGTTTCCAAAGAATTTCTTGTCCCCTGTCCACAATAACCTTTTCAAGAAGGAATTGGTGAGGCTGAAGGTGACTGTAATTATATAGCTACCAGCATTGGAAAGACAAGGCTGTGCAGTGACAAAGATAAGACACGGGTTTCGAATGTTTTAGGTAACATGCAAATGTATTCTGATTTTTTTCAACTCCAGAAGACAGGGGAAAATCTTATTTGAAAGATGTTCTCGAGGTGTAGCTGGTAGCAGGTTCATTAGAAAAATGAAACAATTGGGAAAGGGAAACTCTAACTGGCTCTCTCTCTTCGCCCAAGCTGGGAAGAAGTGGGATTTTAGGGTCCAGCCCTCTCCTTTCAGAATGTGGTGAAAGGAGAGGGCTCCAGCAATTTGCACTCGCCCGCTGGAGTGCCTGATGGGGCCCCCCTTTTTCTAGCTCCAGCTCCTGATTTGAGTTCTTCCCTCTCTCTGTGGGGATGGGCGGTACTGACCTCACCTCTCACTCCACAGGTAAGCACCGGAGCCAGGCCTGGCCAATCGGCTCATTTCATTTCCCCAAGTCCTCACTGATGGGTTCAGGGTTGGGCATGTGACCTAAGTCAGTCCAGTTGGAGTCCTCCCCGAGCCTTTTCCAGGAACCATTGGAAAGCAGTGTTCCTTTTCTGCTGGAGACACGTAGCTGGAAGCTGCCGAGGGAATGGCTGGAGCTGCTGGAACCTCATGAGAAGAGCTGGCTTGGGAATCAAGGCAACACGGTGGCAGGCAGAGCTGAGAGGGAAAGCAATCAGGCTCTGCTGAGCCCTGGATCCGCCGTGCCCGAAACCTCCAGACTTCGAAAATATGAGAGCTGACAGATACCACCCTTTTTGCTTAACCAATTTTGAATTAGATTTCTGTCACTTGCAACCAAAACCATCTATCTGATTCTAGCAGAAAAAGAAAAAAACCTTAGGGCTTTCATAAGAAAATGTAGAGAAATAGCAAAGTGCTACATCGAAAGAAAAAGTCTCATGAAAATATTTAATATATTCCCTTGTACATGAGCCTGCTAGTGCTCTAAATTTTTTTAAATCTTATTTTATATTCTTACTAAAAATCCACAGGGACTAAGACTCTGTAACCTCCATCCTAAATCTATATGAGAACACACTATGAGATGAAGATTTGAGCTTAAAGATGCAACATACGTCTGTAGGTGGCTCAGGAAATATTCTTCTGACTGACAAAAAAAAAAAATGCACCAACCAAACCAAAATCCTAATATTAGATTTCATGTGCTACCAAGTAAACTTTTTCTCTTATAGAATAAATTGTTTCTATAGAAACGAATGCTTTTCTAGCAACTCAATCCCTATTAGGGTTGCTATAGGAACAGATTGAGAAAATTAGGAAACGGTAGGAAAAGGTAAATGACTGCTCAGTGTCTTTTTTCCTGGAAACCCACAGAGGGCAAATTCCTTTTTGTTTCTGAACGCCTTGGTGCGTGGGGCAGGCCACGGGAACACTTGAGAACATAATTCCCACTCTGCTGCATGCCTGTTTCCAGCAAGGGTTTTATCAAGTCACCGAAATTTAATTCTGAATAGGACAAGTTTTACAAGAACCACCTTCTGAAGACTGTTTTCAAGGACCAGGGGTAGGCAGGAGCGTGAAATAAGGTACAGGGTTAGGGGTGTGAAAAATGTAACAATAAGGACGGAAAACCGCACACATACTACAGAGACTGTCTTTTAGAGAGAAGCCCTTCATTTGGGAAAGCGTTTAAGTGTGCACGTTTTGTAAAAGCTTTGTTGCAAGCAGTAGGACCGTGCAGCGTGGGTCTTGTAGTGCAAATGACAAGCAGAGGTGAATGTTTTTCTTTCTTTACTGGAGAGTGAGAAAAGAATACAAACACTGGCCCTTGTCTACTACTCAGCTTCTGGAATCATCTACTCATAGATAGGGTGTGACATCTGTCTACAGAGAATTCTCTCTCAACATTCACTGGCTACGAAGCCAGTAGATGGAAATGGAGAGATTTGAAGCCAAGAGTATTAGTCAGCAAGTAAGAACCACATGGCCTCGGGTGAGTTATTTCATTCCTCTGCCTCAGTTTATCTACCCCCTTCTGTAAAATGGAGCTAACAAGAGGTACCTGGCAGGAGGAATCTGTCTGCCCAGCTCTCTCCTGTCTCGCTCTTGGTCCCTTGAGGTATTCCCCATAAGAGAGATCTACGGCCCCTCACTTCTGAGATGTGCGCCCTGGCCCTGTTTTTCCCTTCTTTGGTATAAATTTTCTGTTTGCAAAAGCAATTGTTGTTCAGTCACTAAGTCACATCCAGTTCTTTGTGATCCCATGGACTGTAGCACGCCAGGCTTCCCTGTCCTCCACTATCTTCTGGGGTTTGCTCAAATTCATGTCCATTGAGTCGGTGATGCTGTCTAACCATCTCATCCTCTGCTGCCCTCTTCTCCTTTTGCCTTCAATCTTTCCCAGCATCAGAGTCTTTTCCAATGAGTCAGCTCTTTGCATCAGGTGGCCAAAGTATTGGAGCTTCAGCTTCAGTGTCAGTCCTTCCAATGAATGTTCAGGGTTGGTTTCCTTTAGGATTGACTAGTTTGATCAATGGAAAGGCAATGAATCCAACCAAAACTTGACATTTCCCAGCCTCCTTCCCTGCCCTCTGTAGCTAAGCTGTGGCATTGTGATCACAGTTCCACGTGTTGTCCAAAAATTCTTTGCCTGTTCCTCAGCTGCCCCAGCTGAGAAGTGGGCCCCCTCTGTCTTTTGCCCTTTATACCTGATCCTTGGAATGCAGACATGATGGCTCAAGCTCCAGCAGCCATTTTGCGCCATGAGGCAAACTTGAAGGCAGTGCTGCAGGAAAATACAAGAAGTCCAAGGCCCTGAAGACCAAGGGGTTGCCAATCCAGACGGCTGACTTCTGGGCTTCTTTTACACAAAAGAAAAATATACTTCCCTTTTTTGAAGGTACTGTCACTGCATAATCTAATCCCAATGGATACACGTCAGGGCTGCGTTATGACTCACGGATCCTCAGTACTTGTACCTTCATGAGCTCCTTCCTCCATAAAAAAAACTTAAAATTATATTGTATGACTGCTGCCACTAAGTTACGTTAGTTGTGTCCGACTCTGTGTGACCCCATAGACGGCACCCCGCCAGGCTCCCCCGTCCCTGGGATTCTCCAGGCAAGAACACTGGAGTGGGTTGCCATTTCCTTCTCCAATGCATGAAAGTGAAAAGTGGAAGTGAAGTCGCTCAGTCGTATCTGACTCAGCGACCCCATGGACTGCAGCCCACCAGGCTCCTCCGTCCATGGGATTCTCCAGGCAAGAGTACTGGAGTGGGGTGCCATTGCCTTCTCTGATATTGTATGACTATGTAGGTACAAAAACAGATTTAATCTTGGCTAGACTCATTATTATGTATTCATTATTAGCATTATATTCACGTTTTCCTTATGATTTTAAAAAATTAAAACGGAAATGTCTTGTGGCCCCTAAAAGGATCATGGGTCCTGAACCTTCTGCACCTAAGAGAGGCCTCCATTCATCCTGATACTCACGCCTCGTCACGCTTTACCCCAAGAGGACCCGATGGGGAAGGTACTGGAAGTCTTCCTGCTTTTTAGATCAGGAAATTGAAGCCAGGGAACTTAAGTAACTTGCCCAGATTTGACTCCAGGTTCATCCAACTCCAACCCTGGGAAAATAGCTATTTTTAGCACCCAAAGGCAACCAGTTATTGCTAGAGCTATTATTATTATTCAAGCCAACAGCTCTGACTACTTAAGAAAACAAACCTGATAGATGATAACTAAGCATAATGGACATGCTGACCTTCTGGTAGCTTCTTTTTATTTTAATCCACAAGATAAACCCAGCGATGAGCCCCCGTCTCTGCAGAAAATGTTTTAAATCCCCATCTTTTAGCACTGAATTTACTCATCCAACTCCACAAAGAAAATAACTCCACTTAGCTTGACAGACTGCACAATGAGAAGTAAATTATTTTTCTGGAAATGACCCTAAAAATAGCATGGAATGGGCCTGCTTATAGATACCAGAGGCAATCAGACTGAATACGCTAGTTTTAAAGGCACAAATGTGTTTTGAAACACGGAGATTCTTCTGTGGTCTCGAGAAGAAAAAGCATTATTTTCCAGAGAGTACAATAAATCACGCAGGGCAAGAACTTTGGAGCAAAAGCAGCATGAACTTTGAGAGGACGGCAGGGCCCTTATCCATCTTTCATGCCTCCCCTTATAGGAGCCAAGAAGTCATCCCCCCGCCGGCTTTTCATGCTCTGTTACCACAAATCAAATGACAAGGAAACGTTGATGACACCAGACAAAAGGACTGCTCAGCCTTACAACCCACTGCTACCTCGGGAGAGGTGCTCAAAGGGCTGGTTTTTAGAAAAGAGCTACACGTTACTGCCTTTTAGGCAGGATCTGAGTAGGCAACTTACGCCTCAAATGACTGCATTCATTCATCCAGCACTTATTAAACACCTTCTGGATGCATTGCACCATATCAGACGCCGAAGACCACTACAAGACCCTACCTTTGGAAACAGAAGTCAGCATTCAGCAATGGCTCGGAACATACCCAGAAGAAGCAAGTGCGTGACGGAAGATACCTTCCCAAACTAGAGGTTAAGAATCAGGATGCTGGAGCCAGGCAGCCCCCGGTTCAAATCCTGCATCTACCACTTATCTGCAAAAAAAAATTGAGGCAAAATAACCTGAGCCTCAATTCCCTCACCTGTCTCTTAGGAAATTCCCTGGTGGTCCAGTGGTTAAGACTCCATGCTTCCACCGCAGGGGACACAGGTTCCATCACTGGTCACGGAAATAAGATCCCGCCTGCTACACTGTGGGCCAAAAAAACAAATGCACCTTTCTCTTAGAGTAAATGGGAAGATTTAAACAAGGTGATGTGTGTAAAGTGTTGGAGACACAGTCAGTGTTCTTTCAATACTCGCTACCCTTTATGAGGGAGGCGCTGCTTCTTGGTCTGAGCACTGGTTACACGATCGAGTTCACTTTGTGAAAATTCACAAAGCTGTACATGTGTGACTTACTCACTTTCTGCGGGTACTGGAATAAAAAGTTTACATAGAAATGGCAGTCCACTCCAGGACTATTGCTTGGAGAGCCCCATGGACAGAGGAGCCTGGTAGGCTACAGTCCATGGGGTCGCAAAGAGTCGGACACGACTAAAGCTGGAGACCATCAGACCAACTGGATACCTAACGTTCAGCTGAAAACTGTTGAAATTGCAGTCCCATAAAAACCACCTCTTTATTTCCCCATTTTCTCTAAAGCCTGCTTTATGCAAAAATCCCTGGTGGGGGGGAGGGGGGCTGATTCTGTGGGCAGTGGGGGGAAAGACTGACTGTTCCTTCTGAGTCGACCTCAAACTGGCACCACGTGGAACAAGGGGCAGCGGACACAGTCAGCCGGAAAGGCCAGAACCAACCCAACGCAACAGACAAGAAAACCTTCAGGGACTTCTCAGAAACCTGGGGCCAAGCACCAAACTGCCACTGGCATAAAACGGGGTTCGAGACAAACCCTAACTAGACAGTAAGAGGCGAGGACACCAGAGACCGGAGCTGAGCTGTTTGGAACACGGGTTGTCGGGTTGACTCGAGAGGAGACATAAGGCACAGACCCAGATTTCCCGTAGACCCTGGCTTCAACTGACCAAACATATGACCTTGGGCAAGTCCCCATGACCTTCAAGGCTCAGCTTCCCAGCCTGTAAAATGGGAGACAACACCACCTTCCATGTAGGTGAGAATTACAGAAAGTGCCTGGCGCACCGGAAATACGCCAGCCAAGGTAGCTGTTACTATCGAATTGAATTGTCTCAAACTGGCACCACGTGGAACAAGGGGCAGCGGACACAGTCAGCCGGAAAGGCCAGAACCAACCCAACGCAAGAGACAAGAAAACCTCCAAAAAAAAAAAAAAAGAAAACCTCCAGGGACTTCTCAGAAACCTGGGGCCAAGCACCAAACTGCCGCTGGCATAAAATGGGGTTCGAGACAAACTCTAACTAGACAGTAAGAGGCGGGGACACCAGAGACCGGAGCTGAGCTGTTTGGAACACGGGTTGTTGGGTTGACTCGAGAGGAGAAATAAGGCACAGACTCAGATTTCCTGTAGACCCTGGCTTCAACTGACCAAACATATGACCTTGGGCAAGTCCCCATGACCTTCAAGGCTCAGCTTCCCAGCCTGTAAAATGGGAGACAACACCACCTTCCATGTAGGTGAGAATTACAGAAAGTGCCTGGCGCACCGGAAATACGCCAGCCAAGGTAGCTGTTACTATCGAATTGAATTGAATCTAGCAGAAGACAGCTCGGCAGGAGCAGGGAAAGGCTGCAGCCTGTGGAAGCAACTTTGCTCTTTTCCTATATTTCTGGAGACGTGTCCACAAGCAAAGACATGGCATTTGAGTTGATAGTTTGAGCAGAGGAGCTGTTCCCACACATCCCTGAGAAGTTGGCTTTGGCCAAGGGGATTTAATAAACTCGGGGCCATGGATGCCTGGGGCTGGAGCACACCGGGGTGTGTAATGGAAACACGGATATAATTAAGAGGCGGTTCATTTGCAATAATTATGTGCTGGTTGGTTAATTCTTTCAAGATGCTAAACAGCCCTTCCCTGGGGCTGCGGTAATTGACTCTGTCATCTGCCTCGCACACTGCTGTCTAGAGAATTCTGCTTGGACAACCTGCTGACTCATTTTAACACACACTCACGCTCACTTTCTAAGCTCCCTAACAGACAGGTCTGAGCAGAAGTGCCAGGGTGGAGACTCTGCTTGGGAGGGGAAGGGAAGGAGAGAGCGCGGGGAAGGACTTAGCTGGGAAGAAGTGCTGGCCGCGGGGAGAGGGATGGAAGGGGGAAGAGCAAGTGAGGCGGGCGCCCGTGGTGAAGTCACGGTGAGAGACAGACGGGCCCTGCCGGGGGGCTGCAGGCGGTCTGCTGCTGCTGGCGCTGCTGTTGTTTAGTCGCTAAGACGGTCTGACTCTTGTGACACCAGGGACTGTAGCCCACCAGCTCTCTGTCCGTGGGATTTTCCAGGCAAGAATACTGGAGTGGGTTGCCATTGCTCTCTCCAGGGGATCTCCCCCACCCAGGGATGCAACCTGCATCTCCCGCCTTGGCAGGTGGCTTCTTTGCCTCTGAGCCTCCAGGGAAGCCCCGTCCTGCTGATGTGCGCATGTGTTCAGCCGTGTCTGACGCTTTTCGACCTCATGGACCACCAGGCTTCTCTGACCAAGGGATCTCCCAGGCAAGAATACTGGAGTGGCGTGCCATTTCCTACTCCAGGGGATCTTCCCATCCCAGGGATGGAGCCCAGGTCTCCTTCATCTCCTGCATTGGTGGGTGGATTCTTTATCATTGCACCACCCGGGAAGCCCTGGGCATCCTGCTGATATCTGAAGATAAAAGGCCAGCAGTAGACCCCTGGTTGGGTAGAAGACAAAGCACCCACATTTTTCTCATTGTTGTGGTCAAGGGTCACAAATGTTACAAGGGTGACATTTTCCAGAGTGATGCTTGTGGAGAAGATCCTCAGTCTAGGGAGGGGCCAAAGGAAGGAGGGGCTGCCAGCCCATAATATGTCCTGTCAACCTCCCAGAAACCTTCGAGCTGGAGTCCATCTTGACTGAGGGATGCACGTGTAACCACCAGCAAGGGCCCTGCATCGGGCCAGATACGAGCACAAGCAAGATGAGCGGCCAGAGAGCACCCGAAAGCCCGCTCCCGTGCCTGTGATACAAGCCGTCCTCACTGGGCACGACTCGCTCCCCAAGCTCACCAGGGTGTTTCACGTGTACTCTGCTTCTAACAAACACTTCATCTGCTTCACAATCTTTCTCTTTGCTGACTTTTTTCCTCATAGAAGACAGGGACTGAGGTCCTCTTCAAGTTGTCATACCCCTTGCCCCTGCCCCCAGATCTCTCAGGCCACCTAGATTCAAACTTGCTTTCATTCCTTTCCAGTTGTGTGACCTTGACCAAGCTCTTGGAGCCTCAGCTCTTTGTGAATGGGGATAAAAACCTTCATTTTGAATGAACTGTCACAAGAATTTGAAACGATGTAATGGACAGTGCCTGGTGCTGTGAGGCTGTTTAATGAGCCCTGGCTCGTTCACTTGCAGAGGGACCGGGCTGAGCTCTGACACCACATCTGAGACAAAATCAGAAAAGCTGGCCGCTGGTCCAGGGGAACCAGCACAGGCTCTGCCTGCTGCCCGAGGAACCTGCTGTGTGACCTCAGGCAAGGCCCTTGACCTCTCTGCACCTCGGTTCTTCCTTGGAAAGTTGGAGTTACACTTCCCTGGGAGGGTTGCCAGAGGATGAAATGGAACAACACCTGGCACGTAACTGATCCTCAAGAAATGGTGGGTCCAGGACCTTGTCCACCTTCAAGACGGGCTCCCCCTGAAAGCCTGATCTCCAGGCACAAGCGGCCAGGCAGCAGCTTCCTGTGGATTTCACAGGGGCTGAAACTAGCTTGATTCCCGGAGGAGCCCCAGCTACTCTGAAGGCTTAATCAACTCCAGTGACTGCCCTTCCTGGGTCCGTCCAGACGGCTCCTGTCCTGGCTCAACCCGTCTTGGAGGCCAGACAAGAAGCAGAGCCTCAGCCAGGAGCCGCCCTCTAGGCACTGGGAGAAAGGGTTTATGTGTTAGGCGCCCGTTCATGTCCCACTCTTTGCAACCTATGGACTGAAGCCCTCCAGGGTCCTCTGTCCATGGGATTCTCCTGGCACGAATACTGGAGTGGGTCGCCATTGCCTTCTCCAGGGGATCTTCCTGACCCAGGGATCGAATCTGGGTCTCCTGCGTTCTGGGCAGATTCTTTACCATCTGAGCCACGAGGGAAGCCCAGGAGTAGGGGAGACTTCCCCAAGTGCACCCGCTTCCAGCCACCTGGATGGCAGCCAGGGGCATGGAGAACCCTCTCATTTCACCGGTCCATACCGACCCCAGCTGCCCTCATGATGGAGAGAGGGCCGGTGCAGTGGTGGGGGCCACCGTCCAGCTTCCTGTCCCAGAAGCTGGGACAAAGGACAGGAATTAGCTTCCAGACCTATCACAGCGAGCATCGGTACCTTCCCAGCCCCGCCTCCCTGACTCCACAACACTCCGTCATCTTTCTACAACACAAACGTCACCGTCACAAACAAGCAGCAGCTTCCCCTGAGCCTCAGGGTAAAGCCCATGGCCAAACATGCTCACAAGGTCCTTCGTACTGTGACCTCTGCCAACCGCCTCAGGTTCACTGACTCCGCTCCCTGCCCCTCCTCCCGACATCCTTCCCCGGACTCGGTGCACAAATGACTGCGAGCAGACTGCGGTTCTGCACCTCCACGCATCTGCACCTGCTCTCCCGTCTCCCTGGAGCGCCCACCCTCGCACTCCACCTGGAACAGGCCTCCTCGCCCCTCAGCACGGAACTGACATCAGCTCCCCGCGTGACGCTTTCCTCCACCTCCCGAGTCCGCCACTGCCTCTGTCTCCCTTATGCTTTGTCAGCACCCATTCTTTCCTTCTCTTTCCCTCTCTCTCTCTCGAGCCCCTGCCTGTAGGATGTTCCAGGCACCGAGCAAGACCCTGAGCTCAGGGGACAGGGAAGGGCAGCTACTGTGCCATTAGCCTCGGGTAGCTGTGAAGTCACCATCCGGCTGCTAGAGTCTAACTGAAATGACAGGCGCGCCAAAAAGTCACGGGGGTACATGGTGGTGATGGAAAAGCGCAGGGGGCTGAGCAATCCTGGGAAGAGGGTTTCAGCCTAGTCTGCGTGCTGAGTCGCTTCAGCGGTGTCTGACTCTGTGTGATCCTATGGACCATAGGCTAGCAGGTCCACAATAAGCCTCTGTGCATGGGATTCTCCAGGCAAGAAGACTGGAGTGGGTTACCATGCCCTCCTCCAGGGTATCTTCCCAACGCAGGGATCGAACCTGCCTCTTCTACATCTCCTGCATTGACAGGCAGGTTCTTTGCCACTAGCGCCACCTGGGAAGCCCCTCAACCTAGTCTGGGGAACAGCGAACACCCTCCCCGGCCCCGAGAGTGTGCTGTTTAAACTAGGATGTACAGTATGAATAAGCATTAGTCAGAGAAAGAGGAGGACCACCAGAGAGAGAGCAGATAAAGACCTCGCAGAGTAGATATGCCAGGGTGGACTCCATGCTCTGAGGCCATCCGCTCCTTCTCCCCACGCCTGCCCTGCCCCACGAGGAAGTCTTCGGGGACCGAGAGTCCCACAGTCACTGTGACATATCCATTCCACCCCACTCCAGCCAGACTTTAATCAGCCGTCCTGACCTGCTGACAGAGGCCTGGCTTCTGGCCAGCACCCATCAGTCGGGCAGTGGGTAGGTCTGTGGAGGCAGCAGGATGTGCTACCTCCTCCCCCTACTGTCGGCCTTTCTTCCCTGCTATATGTTGCTCCTTAGCATTTATCACACTCTGGGGTACATCTGTTTATTGATTACTATCTTTAATTAATAATTAAAGTCTCTGCTTCCTACCCCTAAACCCAGAGGTAAGTCCAGGGATTCTCATCACTTGGTCCTCTGCTGCATCTCAGCATTTGGAACATGGACTGAGCTCGCCAGGCTCCTCTGCATGGGATTCTCCAGGCAAGAATGCCGGAGTGGGTTGCCATGCCCTCCTCCAGGGGATCTTCCCGGCCCAGGGGTTGAACCGGGTCTCCTGCCCTGGCAGGCGGATTCTTTACCACTGAGCCACCTGGGCAGCCTAGTGGCCATCCTGGGACCGGGCAACACACATCTACTGAACTGGGTCCTGATGGGAATGAATGGAGAGAGTGTCCCCAGAAATCGTCCACAAACATGTGGCTCTAGGCAGCGTCTCGGGGATCTTGAGTGAAAGTCGATTCGCAGTCCCATCGTGTGCCCAGTACTGGGCTTGTGGTTAGAGGAGAAAGTTCCTGTTCACAGCAGTGGGACAGGCGGACCTGACCGCCAGTGGGGGCTTGAGGGGAGCTAAAGCTTCGTAACCCACGTCTCCCTCCCGTGGATGAGTCTGTTTAATCAGTGCAGGCACAAAGCCTTGATGAAATAAACAATGTCGCCAGTATTTTAAAAACGGACTTGGGGAAGTGACGCGTGGCATGCTGCACTGGGAGCTCATCACAGCCCGGGCGGCGGCTGAGCGAGACAGGGTCTGTCAGCCAAAATCTTCAAAGCAATTAGATGCATGTCATGGAATCTGATAAACAGACGGAGGTTCACAAAAATCAAATAAACTTGGAATCACCACAAATAATGACCACCCTTCCACACACACACACACATGCATGCACACACGCGCACACATGCACACACACACATGCATGCATGCACACACATGCATACGCACACACATGCACTCACGCACGTGTGCCTGCACACATGCACACACATGCACGTGCACACACACACACACACACGCTCGCCTCTTGGCTGCTACGCTTGCTGAACTCTGAATTATTCAGCAAGGAAAGGGATGGGACCATGTGTTGTGGTGTCACTCAGTTCAGTTCAGTTCAGTCGCTCAGTCGTGTCCAACTCTTTGCGACCCCATGAATCGCAGCACGCCAGGCCTCCCTGTTCATCACCAACCCCCGGAGTTCACTCAGAGTCAGGTCCATCGAGTCAGTGATGCCATCCAGCCATCTCATCCTCTGTCATCCCCTTCTCCTCCTGCCCTCAATCCCTCCCAGCATCACAGTCTTTTCCAATGAGTCAACTCTTCGCATGAGGTGGCCAAAGTACTGGAGTTTCAGCTTCAGCATCATTCCTTCCAAAGAAATCCCAGGACTGATCTCCTTCAGAATGGACTGGTTGGATCTCCTTGCAGTCCAAGGGACTCTCAAGAGTCTTCTCCAACACCACAGTTCAAAAGCATCAACTCTTCAGCGCTCAGCTTTCTTCACAGTTCAACTCTCACATCCATACCTGACCACAGGAAAAACTATAGCCGGAAGAAACACAAGCTGGAATCAAGATTGCTGGGAGAAATATCAATAACCTCAGATATGCAGATGATACCACCCTTATGGCAGAAAGTGAAGAGGAGCTAAAAAGCCTCTTGATGAAAGTGAAAGAGGAGAGCGAAACAGTTGGCTTAAAGCTCAACATTCAGAAAATGAAGATCATGGCATCTGGTCCCATCACTTCATGGGAAATAGATGGGGAAACAGTGGAAACAGTGTCAGACTTTATTTTTTTGGGCTCCAAAATCACTGCAGATGGTGACTGCAGCCATGAAATGAAAAGACGCTTACTCCTTGGAAGAAAAGTTATGTCCAACCTAGATAGCATTTTCAAAAGCAGAGTCAGGAGGAGAAGGGGACGACCGAGGATGAGATGGCTGGATGGCATCACTGACTCGATGGACGTGAGTCTGAGTGAACTCCGGGAGTTGGTGATGAACAGGGAGGCCTGGCATGCTGCGATTCATGGGGTCGCAAAGGGTCAGACACGACTGAGCGACTGAACTGTGAACTGTGACTAGACGGACCTTAGTCGGCAAAGTAATGTCTATGCTTTTCAATATGCTGTCTAGGTTGGTCATAACTTTTCTTCCAAGAAGTAAGCGTCTTATAATTTCATGGAAAGTGTTCATAGTTAACTCGAGGTTTCCTGAAGCCACTCACAAGGTCTAACTCAGTTCCAAAGGGACGGCAGAAATGCCCGCCTCCACCCTCCCTACCGCTCTTCCGAAAGACTCTCTGAAACAAGCACCTTCTCACGGCCCCGTTGGTTCCTGCCGGGCAGCCTCACAGCACTTCCACGAACAAAGGAACAGGCTCCCACACAGCAGCTCCCACGTTTCACCTTACTCTTCATTCACGTGGAGAGGCGTTCCAAGGAGAGCATGTAAATGCCACGCGAGTCTGGGGCGCTTGCTGACTCTAGACTCCTCAGTCCATCTTCCTCTGTCAGTTTCCCTCCCCGGCTCCCCCGGAGCGAGCTCATTCCGGGCTCACAGACCCTTGCTTCCCCTCCAGTGGAGCCAAGGGTCGTCAGACAGATGGCGCCCCATCGAGCCGCGGTGCCCAGGATGGCGCCCCCATCGAGCCGCGGTGCCCAGGATGGCGCCCCCATCGAGCCGCGGTGCCCAGGATGGCGCCCCCATCGAGCCGCGGTGCCCAGGATGGCGCCCCCATCGAGCCGCGGTGCCCAGGCTCCGCTTCTGTTGCCAGGTGCTTGCTTTCTAGCAGGGAGTCTCTTTCAGGGAAGGCGCGACAGAAGACTAACAGGGCCAGCGTCTCCGAGGAGACAGCCACGTTGGCCCGTGCTCGTTTAATGATCACAGGAACCCCCTAGTGTGGACAAAACTCGATCCTCGCTTTATAAACAGGGAAACTCAGGCTCAGAGGAGTGAACCCTGAAACTGGGATACAAACGTGGGGATGCATTCTGTCTAACACCTGAATCCATCCTTTCTCATCTACCAGGCAGCCTCTGAGGACTTGGTCCTGGCCCAGCCTGCCTTTCTGAGATTGGCAGAGCGCAGATAAGAATCCTCCCCTAGGAATTTAACAGCAGATAGAACTCTACTAGTGGCCAGACACGTGAGTACAGGTACCACTGGAAAATGACTATACCTGCATTTGTATTTAACACAGCAGTTTTATCAAAAAGTGTATGAAATGAATAAACCTATTTTAAGCCACCGAAATGAATCATCCACTGTAAGTTGAACACATAAATGTATAAACGTTATGAAACGTTGAGCACTACAGTAAGTACAGAAAATACAAGGGCACAGACTACACATTTAATACAAATTATCAGCACATAAAATCCAACAAAGTGCTAGGAAAATAACATATTCAACATTGAATAAAAATAAAAGGAAGCTTTAATAACTGGGAAATTTTTTTAAAATATTATGATTCATTAAATGTAATCATTAAAAAATAAGCGTGTATCAGTGACATCACAGTTGATTCCCGAGCATTTTGTCATGAAAAGTTGTCAAGATGTTAAAAAAAAAAACACCTACTCAGAGGAATGGAGAGGAGAGAGTTAGCTAATCCAGGTATTTCCTTCTGACACTTTCATATTCAAGGAACTTTGAGATCCTTTGGAATAGCTGATTTCTTCACACACAGTATGATTTTTTCCTGATAGGAGCCTGGAGTTTTCCTTTAAGGAAACTGCTGCCGGCTCACCTTCGAGCGCTTTCATGATTTTCATAAACGGTTGCAGAATCACCGGGTTCAGCTCTGGCTGCAGAGTCCCCACCTCAGTTCCAATGTGGTCAAGTTCTCACCACACTTACACGGAGAACTTTCATTAGTGGCAGCTCTGAAACACACACTGTGCCTTGTCAAATACATGTTATTTTTTCCTTCTCTTGAGGTTAACAGCTATGAGAAAGACATTTTCTAAACAGGTGATCTTTTGTTCAATTAAAACTCTCAAGGAAGCATAAAGCTCTCCTGAAGTCTCAAGATGTAAATGATTCAGCTTCAGATTTCTTAAAATACCAAAATAACAGTATTACCTTTTTTAAAGGCAGTATTTTGGTACTTAAAAATAGAATAGTATACCGGAATACAAAAAAAAAAAAAATACTGCATTCATTAGCCCAGTTGCTAGGAAACCTGTGAGGAAGCCGAAAGTTAAGGTATAGATAGGTAAAAGGGTATTTCTTCAAGCAAAATGGGAAAAGCCAGAATTAATTTTAGCAACAATGGGTAACAGAGAATGCAAGATGATAAGATGATACTTAATTGTATTGAGGGGTTTGTATTCCTTTAGAACATGCTCTTAATTACACCCTCCACTGAGTAAGTATAAATACTAATCATTAGAAATAATTAGACATGCTTGCTATTCTTCTAAATATTATCTTTATTTTCAAACAGCACATTGATATTTTCATTCTCCATGGTTAAATAAAGACTCTGTGGTTGGATCCATTGCACAGTAAAGGCACCAAAGATGGAGGAACTGACAACTGGAGCTCCAAGTATTTTGCTGCATGCATCTTGACCTATAACACGTGACAAGTAAGAGGAGCCAGTTCTTGACAAAGAGGGAAGGCTGGAAATGCTTCTGACAAATTAATCAGAGTTCTGCTTCTTGCTGAGTAAGCTCCTACTGAACTGACTCTCCCACAAATAACAGCAACACACTCAGGGGGCAGAGGGAACCGCTACATGAAGGCACTGGAAAGTCAGCCAAAAGCATGTGGACTTCCCAGAGGCGTGGCCCTGGGAGAAGGAAACGGCGGGAGGTAGCTTTCCTGACTTTTTACACTTCCTTAGCCTGGAGGAGCCTGGTAGGCTGCAGTCCACGGGGTCGCTAGGAGTCGGACATGACTGAGCGACTTCACTTTCACTTTTCACTTTCATGCATTGGAGAAGGAAATGGCAATCCACTCCAGTGTTCTTGCCTGGAGAATCCCAGGGACGGGGGTACCTGGTGGGCTGCCGCCTATGGGGTCGCACAGAGTCAGACACGACTGAAGTGACTTAGCTTTTTAGCTTTAGCTAGCCTGAGGTCAGGGCACAGTCAGTGCTACATGGAAAGCTAAAACTCTGATAGAAAACCCACAATCTTTCCAGCCTGAATAACTGGAAGACAGAGTTAGGAGCAACTGCAGCCGCAAGAAAGTGAGGGACGTGGGGAATCCTAAAAGGGAGAGACACAGAGCGGAAAGGTTCCAAAAATCTGTGTGTAAACTTTGCCCAAATCTCGGGCTGCTTCCCTGGTGGTTCAGCTGGTAAAGAATCCATCTGCTATGCAGGAGACCCTGGTTCAATTCCTAGGTCACGAAGATCCCCTGGAGAAGAGATAGGCTATCCACTCCAGTATTCTTGGGCTTCCCTGATGGCTCAGCTGGTAAAGAATCGCCCTGCAATGCGGAAGACCAGTCTAACCCCTGAATAGCATGAGGAAGACTCCAAGAAGCCTAGATAAGGGTTAAAAAACCCCCACTAAACTATTACCTACCATTCAAGAGACAGAGTTTACGATTTTATTTTAATCAAGTCAACTGCCTACAAAAAAAAAAAATCCCAAAACCAAACACTCTTTAGAAATGTAAAATAATCTTAAGTCTCTATGGTATGATATTCACAATGTTTTAAGATAAAAACAAAATTATTCATCATATAAGGAAATGGTAAAATGTATCTCATTCTCAAGAGCTACGATAACTGCCCAAAGATTTAAAGGAATACCTGATCATAATAAACAAGACAGAAAACTTCAACAGGAAAAGAAGATGCAAAAAGAAACCAAATAGAAATTCTAGGTCTGAAAAACACAGCATATGAAATAAAACGCAATGGGCAAGTATAATGGCAGAATGGAAATGACAGAGGAAAGACTTGCTCACCTAGAATATAGGTCAACAGAAATTATCCAATCTGGAGAATAGATGGGAAAAAAAAAGATTTTTTCCAAAAGTAAATAAAACCTCTGAAACTTTCGGGGCAATATTAAGAGGTCTAAGAAGATTATTCAGGCCGCTTAGGAGCAGAAAATCTCAATCCAGGAGAATAGATTTCATGGCCACGTGGGCACAATTACTAAGATATTAATCACGGTCTGTGAAAGGGAAATAACAGATTCAAGAAATATTAAGAAGAAAGAAACATCAAGTCTTGGTAGTGAGTTAAATAAAGACATACAAAAGAACGAGAAATCTCAGACTTAAACCTAGAGTTATGAGACTATAAAAATACATGAATTAAAAAGAAGAATTATGACATTTTTAAAATAAGAAAACTCAAAAAACAAGTGAGAAGCCAAGAGAATATATCTGCAACTAATTTTTCAGCTAATAATATATTACAGCCATATCATAGGCATATGTATATATATATAAAGGATTAATCTAACTATATGAAGAACTCTAAAAATAGAGGGGGGGAAAGACCAAAAATCTGTTGGAAAAATAGGCAAAGGACATGAACAGTTAACAGAAAACAAAAGAGACAAACATAAGAAGATGCTCAACTTTATTCATAGTAAGAGAAATGCAAATTAAAACTACATGAGTTATTTCTCCCCTACCAAATTGGTAAATTTACATATGCTTTTACTCTTTGACCTGCCAAATTCCACTGTTAGGAATTTATTTGCAGATATATAACTCCATGAATATGAAAAATATGTGCATGACTATTCATTGCAGCATTATTTGTGATAGCAAAATATGAAAAATCATTTAAATCTAAATGATCATCCATGGGAGAGTGCTACTGCTAAGTCACTTCAGTCGTGTCCGACTCTGCGACCCCATAGACGGTGAGTAATTGAATAAAATATGGTACCACCACACTTAGAATAATAAGAAAGTGTTTTTAAAAAAAAGAAAAAAGAAGGAGAAGAGGAATCAGCCTGTGACCTGATATTCAGTTATTTCTTGGATATATTGTCATTGTCAAGGGGAAAAAGCAAGGGGCAAAACAGTAGTGTGGGGTGGGGGGTGTGATGGTTTCATTAAAACAAAGCATGGAAAGAAAAATCCAGAAACTGATGAAAACTATTTGCCATAATGTGTAGATGAGGATGGGATCAAAGGTCGAGAAGGAGTCATATCCCTTTGAGTATAACTTTTGATATAGTTTTGCTTTTGAACCATGTAAATTAAATAAAAAGGAATAGAAGAATGCTAACCCTAAAATTGAAAACAAGCAGAAACAACTCTATCTTACAGCAAATAAATAATGTAATCCACAGAGAAAATAATTGACTCAAGTAATTTTTAGATGCATATTCTAATTAGACACCCTCAGTGGATGAGACAAAGGAACTGCAAGGAAACTCTGAGCTTGATTTAGTAGATTTGTGATAAAAGAACAGTAATTCTGAAAGTATTCTGTGCATTAATAGATTAAATGAGTAATATACTACATTTCTTTTTTGGAAATTAGGACTCTCACTATGGGAGAATGAAGATACAAATATGGAATGAGGACAGGTGAGGAAAAATTGGCAGTATCACTATGAACTCATGATCGAAATACAAATGTATCCTGGCTCTGCACTCAAAAGAGCTAGAAGTAATAACAAAAAAGCACGCCCAGCATCAATCATTTCCCCAGCATGCCCATGCTCCGCAACAAGAGAGGTCTCCGTGATGAGGAGCTGGAGAACCGCAGCTAGAGAAAGCCCTGCACAGCAACGCAGACCCAGCTCAGTCAAATAAATAAACAACTAAATAAATAAATACCATGCCTCTTCTAAAAGGGGAAATGACTGATTCTATTTCTGGGGGAACATTCTGTTGTGTAAGCAAGTAAGGAAGTTGCTCAAAACTGATAGAGATTTGTGAAAAGGCCAAAGAAGCCCGCTTGGAGGGGCTGCACCTGGCCAAATCTTGTGGGAAGTGCAGAGGCTCTGTAAGACCACAATGATACTAAAAATAGGAAACTTAAAGGTGAGGGGGAGACACAGGCAGATGGAGACCTTCTTGACGCAAGAACGCCAGATAATAAGGGCTTCTCAGATGGCGCTAGTGGTAAAGAACCCTGCTGGTTTCTTTGCAGGAGATGTAAGAGACATGGGTTCGATCTCTGAGTCAAGAAGATCCCCTGGAGGAGGGCTTGGCAACCCTCTCAATTATTCTTGCCTGGAGCATCCTATGGACAGAGGAGCCTAGCAGGCTATGGTGCATAGGATTGCACAGAGTTGGACACGACTAATGCGACTTAGCACGCGTGCAATCACCAGATAACAAACGCAGGCTGAAAGAGAGAGTGAGAAATTGTAACTGCCGATATAATAATGGATTTAGGCAAGGGTCATCAGAGGATGTTAAAACTGTTTGCAACAGGATTGTCAGCCTCGACTGTTCCCTATAAAAGGAAAGAAGCCCCTTTACTAGCAGATACCACCTTGAACAGTGCTCAAAAGCAGCATTACCAGTGATGGAGAGTAACTGACATGATGTGCCTCCCAGAGGGACCCGGCGGTAAGTGAAACACATCCCCTGTGCATGACATTTGCCAAAAAGATTTACTCTATATCTAGTCAGAAGGAAATAATTAAACAAATCCAAGTTATTGAACACTCTAGGAGACAGCTGTGGAGAAGGAAATGGCAACCCACTCCAGTGTTCTTGCCTGGAGAATCCCAGGGATGGCGGAGCCCAGTGGGCTGCCATCTGTGGGGTCGCACAGAGTTGGACACGACTGAAGCGACTTAGCAGCAGCAGCAGCAGCAGCAGCAGGAGACAGCTGGCTGGTTCTTCAAAAATTGCCAGGGTTGGGCTTCCCTGGTTGGTGGTCCAGTGCTCAAAGACTCCATCTTCCCATCCAGGGTCCAGTCCCTGGTCAGGGGTCCACGGTCCCACGCGCTACGGTATGTGGCCAAAAAAAAAAAAAAATTAATGCCAGCATCCTGTGGAACAGAAAGAACAAAGTCGATGGAAAGGGGGTGTGGGGAGCATTCTAGGGTAAAGATCCCTAAGAGACATGACAACTGAATGTAATGAGTAACCCTTGACTGGATCAGAAAAGAAAAAAGTAGCTTCAAGGAACAATAAAGAGGTAATTGGAAACTCTGAATATGAATTTTACATTAGATAAAACAATTGTACCAATTATTAAGTGTTTGAGCATGATGACAGTATTGTAGCTACGTAAGAGAATGTCCTAGTTCTTAGGAGATGCAGACTCCCAAGAGATGAAGGATCATGATGTCCACAATCTAATTTCAAATGGTTTGGGGGAAAAAATGTGGCAAAAATGAAAAATGTGGCCAAAAAAAAATGTTAAACGCCAATAATCGGTGAAGAGATAAGGTCAGCTGGTCATTGCATTATTCTTTTACCTTTTCTATAGATTTGAAAAGGTGAGGAAAATGAAGAATTGGGCATGAAAATCCAGTTTACATGTGTGGATAAAGGGAGCCCTCTTTCAGCAATAGGTATGAACGTTGCTAGAATAACACCAGGTAAGTTGTTCACAGCTTTGTTGTGAAAAACTGGTTTCTCAGCAACATCAGTGGAAAATGCCCTGTTAGTTTATTTGGGGGGGGGGGGGGGGGGGGAGGGAGAGAAACAACCATTTTAGTTTCTTTCCAGGTGTGAATGAACGTTGCTAGAATAACACCAGGTAAGTTGTTCACAGCTTTGTTGTGAAAAACTGGTTTCTCAGCAACATCAGTGGAAAATGCCCTGTTAGTTTATTTGGGGGGGGGGGGGGTTGGAGAAGTAGCAAAGAAAACCATTTAGTGTCAAGTCCTGCAGATGAATGAAACTCCAGCTGCCCCTACTCAGACAGAAAGTGAAAAATTAGAACTTACTGATGTTCGATTTCTGGGAAGCCACTTGGCAGAACTTTTCAAAGCCTGGGTCTACAATTCTCTGCACTCACCCTGGTTCCTGAAACATACGTGGCACACCCTGAGCTCACCCAAGCTGACATAGTTACCATCTGTGTCTTAAAGACATGCTGAAAGAGCAAGGTATAGAATACAGTTTTCTGCCATTTGTACACTCTGATACATTTGTGTGACTGCAAAATATTTCTGGAAGGAACCAAAAGAAACTGGTAACCTATTCTCTAGGGAGGAAAACCAAGTTGCTACTGTTGTTACCCTTTACTCCATTGTTCTATTTGAATTTTTACATATGAATGTATTAACTGTTCAACAGAAATTTTTAAATTAATGGTGAAGAATGGGTGGAAGGATGGATGACGGCTGGATGATGGCTGGATGAATAGATGGATGAATGGATAGACACATGGATGGATGATGGATGGGCAGACAGAGAAATGAGTGTATGCACAGCTCCCATCCCACACACCTGCTCCACAATACCTCCCCTTGGGCTCCACACCCCAATCACAAGGGTGGGGCTGCTCCCAGGCTAATCTCCGATTTGAGGCTGGCTGACTCTGTGCTGTGTCTTAGGTCTTTAGTTTATGAAACACAGCTTCTCTCAGCCCTGCCTCTCCCCTGATTCTAGGACTCGCCCCCCAACCTCCTACAGCCCTGAGACACTGTCTCCTAGCCCACTGTGGTTACGTCCCTAGCCAAGAGGACTTCATCTGTCAAATTCTAACACCCATCCACTTTATCTGCAAGGACAGAACCGAATTGCAGCAAATTTCATGGCCTGGAACTGCTCGGCCTCTAGCACAGGGAAGAATTCTATTCACAGCCCTGGGAAGCCTTCTGATGACTAGCCAAGGTACCTCGCTTCCCTGGGGACTGCCTGCTAACATCCTACTCTCCATCGCTGTGGTAATGTGCTTTTTACAGCAATTTCTCTCACATCAAGCAGCCCCCAGAATCTCATCTCTCTGGCCTCTGAGGGGGCTGCTTTCATTTCCAGCAAAGGGAGAGAAGGACCGTGCAAAGGGCTCGGACACCTTCCCATCCCCGCTGCCGGACAGCGCCAGGGCAGTGGAGATGAAGCGTGGCGTCCAGGTAGACAACGCCACCAGGAAGCGTGAGTCAGTCGGTCTGCAGTCCCTGTCCCCATCACAGGTCATGATCCCACGAGAGTCTGCATGGCAAGAGCGAGGACCGTGGTGTCTCCATCTTTTAGGGGCAGAAGGTCCTGTGGGTGCCGCCCCCACCCCTTACCAGGCGCGCACCCGGCCCGACCTACGGTGCATGAGTGAGGACTGGCATCCCACGGCTCCCAGCTCCTCCCAACCCAGCAAACGACCTTCCTACACAGGGAAGCCACCACCTCCCCGCCTCCACCCCGGGAGCACCGGCCGGCTGACACAGGGTCACAGGGTCTAGCCTCTTGCCTCACGGTGGGACCAGTTCTGTGCAGTTCACACGCCAGAGCCCGCCTCACCCACCCACCACTCCGAACAGGTCAAAGCTGAGACTCCAGGCTGACTCAGTTTCTCTCCTGCCCCATCCTGCTTGCCTCAGCCCCTCTGTCGTGGGGGTGCCCCCCCAGCAAAGCGCAGGCTCTGCCGTCACGGCCCAGGCTCTGTCCCCGAGGAGCCCCCCTCCAAGGCAGTATTCCCCTCCAAGGACGCTCCTCCGGCAGCCCCGCTCTCGGTCGACTCCCACCACGTGCCGGACACGTGCGGAAGGGAGGCGCATCTCCAGCCGTAAGCTCGCAACAGTCCCACAAACTGGGGTGATTATCAGCCCTGTTTTACAGGTGACATCAAAGGCGGAGACTGCTGAGCCCGCTTGCCCCAAGGCACACAGACGGAGCGGGAGGGACCACCACATGGTTAGAGATGCCGGCTGCTGCCATCCCACTTAGGGAAGCTGAGCCAAGAGGGTGCTAGAACACGCGTCAGCCTCAGACCAGACATCCAGACCGCTCAGGGCTCCTTCCATCACACCAGACCTTCTACCTCTAGTCAGGATTACGTCTTTAATTACAAAACCAAAAAAAAAAAAAGTTTTGTTAACACACATACATCAGTTGGATCTTTCATTTCAAACAACCCGAGACAAATACAAACCCACCTGTAGTATCCTTAACCCCTGACATGATTAACCCGGTTACCATCTTTAATAACCCGGTTACCATCTTTAATAACCCGGTTACCATCAATGACTAAGGCCCCTCGTGGACGACAAGCAGGACAACAAAGCTCCGAGTTTTAGGGAGGCCCCAGAGCTGGTGCTCCTGGAGGACAGCGAGCCTTTCTTTTAAATGGTTACACTTTCTGGGAGGCAGCCACGCCATGCAACATGTGGGGTCTGAATTCCCCGACTGGGGATTGAACCTGTATCCCCTGCATTGAAAGCTCAGAATCTTAACCACTGGACCACCAGAGAAGTTCCAGGACATGCCGCTTCAACTAAGCAGCATCAGGGGCTGCAGGCTGGCCCTTTCCCGCCCTCCAAACTCTCCCCACCCCCCAACTCCCACTAGCATCAGTATCTTGCTAAGATTTTGGATCGCTTCATATCTGCCAATTGCCAAGCCAAGTGCTTTCCCTGCATCTTCCCTTCTCATCCTCACGATGTCCTGTCTGGTAGGTACAACCAGGTGACTGGTCAGAAACCTGAGGCTCAGAAAACTAAAGTAACTTGCCTAAGTCTACGCAGCTAGAGAATGCCAGAGCCAGTGCTGGCTTCCGGGGCAATCTGAGGGCAAAGCCCGCACTCTCACACCCTACTTCTGAGGCCTGGGCCTTGCCTAGGTCTGCGTGGTCCCTCCGTTAGCTGACCCTAAGGCGTGTTCTAACAACATGGCCCCAGGAAGCCAAAGACAGAGCCGATGGGGCCTTTGGATCCATGCAGAATCAGAAACCAAACTAAAACTCTCAGCCTGCGAAGAACATCCCTTCACGTCCCTGGCAGAAAAACAGAGGAGAGATAAACAGCTGAGGCTGTTCCCAAACCTGTCAGCTATTTCCACTTGAACACAAAGACACTGAAGGGAGTGAGGCTATTTTTATTTTTTTTCCTTTTTCTGAAAGGCCATTGGTAGACGCTTCTGCCCTTGCTGGCGATAAAGCGTTCCTTTAATTATCAGTTTGGGGCCAAGTCCAGAAAGCTATTTTCCAGCACTATTGTTACAAGGAAATGAAAGGCGCCAGCCTCCTGAGCAGCTCTCACCAGGGCCACGGGTGGTCGCAGATATGCTGCCTGCCCGAGAGCGTGGGTCAAGCGTCCAGAGGGAGGCCACTGTGGTGATGGCCCAAACACAGAGAGCACGACCTTCAGGAGTCCGTGACTGTCCCGGGAAACAGAGCCAGCACCTTGATTCCGCTTTGGACTTCTGCCTGCCTTCCTTCTGAACACAGGTGTCTTCAGGAAACCATGATGGGAAGGAGACCAAGAGGGTATTTCTTTTGCTACTTCTGACCCTCAGCTTCATTCCTGAGAACATTCCAAGGTCTTGCTGGCATGATCCCGATGTCCCCGGCTCCCAGGCTAGCCACTGCCAGCTGGAATCCAGACATTCGACTCAAGAAGACACAAGCTTTCCCCCACCCCACGTCACTCCCCACCAAAACCTTCCCCAGCTTCCCATCATCTTCATGAAAGGGGCCCCACTCCTGCACCAAGCATTTAAGGCCACCGTGATCTAGACTCTAGAGGCGCAGGGGGGATGATAAAGAGAATTGAGCTGAGCATTAGTAGCCCAGGTCTGGGATCATAGCTGTGTGATCTTGGATCAGTGCCTTTGCTTCTCTGAGCTTATTTCTTTATTATACATTGCTGCATTTTAAAATTTCCACCTGGGACTTCCCTGGTGGTCTAGAGGCTAAGACTCCATGCTTCTAATACAGGAGGCATGGTTTCGATCTCTGTTCTGGGAAATAAGATTCCACATGCCAGATAGTGTGGCCAAAAAATTCAAAATAATAAAATAACTTCAAAAATTAGAGGCTTAAAACAACACACGTTTGTTACCTCACAGTTTCCGGGGATCAGGAATCCAGGAATAGCTCCCCTGGCTCCTCTGTTCAGAGTCTCTTACGGGTTGCAAAGTGTCAGGCTAGCCTGCGGTCTCATCTGAAAGTTCAACTGACAAAGGATCCACTTCCAAGCTCATGCCTCTGCTGTTTGAAGCATTCAGCACCTCGGGAGCTTCTGGAGTAAGTGCCTCAGATCCTTGCTGACAGACGGCAGGAGCGGCCTGAGTTCGCTGCCACCTGGACCTCTCCTGCTTCATCAGAGCAGCCACACGAGAAGAGCTGAAAGGGAGAAAGCAACAGAGGAGTGTCAGTTACATGACTCAGTTCAGTTCAGTCGCTCAGGCGTGTCCACCCCACTGAGACCCCAGGGACCGCAGCACGCCAGGCCTCCCAGTCCGTCACCAACTCCCGGAGTTCACCCAAACTCATGTCTACTGAGTCGGGGATGCCATCCAACCATCTCATCCTCTGTCGTTCCCTTCTCCTCCCGCCTTCAATCTCAGGGTCTTTTCAAGAGAGTCAAGTCTTCGCAGCAGGTGGCCAAAGTATTGGAGTTTCAGCCTCAACATCAGGCCTTCCAATGAATATTCAGGACTGATTTCCTTTAGGATGGACTGGTTAGATCTCCTTGCAGTCCAAGGGTTAGGTGGTTATAAAGAAATCCATGCTTATAGTCTAATCACAGGCGTGACATCTTACACCTTCTACTGTACTCTGTTAGAAGCGAGTCACTAGGTCCAGCCCACATTAAAGGGGAAAGCGTTACACAGACACGTGAACACCAGCGGGTGAGGATCGCTGGGCCACGTCAGGAGCGGCCGACCCCGGTTTCCTTCTCCCTCAGGTGCAAGTTGGGTTTTCCCTGGTGGCTCAGTCTGTAAAGAATCCGCCTGCAATGCTGCAGACCTGGGTTCAATCCCTGGGTTGGGAGGATCCCCTGGAGGAGGGCATGGCAACCCACTCCAGTATTCTTGCCTGGCGAATCCCCATGGACAGAGGAGCCTGGCGGGCTGCAGTCCATGGGGTCGCAGAGAGTCGGACACGACTGAGTGAGTAAGCACAGTGCAAGGTGCAAACTATACAGAGTTGTTGCAAAATTGAATTAGAAAACATAGAACATGCTTAACACGATGTCTGATAGATTATAAGTATCCAATAACTGCTTCGCTCCCTTTTGTCAGATCAGGATTTCTTGACCTTTATTTCCTTATCACTCTCATTACAAGGCTCCTTTTGGACTGTTGCTGCTGCTGCTAAGTCGCTTTAGTCATGTCCGACTCTGTGCGACCCCATAGAAAGAAGCCCACCAGGCTCCCCCGTCCCCGGGATTCTCCAGGCCAAGAATACTGGAGTGGGTAGCCATTTTCTTCTCCAGTGCATGAAAGTGAAAAGTGAAAGGGAAGTCGCTCAGTCGTGCCAGACTCTTAGCGACCCCATGGACTGCAGCCCACCAGGCTCCTCCGTCCATGGGAATTTTCAGGCAAGAGGACTGGAGTGGGGTGCCACTGCCTTCTCCGTCCTTTTGGACAGTTTTCCTAATTGATCCTCTCTTCTAACACCTCAAATATACTACAGGGTTGCGTTCTGGAGGACCATTTACCACTGTAGTTCTTGCAGGGATTTTTCACTCCCTGCAAAACTTTTTTCCCTGTTGGTGATATTGGCTCTGTAGCCAATATGTGCTCTAGATTCATCTCATGGCTCCCATAGCTACAGGTGTGTTCATGCGTGTGTCCATGCATGCTAAGTTGCTTCAGCCATGTCTGACTCTTTGCAACCCCATGGACTGTAGCCCAGCAGGCTCCTCCGTCCATGGGATTCTCCAGGCAAGAACGCTGGAGTGGGTTGCTGAGCCCTCCTGCAGGGGGTCTTCCCAACCCAGGGATGGAACCCACGTCTCTATGTCTACCTGCCTTGCCAGGTGGGTTCTTTACCACTAGCGCCACCTGGGAAGCCTGTGTGTACCTGCATGTGCATGCAAGCATGCGTGTGCGGGCACACATACAAGCTAATGCCAGCCACGCGGGCACTGCTTTCTCCTGAGGCCGTGGGCTTTCCTCTCCGCACTTCTGCTCACTGGTTCCCTCTGCCTACAGCACCCTCTGACCCTTAGTCACCTGATAACTCCGGGTCACCCTTAAAGGCTCGACCAGAGCAAATGCGTGACAGGCAGCCTCCAGGATGACTCAGCGATTTCTGCCTCCCGGTGTTCACGCTCTTATGTGAGCCCCGCCCCCTTGCGTGTAGGCTGGATCCTCTGACTCGCTTCCAGCAGATAGGAAGCGGCAGGAGTGACGGGCTGTCACTCTTGAAGTTAGGTGACAGGACTTCCCTGGTGGTCCAGTGGTTCAGAATACACTTTGCAACGCAGGGGGACGCCGGTTCAACCCCTGGTCGGCGAATGAAGATCCCACATCCCCCTGGGCAACTGAGCCCGTGAGCCACAGCGAGAGAGCCGCCAGCTGCAGCCCCTGAAACCCGCGCGCTCTGGAGCCTGGGTGCCGCAACCACACCCACCTAGACAGTCCGTGGGCCTCAACGAAAAGATCCCGCATGACGTAACAGCGGCCCCACATGAGGTAGCAGAGGCCCCACATGACGTAACAAAGGCCCCGCATGACGTAACAGAGGCCCCCCGCGTGACGTAACAGAAGCCCGGCAGGACGTAACAAAGGCCCCCCGCGTGACGTAACAGAGGCCCCACGTGCCGCAACTAAGACCTGCGCAGCCAAAGACAAGACAAAAAGAAATTAGGTGACAACGACTCTGTCTCCATCCTGCTCACTGCCACCTCGCTAGCTCACTTGCTCAGTTGGAAGCCACCTGCCAAGCGGTGAGGTGTCCCACACAGAGGCTCCTGTGACAAGGAGCTGAGGCGGGGCTCAGTCCTACAGCCCACGAGGAACCGAGTCCTTCCCACCACCTGTGTGCCGGAGCTTGCACGCTGATCCGTCCCCAGCCGAGCCTTCAGATGAAACCCCGCCTTGATGACAGGCAGCTCCTAAGGAAGCCCTGATTTCTGACCCACAGAACCTGTAAGCCGTTTAAGCCCTAGGTTTCGTCACTTGTTACACAGCAACAGATGATGAAAACAGTCAGCTTCTTTAGGGAGATTTAGCCTCCTGGGTGGTGCAGTGGTAAAGAAGCTGCCTGCCAATGCAGGAGACATAAGGAATGCAAGTGTGATCCCTGGGTCAGGAGGATGCCCTGGAGTAGGAAATGGCAGCCCACTCCAGTATTCTTGCCTGGAAAATGCCATGGATGGAGGAGTCTGGGAACTACAGTCCATGGGGTCACAGAGAATCAGACATGACTGACCACACACACCTAGCATCTGCCATTCAACCACAGACGTACACACTCACTTAAACATATATTCCCATACACATAATCACACATGCACGCCTACTCACACTGTCTCACACACACTCACATACTCCCAAATATTCCTGCATGTCCATGAACACCTATGTCCTTACACATTCTTACATATGCACGTGCGCGCGCGCACACACACACACACACACACTCTCTCTCACATACACTCACATACCAGTAAGCATGACGCTTCCCTTCTCTATAATGCCTTGTTCTTAGGATTGATCAAACTTCCCTGTCACCGCATTTTGACCACCCAGTCTGGCTCCACTGTGAACCCCTGAAATCAGGGACTGAGGTTTTGTTTGCCTATCTTTAGGGTCTAATATCTACAGGCATCTACTCTCTCTCTCTCACATACACTCACATACCAGTAAGCATGACGCTTCCCTTCTCTATAATGCCTTGTTCTTAGGATTGATCAAACTTCCCTGTCACCGCATTTTGACCACCCAGTCTGGCTCCACTGTGAACCCCTGAAATCAGGGACTGAGGTTTTGTTTGCCTATATTTAGGGTCTAATATCTACAGGCATCAATACATTTTAACACATTAATGTTGTTCATCACGAAGTGAGGGTCAGTGACTCACTCTGCTTCTTGAGCCGGCTGTGTCTCCTTTGCTCTTTCTCACAAACAGAAAGACTTTTCTTTTAAGAATCCTGTGCCATCGGCCCACTTCCACTGCTGACAGGAAATCACTTCCTGTCTTTCCTGGAAAACAGCCTGCAGACTAACACACAGATGATAATGAGACAAAGATAAAAAGGACCAAGCCCCTGCATCCGCCTAGAACACTAGGAGAGGAAAAGACGAGGCGTTCTCAGGAAGGGCATCAGCCTTGCTATGCGTGAGAGGTGATGCCAGGTGGTTCCCGGTTTCTGATGATGTGACAAAGCAAAGTTCAGACAGAAATGCGGCAAAAGCAGGACACGAGGTTCACGCTGCCAATTTCAAAACTCTGAAGCCCGACTGCTTGAGCTTGGAATCAGCTCTGCCAAACCCAACAGCGTGGCGACCTGGAGCAAGTTACCCATCTCTCTGCACTTGTTTCCTCCTCTTAAAATGTAAATAGCCACCGTGTTTTTCCCCCAAAGAGCTTGTGTAAGGAGTTTGAAAGGGAATATATAGATTGTACCAGAAACTACCATTATCATTGTTAAGTTCAGAAAAGAAAGAGATAAGAAGGAGTAGGAGTAAGCAGGGAAGGCTTCCTGGAAGAGGCAGAGTCAAAGTAGGAATAACTAAATGGATGGGATGAATTAAGCAGGAACTACTTAGGGTAGTAAGTCTGCCAGATGAAACTGCACAGACCGAATGGAAAGATGACCACTGAATTGCTGGCAATCCCACAAAGGAGGGCACTTTCAAGAGGTACAGATGGTGGAGCTGAAGGGTCGCACAGCCTCAGGACAGACAGACAGACAAAGCTGAGGCCAGGTCATCAGGGCTGCGCTTCTGCCTCTCAGTAGATGGAGGCAGCAGGGGGCTCTGTGCGTCCTAAGGGGAGTCACTGGGCACAGCTGCAGCAACAGAAGAGCGAGGCGGTGGGTTCATGGGCTTGGCAAAGCAGGCTGGACCCTGCTCCAGTGAAATAAGCGTGCTAACCAAGTCTAACCTCAACCCAACAGTGCTGATTTGGTCAGAGATTACCTTTGATACACATTCCTGTGTGCGCAAGAAGACACATCCAAAGACGGTCCCTGCAGCACTGACTGAATGAAACAAAATGGACTCGATTTCTATAAAGCAGCATAGAAAGAATGAGATGAGGAAGCAGCATGGCGGCCCCCCAACAAAGTGAACACAGACGGACCATAAGACGCAGCAACTGTACTTCTAGGCATATATCCCGAAGGACCGAAGGCAAAGACTCAAATCGCTATTTGTACACCCACGTTCATAGCAACATCACATCATTCGTGGCTGCCAAAAGGTGGAAGCAACTCAAGCGTCCATCAGCAGATGAGTGGATAAACAAATGTTGGTATATCCATGCAACAGAATATTATTCAGCCTTGAAAAGAAATGAAATTGAGAGGCACACTACAGCATGGGTGAACCCTGAAGACACTGTGCTAAGGGAAATAAGCCCGACACAAAAGAGCCTGGGGCTTTGGGTTCCGCTTGGATGAGGTGCTCAGAATCGTCTCTCATAGCAACAGCTGGAGGTTGCCAGGGGCTGGGGGTTGGGCGGGGTGGGGGTCAGTGCTCACTGGGTACAGAATTTCAGTTTGGGGTAATGAAGAAGCTCTGGAGATGGATGGTGGTGATAGTCATCCAACAAGTGTGAGCAGAATGTCACTGAAATATCCACTTAAAAATGGGCAACGTGGCAAACTTTACATTATACATATGTTTTACCACTTGCACCACCACACAAAAAAAGAATAAAACAGACCTGTAATTAACACATAAATTTGCTTTGAAGGGAGGGTTCGTATTTTCTATAATTTACTTATTTGGGGCTGTGCTGGCTCTCCATCGTTGCATCGGCTTCTCTCCAGTTGTGGTGATCTGGGGCTACTCTCCAGCTGTGACAGACAGGCTCCTTAGGTGGCTTTTCTTGCTGTGGGACAGGGGCTCCAGGGCGTGCGGGCTTCAGCAGTGTGGCACGTGGGTTCAGTCACGGCGGCTCCCAGGCTCTACAGTGCAGGCTCAGGAGTCATGGCCCACGGGCTTAGCTGCTCTGCAGCATGTGGGATCTTCCCAGACCAGGGATCAAACCCATGTCTCCTGCATCGGCAGGCAGATTCTTTGGCACCGAGCCACCAGAAAGAAAGTGAAAGTCACTCAGTCGTGTCCAGCTCTTTGTGACCATAGGCTGTAGCCAGGCCCCTCTGTCCAAGGGGTTCTCCAGGCAAGAACACTGGAGCGGGCAGCCATGCCCTTCTCCAGGGGATCCTCCCAACCCAGAGATCGAGCACAGGTCTCCTGCATTGCAGGCAGATTCTTTACCGTCTGAGCCACCAGGGAAGCCCCTGCAGGGAGGAACAGTGGGCTTAAGTAGCCATGGTGTGAGGAAGTAACCTGTAAGATTTAGGGACCTTACAGGCCAACTGAAAGGTTATCTCTGTTATTTGTGACTCACAGACCCTGACCTGGAGGGTTTGTGACTCACAGACCCTGACCTGGAAGGTTTGACTTTCCAGAGAGTCAGAAAAACAAGCTGTGTAAACTGTGTGTCAACTGCAGATTGTAAAAAATAATATCACCAGACCCTCACGAGCTTATCCTTGCAAAGATCAGCATTATTGTGACCAATCATGATATATCTATACCTCCCCGCCCAGTGTGGTTTTTGTGCTTAAAAACTGTCCTGTAACTGTCATCGGGGTTTGCTCCTTGCTTGAGGAGGACAGAACCCCGGCGCGCCGGTTCAATAAATCCTCTTGCTATTTGCATCGATCCTGTGTCTTGGTGGTCTTGGGCGACGGACTCCAGGGCGGAACCTTGCGGTTCAACATTTGGGGGCTCGTCCGGGATCTCCGTTCGGCCCCAGACCCCCAGGCATCAGGTTTCGGAGGTACGCTCGAGCTTTGGCTTTGTGTGTTTTGTATGTCCCTACTAACTGCTGCTTTGTTGTCAGTCGTTATTGTCGTTGGTTGGTTCGCCGCGGCTTCCTTCAGTTTTCTGGTTCCTGTCTGGGTGACAGGTCCATGACGAAACCTGGGGACGCCCAGGACGTCTATCTGGAAGAGGGACTTGATTCAGTCCCTCTTCATCCGAATCAGGTGNATTAGGCTGAATTTTTCAGGAAACTGTAGTGTTACGAGTTTTTCCAGCACAAGAAAGAAAAAAGAGTTTATAACTTCAGGCATAAACAGGCTGATTAGGTACCATTGATTTTTCAGAAAGTCCATAACCTGCAAAAGTTAAGTAAATGTGATACTGAATGCAGAGTAAATTGCTATTGAAAGGGATTACTGGATTCCTACATTCACAGTGAAATATCTGGGGGATTATGATAGAGAAATGTTTCATAAACTTAATAAGGAGGGGAAGAACATTGCTAACCAGAAAGCCACACTGTATTTCATAGTGATTTTCCTCTAAGTATGTTGAACTGCGGAGGAATAATTAGGCATAATAATCATATTACTATGTCTAACATCTATATCAAGACCCACTGCAGCATTTATGAATCTTAGTTGGTTTTTAAATGTTTTCACTAATTGTGATTATTCCCTTCAGTGTTTTCTAAGTGGGTCGATTGTGGTGCAGAAGGTGATTTTAGGTAGCACATAAATGGCTGTTTTGTTTTAATTTAATAACATTAGGGAATCTCTTACTGTATTTTTATTTTGTTTATTTTTTACTTATGCCAATTGATGTTAGTTTTTTCGTTTACCATAGTAATGATACAAAGCTTCTTCATAAAATAAATCCATTTAGCCAAAAAGAATCAGTTAGTTAAAAATTTTTTTCAGTAATAGTATAGGTTTTATACTATGGTATGGACATGATAAATGGATATGACAAATATAAGGAATGCAGAAAACTAAAGTTTGAAAAATACTGTTCTTAAATAAAATGGAATTTTGATGGAATCTGACAAACAACTTCTTGGGTACTGGTTCCCTCTCATTTTGTTCTTTTTAAATCGTTTCCTATCATTTCCAGTATATTAGCATGGCAGGCTCTCATACTTAGTTGTTGGATAATTAAGTGAGAATTAATCAATAAAAGAAACTTACCATAAGACCTACAATTAACTGATTAATTCAGTTATCAGTGACAGTAACAAAGGCATTTATAATACATTGAATATTTATCATATTCTAGACACTTAGATGTTTTACATATATTATCTCATTAAATGTCTACATTAACTTTATGCAGTATTTATTCTTTGCTTCTTACACAAAAAGTGAGGCAGAGACTAGTTAAGTTGTTTGCCCAAGGGTATCAAGTCTAAACTCTAAAGATATTTGAGTATGGTCTAAACACATAAGGATGTTTGAGTATAGTCTAAACTCATAAGGATGCTTCTGAGGTTTATTTGGTGGCTCACTAAGGTCTAAACTCTGAGGATATTTGAGTATGGTCTAAATTCATAAGGATGTTTCCAAGGTTTATTCAGTGGCTCACTAAGGTCTGACTCACTAATCTCTGTGAGTCTCCTGACTTACCTCATGGTCACAAGATGGCTGCCACAGCCCTAACACCACATCCCTACATGGGTACTCAGGCAAGGAGGCTTTAGGATCTGACACCAAAAAGCTCTCCTCTCCAGAACACCTCACGAAAGGAGAAATTTCTTTCTCAAAAGCCCCCAGCACATCTCCCCTTACATCCTATTGGCCAGAACTGTGTCACATGGCAACCTCAAGCTGCAAGAGATGCAAGAAGTGTCTACCACTGGAGTGTGCAGACGACTGGCCTAGACCTGTCATAGTTCATTTCTGTGGCTGGTAAAAGACTAAGCTCTTTGAAGGGTGAGTTGCTTTAGAAGACAACAAGGGGGAAGCTCCATTCAGAACAGCAAGAAGAGAAAGAAAAGCGAGGTTCCCAGACTGTGAAGTGGTCAGAAGTCAGAAACCTGGGAAAACAGGGGCTTGTGAATCTTTAGAGCAGGCTTGCTCAGTGTCAGCACAAGCGGAGGCAAGATACTTCTGTTTTGTGGGAAGCTGTCCTGCGCACTGCAGGGTTTAGCAGGGTATGTGGACTCTACTCACCAGGTGCCAGTTGTGAAACCAAAAATGTCTCCAGAAAAGTATCGCCCAGGGAGGGAGGAGGAGGAGCGAAGCGAAATCGCCTCCTGGACCATTTCCTGACGTCACCTGGGCACGTCAGGGTTCCGGGCCAGCCTGCGTCACATGTAAAGAGTTTATGCGGGCACGGTGATGCTCTTTGTGGAGCTAAGGGCATTCAGGAAGACTTTCAGGGTTCATGTTGGGGGCCACGGAGCCGATCTCAGGATTTCCTTTGGGCCTTTGGAGAAGTTAGGAGGCTGGCAAGGCGTTTGAGGGGTCTCTGGAGCAGGCAGGGTGCAGCCAGCCAGCCCGGAGTCTGCTGGGAGGCACAGCCCCACCCAGACCAGCAGGGCGGGCCGCCTGGGAGTGCGACCCCCGTTCAGCAGGGCCCTGTGCCTGGGGGAGTGCTCTGCTGTCGCCATCCTAAAATGCTGACTATTTTAAACATAAGGGCCCACATTTCCATTTTGCACTGGACCCTGCAACTCCCTAGCCAGTCTGGAAAACCACCCCCTGGGAGGTGGCCAGGTCGGGTTCACTAGCCTCCAGGTGAGGCTGGGGTGTGGTCTGCAGAGTCAGCTGCCGAGAGCAAGGCAGGTAAGTGCCCTGGCTTGGGAGGCAATTTATCTGGATTCACTCGCTGCTTCTGCCAGTCGGCAGCTCTGAGACCTTGGGCCACTGCCAGAACTCTGCCCTTCAGCTTCCTCATTTGAGTCAGCAGAATGATAAGCAGTGGCCTCTCAGGGTTACCGTGCGGAATACAGCAGATGACAGGTAAAAACACAAGGCGCCGGGCTTCACTGGTGGCTCCGTGGTAAAGAGCTCACCTGCCAATGCAGGAGACACGGGTTCAATCCCTGGGCCTGGAAGACCCCACGTGCCACTGGGCAACCAAACCCTGCTCCACAGCTGCTCAGCCTGTGCTCCAGAGCCCAGGAGCTGAAGCTGCTGAAGCCCACCTGCTCCAGAGCCCGTCCTCTGCAACAGGAGAAGTCATTGCAATGAGAAGCCCATGTACCCCGGTAACTAGACAGCAGCCCCTGCTTGCGCAACGAGAGGAGAGCTCACGCAGCAATAAACACCAGCACGGCCAAGGATGCATCAGTGAATTTAAAAAACATACACCAAGCACCAGATCTCATTTATACTCGGTGATGATAGTTGACCATACTTATTGGCATAACCATCACCGCTAGATACCACGTGCTTCACAAATACCATTTCATACATTTTCTTAAATGATGCTGAAGGTACAATTATTCTCATTTTCCATGAAGCAGGTTAACCAGCTCCCCCAAGTCCTCAGAGCTAAGGGCATGTCAGAGCCAGGATTTGAACCGAGCCCTCCCAGGCTCAAAGCCAGCCATGTTTCCGCCATGCTGCCCTGCCTCATACCCCCCTTATCCATCCAACAGCTCCCACTCCCTGAACGCAGAGAGCTGGGTCAGGCCAGAGGGTGCAGAACAGCTGTGGGGAGGGTGAGAGAGTGGGCACGGGAGTGGCCAGGGGTTCCCAGCCAGGGCTGAGTCCTGGCGGGGGTTGCGGCTGCTGCAGACGCAGCACAAGGGTCCGTCCCACCCTTCCGCTGCTCGGCAGTTTCCCAGCTCTAACAACCCACAGCACAGTCTGGTCCAGGGGCCTCCCAGAGCTCATACTCACAAGCCTGCTCTTGCCGCTCCCTTTACAGAAGTGAAAGACTAGCAGATTTGACTTTCCAGCCTGATCAAAGTAATGTATACCAAGCACCGAAGAACTGATGCTTTTGAACTGTGGTGCTGGAGAAGAATCTTGAGAGTCCTTTGGAATGCAAGGAGATCAAACCAGTCCATCCTAAAGGAAATCAATCCTGAATATTCATTGGATGGACTGATGCTGAAGCTGAAGCTCCAAAACCTTGGCCATCTGAGGCAAATAACTGACTCATTGGAAAAGACCCATCAAAGACAAAAGGAGAAGAGGTGGCAGAGGATGAGGTGGTTGCACGGCATCAACAATTCAGTGGACATAAATCGGAGCAAACTCCAGGAGACAGTGAAGGACGGGGGGCCTGGCGTGCTGCGGTCCATGGGGCCACAGAGAGTCAGACACGACTGAGCGACTGAACAACATCAAGGACCGCTGGGGCGCCCGGCAAGGGGCTGGGCGTCTGAAGGAGCGGTAGTGGCTAGGGAACAAAGAAATGGGAGATTTCTAGCTCTTCCTCAAAGAGCTCATCTTCTTCCTGGAAATTCTGATATACTTATTTGTTTACTCATTCATTCAATGTATTCAGTACTAATGTAACTGGCACAACTCACAAAAGAGAAATGCAAACATCTATGAACCATAAAAAAAAAGATGTTCAATCTCACTTATAACAAGAAAAATGCAAATTAAAACTACACTGGCACACCTGAAACTAACACAACATTGTAAATCACCTACACTCCAATATGAAATAAAAATTAAGAGAAAAAAATAATGCTGGTAAAGCATCTTTCCTCTAACATATTGGCCATAATCCAAAGATTTATACACAAGGTTTGGGGGTAAAACCAAGCCTCCTGTACATTGCAGGTGGTGATGCAAAATGCTATCTGCTCTGTTAAGGGCGTTGACAATATCTGCAGAATTGCACATGCACTTACTCTTTGATGCAGCAATTCTACTTCCGAGAATCCATCCCAAAGATATGCTGGCAAAAATATAAAAGGATATATGCACTGCGGCACTATTTGTATCAGCAAAAGACTAGAAACAATCCACTGTCCTCAAAAGGAGACCAATAATTAAAGTATGGTGCTTCCTTCCACACAGGGGGATGGTCTGCAGCTGTAAAAGGAAAGAGGAATAACTCTTCACGCTGCTACAGAGTAAGCTCCAGAATATACGGTTAAGTGAGAGAAGCAAGGAGAAGAAGAACATGTACAGAACTTACTGATTTAAGAAGGGCTTACAAAGATATGTGCATTTGGTTGTGTATTTATATGGTTGATTACATGTGTGCTGCGTGTGCACACTCAGTCGTGTCTGACTCTCTGAGACCCTTTAGACTGTAGCCCACCAGGCCCCTCTGTCCATGGGATTTTCCAGGCAAGAATACTGGAGTGGGTTGCCATTTCCTCCTCCAGGAGATCTTCCAGACTCAAGGATCGAACTCGCGTCTCCCACGTCTCCTGCATTGCAGGCAAATTCTTTACCACTGAGCCACCAGGGATTTCTAGTTGATGACATAAATGTGTATATTTTTTAAAGATGAAAGGATAGGCCCTAAATATACATTAAAGATTATTAGGGAGGGTAGAATAGGGTGGAGGCAGCACGAGTAAATGCCAGACCTAGTCTTGGGAAGTGTGTGTGCTTCATATGGCTGCTATAACAAATTACCACAACGGGCTCAAAACAACACAGACTTACTCTCTTAGAGTGCGGGGTGGGGGCCCTGGGTTACAGGCAAGGCGCCGGTGGGGTTGTGCTCTCTGGGGGCTCTCAGAGGGATCCAGCCCCAGACCTCGCCAGGCTCGCAGCCACTCTTTCCTCGGCTTGCAGCCTCTGCTCTCCTCTCCAAACTCCGCTCTCACTGCCACAGTGATGTGTATAAGAGACAGATCCTCTTGCTATTTGCATCGATCCTGTGTCTTGGTGGTCTTGGGCGACGGACTCCAGGGCGGAACCTTGCGGTTCAACAATGGCACCATTGCAGACACAGCCAAAGGGCCAGGGCACAACACCCGTGCCCAACGGTGGTCATTCCCCGGGAGGAAGAGACTGTGAGCCCGGGCGGGGGCCGGCAGGGGGCCCGGTGGGGCGGGGGCCGCCCTCCACAGCCAGGAAGCAAGAGCAAGGCCTTCCAGCCACGCTGCCTGGACTCAGACCCCACCGAGTAACTTTCACCTCTCTGCCTCCTGTTTCTTCATCCGTTCCTTATTAAAAAGGAAACAGTAGATCAACGCCATACATTCCAGGGTTATTACACGAGTTAAAACGTGTAAAGCCCTGAAAATAGTGCCAGGCACATAACCCTTAACGAAGGCTAGCCGTATTACCATTATTGTTGTTATTATTATCACTCTGAGTCCAAATAGTGGGAAGAATAAAGCAAGATGCTCCAGGAGATGGAGTTTGCCTGGAACAGGGGCCGGTAACGTTGGTCCCCAAATGCCAGACGTGCAGAAGGACGTTTTCCTCCAGGACACGAAGCGGAGGCAGGTGCCCAGTCGTGATCCATCACGCAGACCGGTTGCTCAGGACAGCAGCAGTCTCGGGGTCTGGGGTTTTCCTCTCCAGCCTAATTACCTATCCTCACCTCACCATCACTCGCTCGCCCTTCAGGACCCTCCAGTGGTGCTTAACCGTGCTTACCTCGCCTCTCCCCAGCCTCTCCTAGGCAAGGCCCCCCACTTCCCTGAGCGTGAAACAAAGCTGGAATTCAGATGGCGTAAGGCACTCTTGGAAGGGCTGGGCCTAGAGGAGGGGACCAAAATGGGGCGAAGTCAGCACAGTTACAGACACTGGCATGAAGGCGCCTCTGTGCTCCCTGCCGCCGACCGCCTGTCCTCTGGGGTGTGACTCCACGCCTCGGGCTCAGTCCTGACTCCAACGTGACGCCCCAGGTTCAAATCTTACCTCAGTCCCATGCAAGCCCCGTCTGCCACCTTTCTACTCACGGCATCCCTCCAGGCATAATAATCGTGCCTGCTTCACGGCTGTCAGGATGATGAAATGAGCTCGCTCCCCCAGAGCACCTAGAACCCGGCCCCTCAGAGTAAGCACCCCATAAGCTACAGCTACATTACTGCCATATTCATTCGGGTGAAAAAGAACACCAGCAAACCAGTGTTTTCGCAGGACAGACAAAGTAGTGGGGCAAGCTGGTTTTCCATTTCTAAATTATTCAGTACACACTTAATCATTTGTCAACTGAAAAAAAAGCACCACCTAAAATTTGGGCATTGTGCTTTTTCTGGCAGCTATAGACCAGGATCACAGCCTCTCAGAGAGCTCTGAGGGGCTGTTCTAAAGAGGTAATGGGGGGAGCCAGGATACACAGGAGTTTTTGCTGGAAAAAAAAAATGTAAAGATCAAAAATTACTGTTTATCATAAAAAACAGATATCTCAAGTTAACAATTGTAGTGTTTTTCCATGTATGGGAGGATGCAAGAGTTTGGACTCATTGGAATTACGCCTTTGGTATGATAAGCAGCATAGCTATGGAGGGCCAGAATCCTGTTTTTCTCCATCCTGAGTCCCCTCAGGGCGAAGAGTCAGGGCGGCTGCAGTGGCTGATGGCGTGATAACCATAACATCCTTTGTTTACTGAAATGGTAGGCGACATTCTCTGTCCACATGCTCCATAATGTACCCTGCAGGCAGGTAGCAGGCTAGCGTATCAACAGTGTTAAACCACAGACCCTGTGTGGAATGGCCCATTGGATGAGGTTTCTCATCAAACTCCAGATTTCAGTCTCCTCCTCTTGGAAAAACAGGGACTCCGCAGGTCACTGGAAAAGGCTCTGAAGCTGGAAAAGATTGAAGGCGGGAGGAGAAGGGGACGGCAGAGGATGCGATGGTTGGACGGCATCGCTGACTCGATGAACATGAGTTTGAACAAACGCCGGGAGACGGTGATGGACAGGGAAGTCTGGCATGCTGCAGTCCATGGGGTCGCAAAGAGTCAGACACGACTGAGCGCCTGAATGACAACCGCAGGTCTGAGCTATAGTCTCTTGTGGCAACAACTGGCTGAATCTCTTCTCCCCACCAGGGGCAGCTAGCCATACCCCTACTGTATCTCCATCGGACCCCCACCCACTCACATTACTGTCTTTTCCCCGTTGTCATCCCAATTTGCTACCCCTGTAATCACGACCAGATACACAGAAATGACTCGCAAGTGCTTCCTTAGTCAGGAAGCTTGGAAACAGGCTGGAGAAGCTCTCAGAGGGACACAAATAATAAACTACAGCATAGCAGGGGTTGCTGCTTTTATTCAAGATCAGTAAACAGACAAGGAATCCAGGAGCCTTCCTGTAGGAGGTGACTGCTAACTCAATCTGGAGAGATGGAGAAGGTTGGGACAGGAGCGTCTGGGAGGAAGGGATGACAAGGGCAAAGGCCAGACACAGGAGAGTGGAGCCGTGTGCAGAGACAGCTCGTCCAGCCAGTGGCCAGGTGCAGAAGACGAGGAGGCCAAGCTAGGGAGGCAGGTGAGTCATACCGTGCCGCACCCTGAATGCTAAACTGAGTTCAGGCTACTTTCAAAGGGAAACACAGAAGGACGGCGTCCAGGAGAAGAATCTGAACGTGTGGTGAGAAACGCACTTGGTTCAGGGCCGGAGGCAGCAAGACGAGGAGGCCAAGCTAGGGAGGCAGGTGAGTCATACTGTGCCGCACCCTGAATGCTAAACTGAGTTCAGGCTACTTTCAAAGGGAAACACAGAAGGACGGCGTCCAGGAGAAGAATCTGAACGTGTGGTGAGAAACGCACTTGGTTCAGGGCCGGAGGCAGCATCAGAAGAGTAGTTACAGGCCTTCCCTGGTGGTCCAGTGGTTAAGAACCTGCCTGCCAATGGAGGGGACACGAGCTCGATCCCTGGCCCGGGCAGATCCCACATGCCTCGAGGCAACTAAGCCTGAGAGCCACAGCTACGGAAGTCCATGTGCCCTCGAGCCCCCACTTGGCAACAAGCGAAGCCTGTTGATGAGAAGCCACAGACCACAGCGAGAGGGTAGCCCCCTCTCTCACTGCAGCTAAGAAAGGCCCGGGCGCAGCAACAAAGACCCAGCACAGCAAGCATGACAAATAAATAAGCACCGGCAGTAACTCAACAACAAGTTCAAGGGGCCTGAACATTTGGGGGACCAACGGTATCAGCGAAATACACCCCCAAATCCCAGGGCAGAGGGAGAGTGGGGGGGTGAACTTTTCGCCAACAACTTGCAAAGGTGTTAGAATATTAGGCTGAATTTTTCAGGAAACTGTAGTGTTACGAGTTTTTCCAGCACAAGAAAGAAAAAAGAGTTTATAACTTCAGGCATAAACAGGCTGATTAGGTACCATTGATTTTTCAGAAAGTCCATAACCTGCAAAAGTTAAGTAAATGTGATACTGAATGCAGAGTAAATTGCTATTGAAAGGGATTACTGGATTCCTACATTCACAGTGAAATATCTGGGGGATTATGATAGAGAAATGTTTCATAAACTTAATAAGGAGGGGAAGAACATTGCTAACCAGAAAGCCACACTGTATTTCATAGTGATTTTCCTCTAAGTATGTTGAACTGCGGAGGAATAATTAGGCATAATAATCATATTACTATGTCTAACATCTATATCAAGACCCACTGCAGCATTTATGAATCTTAGTTGGTTTTTAAATGTTTTCACTAATTGTGATTATTCCCTTCAGTGTTTTCTAAGTGGGTCGATTGTGGTGCAGAAGGTGATTTTAGGTAGCACATAAATGGCTGTTTTGTTTTAATTTAATAACATTAGGGAATCTCTTACTGTATTTTTATTTTGTTTATTTTTTACTTATGCCAATTGATGTTAGTTTTTTCGTTTACCATAGTAATGATACAAAGCTTCTTCATAAAATAAATCCATTTAGCCAAAAAGAATCAGTTAGTTAAAAATTTTTTTCAGTAATAGTATAGGTTTTATACTATGGTATGGACATGATAAATGGATATGACAAATATAAGGAATGCAGAAAACTAAAGTTTGAAAAATACTGTTCTTAAATAAAATGGAATTTTGATGGAATCTGACAAACAACTTCTTGGGTACTGGTTCCCTCTCATTTTGTTCTTTTTAAATCGTTTCCTATCATTTCCAGTATATTAGCATGGCAGGCTCTCATACTTAGTTGTTGGATAATTAAGTGAGAATTAATCAATAAAAGAAACTTACCATAAGACCTACAATTAACTGATTAATTCAGTTATCAGTGACAGTAACAAAGGCATTTATAATACATTGAATATTTATCATATTCTAGACACTTAGATGTTTTACATATATTATCTCATTAAATGTCTACATTAACTTTATGCAGTATTTATTCTTTGCTTCTTACACAAAAAGTGAGGCAGAGACTAGTTAAGTTGTTTGCCCAAGGGTATCAAGTCTAAACTCTAAAGATATTTGAGTATGGTCTAAACACATAAGGATGTTTGAGTATAGTCTAAACTCATAAGGATGCTTCTGAGGTTTATTTGGTGGCTCACTAAGGTCTAAACTCTGAGGATATTTGAGTATGGTCTAAATTCATAAGGATGTTTCCAAGGTTTATTCAGTGGCTCACTAAGGTCTGACTCACTAATCTCTGTGAGTCTCCTGACTTACCTCATGGTCACAAGATGGCTGCCACAGCCCTAACACCACATCCCTACATGGGTACTCAGGCAAGGAGGCTTTAGGATCTGACACCAAAAAGCTCTCCTCTCCAGAACACCTCACGAAAGGAGAAATTTCTTTCTCAAAAGCCCCCAGCACATCTCCCCTTACATCCTATTGGCCAGAACTGTGTCACATGGCAACCTCAAGCTGCAAGAGATGCAAGAAGTGTCTACCACTGGAGTGTGCAGACGACTGGCCTAGACCTGTCATAGTTCATTTCTGTGGCTGGTAAAAGACTAAGCTCTTTGAAGGGTGAGTTGCTTTAGAAGACAACAAGGGGGAAGCTCCATTCAGAACAGCAAGAAGAGAAAGAAAAGCGAGGTTCCCAGACTGTGAAGTGGTCAGAAGTCAGAAACCTGGGAAAACAGGGGCTTGTGAATCTTTAGAGCAGGCTTGCTCAGTGTCAGCACAAGCGGAGGCAAGATACTTCTGTTTTGTGGGAAGCTGTCCTGCGCACTGCAGGGTTTAGCAGGGTATGTGGACTCTACTCACCAGGTGCCAGTTGTGAAACCAAAAATGTCTCCAGAAAAGTATCGCCCAGGGAGGGAGGAGGAGGAGCGAAGCGAAATCGCCTCCTGGACCATTTCCTGACGTCACCTGGGCACGTCAGGGTTCCGGGCCAGCCTGCGTCACATGTAAAGAGTTTATGCGGGCACGGTGATGCTCTTTGTGGAGCTAAGGGCATTCAGGAAGACTTTCAGGGTTCATGTTGGGGGCCACGGAGCCGATCTCAGGATTTCCTTTGGGCCTTTGGAGAAGTTAGGAGGCTGGCAAGGCGTTTGAGGGGTCTCTGGAGCAGGCAGGGTGCAGCCAGCCAGCCCGGAGTCTGCTGGGAGGCACAGCCCCACCCAGACCAGCAGGGCGGGCCGCCTGGGAGTGCGACCCCCGTTCAGCAGGGCCCTGTGCCTGGGGGAGTGCTCTGCTGTCGCCATCCTAAAATGCTGACTATTTTAAACATAAGGGCCCACATTTCCATTTTGCACTGGACCCTGCAACTCCCTAGCCAGTCTGGAAAACCACCCCCTGGGAGGTGGCCAGGTCGGGTTCACTAGCCTCCAGGTGAGGCTGGGGTGTGGTCTGCAGAGTCAGCTGCCGAGAGCAAGGCAGGTAAGTGCCCTGGCTTGGGAGGCAATTTATCTGGATTCACTCGCTGCTTCTGCCAGTCGGCAGCTCTGAGACCTTGGGCCACTGCCAGAACTCTGCCCTTCAGCTTCCTCATTTGAGTCAGCAGAATGATAAGCAGTGGCCTCTCAGGGTTACCGTGCGGAATACAGCAGATGACAGGTAAAAACACAAGGCGCCGGGCTTCACTGGTGGCTCCGTGGTAAAGAGCTCACCTGCCAATGCAGGAGACACGGGTTCAATCCCTGGGCCTGGAAGACCCCACGTGCCACTGGGCAACCAAACCCTGCTCCACAGCTGCTCAGCCTGTGCTCCAGAGCCCAGGAGCTGAAGCTGCTGAAGCCCACCTGCTCCAGAGCCCGTCCTCTGCAACAGGAGAAGTCATTGCAATGAGAAGCCCATGTACCCCGGTAACTAGACAGCAGCCCCTGCTTGCGCAACGAGAGGAGAGCTCACGCAGCAATAAACACCAGCACGGCCAAGGATGCATCAGTGAATTTAAAAAACATACACCAAGCACCAGATCTCATTTATACTCGGTGATGATAGTTGACCATACTTATTGGCATAACCATCACCGCTAGATACCACGTGCTTCACAAATACCATTTCATACATTTTCTTAAATGATGCTGAAGGTACAATTATTCTCATTTTCCATGAAGCAGGTTAACCAGCTCCCCCAAGTCCTCAGAGCTAAGGGCATGTCAGAGCCAGGATTTGAACCGAGCCCTCCCAGGCTCAAAGCCAGCCATGTTTCCGCCATGCTGCCCTGCCTCATACCCCCCTTATCCATCCAACAGCTCCCACTCCCTGAACGCAGAGAGCTGGGTCAGGCCAGAGGGTGCAGAACAGCTGTGGGGAGGGTGAGAGAGTGGGCACGGGAGTGGCCAGGGGTTCCCAGCCAGGGCTGAGTCCTGGCGGGGGTTGCGGCTGCTGCAGACGCAGCACAAGGGTCCGTCCCACCCTTCCGCTGCTCGGCAGTTTCCCAGCTCTAACAACCCACAGCACAGTCTGGTCCAGGGGCCTCCCAGAGCTCATACTCACAAGCCTGCTCTTGCCGCTCCCTTTACAGAAGTGAAAGACTAGCAGATTTGACTTTCCAGCCTGATCAAAGTAATGTATACCAAGCACCGAAGAACTGATGCTTTTGAACTGTGGTGCTGGAGAAGAATCTTGAGAGTCCTTTGGAATGCAAGGAGATCAAACCAGTCCATCCTAAAGGAAATCAATCCTGAATATTCATTGGATGGACTGATGCTGAAGCTGAAGCTCCAAAACCTTGGCCATCTGAGGCAAATAACTGACTCATTGGAAAAGACCCATCAAAGACAAAAGGAGAAGAGGTGGCAGAGGATGAGGTGGTTGCACGGCATCAACAATTCAGTGGACATAAATCGGAGCAAACTCCAGGAGACAGTGAAGGACGGGGGGCCTGGCGTGCTGCGGTCCATGGGGCCACAGAGAGTCAGACACGACTGAGCGACTGAACAACATCAAGGACCGCTGGGGCGCCCGGCAAGGGGCTGGGCGTCTGAAGGAGCGGTAGTGGCTAGGGAACAAAGAAATGGGAGATTTCTAGCTCTTCCTCAAAGAGCTCATCTTCTTCCTGGAAATTCTGATATACTTATTTGTTTACTCATTCATTCAATGTATTCAGTACTAATGTAACTGGCACAACTCACAAAAGAGAAATGCAAACATCTATGAACCATAAAAAAAAAGATGTTCAATCTCACTTATAACAAGAAAAATGCAAATTAAAACTACACTGGCACACCTGAAACTAACACAACATTGTAAATCACCTACACTCCAATATGAAATAAAAATTAAGAGAAAAAAATAATGCTGGTAAAGCATCTTTCCTCTAACATATTGGCCATAATCCAAAGATTTATACACAAGGTTTGGGGGTAAAACCAAGCCTCCTGTACATTGCAGGTGGTGATGCAAAATGCTATCTGCTCTGTTAAGGGCGTTGACAATATCTGCAGAATTGCACATGCACTTACTCTTTGATGCAGCAATTCTACTTCCGAGAATCCATCCCAAAGATATGCTGGCAAAAATATAAAAGGATATATGCACTGCGGCACTATTTGTATCAGCAAAAGACTAGAAACAATCCACTGTCCTCAAAAGGAGACCAATAATTAAAGTATGGTGCTTCCTTCCACACAGGGGGATGGTCTGCAGCTGTAAAAGGAAAGAGGAATAACTCTTCACGCTGCTACAGAGTAAGCTCCAGAATATACGGTTAAGTGAGAGAAGCAAGGAGAAGAAGAACATGTACAGAACTTACTGATTTAAGAAGGGCTTACAAAGATATGTGCATTTGGTTGTGTATTTATATGGTTGATTACATGTGTGCTGCGTGTGCACACTCAGTCGTGTCTGACTCTCTGAGACCCTTTAGACTGTAGCCCACCAGGCCCCTCTGTCCATGGGATTTTCCAGGCAAGAATACTGGAGTGGGTTGCCATTTCCTCCTCCAGGAGATCTTCCAGACTCAAGGATCGAACTCGCGTCTCCCACGTCTCCTGCATTGCAGGCAAATTCTTTACCACTGAGCCACCAGGGATTTCTAGTTGATGACATAAATGTGTATATTTTTTAAAGATGAAAGGATAGGCCCTAAATATACATTAAAGATTATTAGGGAGGGTAGAATAGGGTGGAGGCAGCACGAGTAAATGCCAGACCTAGTCTTGGGAAGTGTGTGTGCTTCATATGGCTGCTATAACAAATTACCACAACGGGCTCAAAACAACACAGACTTACTCTCTTAGAGTGCGGGGTGGGGGCCCTGGGTTACAGGCAAGGCGCCGGTGGGGTTGTGCTCTCTGGGGGCTCTCAGAGGGATCCAGCCCCAGACCTCGCCAGGCTCGCAGCCACTCTTTCCTCGGCTTGCAGCCTCTGCTCTCCTCTCCAAACTCCGCTCTCACTGCCACAGTTTCACTCACTCTCCCACTCCCGCCTCCCTCTATAAGGGCCCTTCTAGGAACCAGAGCCCCCTGGAGAAATGACTGATTCTAGGCCTGGGGCAGGAAGTACACAGCATGAGTCTGGGACATCTTATCATATCAGAAATCAGAGAAGCAACCAAAGACTGCCAGGCGTCACCCACCAGGAAAGGCCTCGGAGGAGAGGCTTTGAGCTGAAACAGGAAGAACAGACAAAAGGCAGCCGTGAAAGGATCTACAGGGAAACCAAGGACAAAAGCCCTAAGCCTAAGGAAGCCTGGAGTGGTATCCTAGACAAGGCAGAGGTGACAGGACAGGCTGGCGGGGAGGTGGCGGGGGTGGGGAGTGCGGAGGGAAGCCCTACCAGACACCAGGAAGGAATCGGGACTTTTTTCTTCCTCCTAAGGGCAGTGGGACGCCACTGATGAATTCTGAGCAGGTGATGACATCATCTGAATTAAGTTCTCAAAAGATCCCTCCAGCTGCAGGGAGGAGGATGATCTCTAAGAAGGCAAGAAGGAGCCCAGTTAAAAGGCTGCCACATCCCTCCAGGCAGGACATGATGGTGGCCTGGCTCAGAGGAGGGACCATGGAGGGCTGGCAAGTCGGATTCAGGATTCGTTTTGAAGGGAAGAGCAGTGCGACTGGCTGAGGGACTGGATGTGGGAAGGAGGACGGGGAGCTGAAACAAAGGAAGACCCCGAGGGCTTCAGGCTGGTAACACTCAGGGTGAGAAAGAGGTGAGGAAGATGGGGGCAAGAGTAATTGGGGAGCGTTGGGAGGGGGTCAGTGGAACTGTTCCTTAAGTGGAGTTGATGAATACATAGCTACATGAGATCAAAAGGGAATCAATGCTGTAGATATAGACTTAGGATTCATGCTGGTATAGATGGTATTCTAAGACTTGGGAAAGAATATGATCACATAGGGTCTGTGTGGGCTTCCCTGGTAGCTGAGCTAGCAAAGAATCTGCCTGCAATGTGGGAGACCCTGGTTCAATTCCTGGGTCAGGAAGATTCCCCTGGAGAAAGGATAGGCTACCCACTCCAGTATTCTTGGGCTTCCCTGGTGGCTCAGACGGTAAAGAGTCCCCCTGCAATGTGGGAGACCTGGGTTCAATCCCTGGATCAGGAAGATCCCCTGGAGGAGAGCATGGCAACCCACTCCAGTATTCTTGCCTGGGAAATCCCATGGACAGAGGAGCCTGGCGGGTTGCAAAAGAATCGGACATGACTTAGTGACTAAACATACGCACACACACATGCGCACACACATGCACACGTGCACACACATACACACTCCTCAATAAATTACACAAAGCTTATTGCTAAGATCTTGAATGCCACAAGGTGAGACCCCCAAAATAAATTAATAATAGAAAAAAATGCTATGTATAAATTACCCAAAGCATAGGAATTCAAAGGATTTTTCCCGCCTAGCCTGTATCTATTCTGAAGCCAGAATATATATATATTTTCTAGTCTTATCTCTGGATATGTTACCTAATGCTTAATAAAGTCTGATTACACTACTTAATTACTTAAAACTTAACGTGCAAATTTCAGAATTGTTAAAGAAGAAATTTAATTAGGCACCACGGAGCACTCCATCCATCACTTTTTTAAGGGTGAGATTTGAAAATGCCTTATCACTGACGTGGTTACCTGAATATCATCTCCTTCTCCCCAAGCTCCCTCTAGAATACGGTTTTGTGTGTGGGCAGGGACAGGTTTTTCTGGTTCAACTTTATATTCCCAATATCCAGCCCAGAGTATATGGTCATACAGTATGTGACCAAAACCTCCCAGCGAGAATTCTTCCTTCATTTTCCAGCAACGAGGATTTTTGGAATGGCAAATGAGCAGTGGCTGTAGCTTAAAAATCACCAGCTGCATTTGCCCCTAAAAAGAAAGGCAGCTTGTCCTTTAAAGACTCCAAACCAAGCGCTGACTTCTCCTCTCTAGCCACGAAAGTCCTAGACGGTATCTTTTTCCAAGTTTGTTGCTGTTCAGTTGCTCAGTCATGTCTAACTCTTTTCAAATCCATGGATGGCAACATGCAGCCTCCTCTGTCCTTAACTATCTCCCAGAGTTTGCTCAAATTCATGTATACTGAGTCAGTGGTGATGCTATCTAACCATCTCATCCTCTGTCGCTCCCGTCTCCTCCTGACCTCAATCTTTTCCCAGCATCAGAGTCTTTTCCGGTGAGTTATCTCTTCATATCAGGTGGCTAAAGTATTGGAGCTTCAGCTTCAGCATCAGTCCTTCCAATGAATATTCAGCACTGATTTCCTTGAGGATGGACTGGTTGGATCTCCTTGCTGTCCAAGGGACTCTCGAGAGTCCTCTCCAGCACCACAGTTCAAAAGCATCAGTTCCTTGGTGCTCAGTCTTCTTTATGGTCCAGCTCTCACATCCCTACATGACTACTGGAAAAACCATCACTTTGACTGTATCGATCTTTGTCAACAAAATGATGTCTCTTCCAATAGGAGGCTGTTTTCATGCTGAAAACCCGTTGTTTAGTGCAGCCGCCTTCGCGGGTTATCTCACCTCGATCGTCGGGATAGCTTGCTGCAGCTTCTTCGTCAGCACTTGCGCTGCCTCACCTTGCTTCCATCTGTGATGGAAACGGCTTCTCTCCCTAAACTCCACGAGCCTCTGCCAGCTTCGACCCTTCCTTCTTCAGTTCCCGCACCCCTCTCAGCCCTCACAGAACTGAGGAGAGTCAGGGCCTTGCTCTAGGTCAGCTCTGGGCTTAAAGGAATGCTGTGGCTGGCTTCGTCTTTCATCCAGACCACTCAGACTCTCTCCACACCAGCAATAAGGCAGACTTGTTGTATCATCCTTCATGTGTTCACTGAGGTAGCGCTGTTAATTTCCCTCCTTTGAGAAGGAGAACCTTTCCTTTGAATTCGCAACTTGGCCAACCGTGATACAGAAGAGGAGCTAGCTTTTGGCCTCTCTCAGCTTTGAACATGCCTTTCTCTCTAAGCCTAATCATTTCCAGCTTCCTGATTTAAAGTGAGAATCATGCAACTATATCTGCCTTTCACTTGAATAGTTGGAGGTCACGGTAGGGCTATCAACTGGCCCAGTTTCAGCGTTGCTGCATCTCAGGGAACAGGGAGGCCACGACAGAAGGAGGGCTGGGGGAACAGCCGGTCGTGTGGGGCGGTCAGAACACACACAACAGTCATCGATTAACTTCATCTTCCTACATGGGTATGACTCGTGGCACCCCAAAACAATGAACAACAGTAACAGCAAAGATCACTGATCACAGATCACCATAACAAATACTGACACAACAACAATGAAAGCTTGAAATGTGGCAAGAATAACCAAAAGGTGACCCGGAGACTCAAGAAAATTAGAGATACCAAGGGAACATTTCAAGCAAAGATGGGCACAATAAAGGACAGAAATGGTATGGACCCAACAGAAGGAGAAAATATTGAGAAGAGGTGGCAAGAATATACAGAAGAACTATATAAAACAGATCTTCATGACCTAAATAACTACCATGGTGTGATCACTCACCTAGAGCCAGACATCCTGGAATTCGAAGTCAAGTGGGCCTTAGGAAGCATCACTACGAACAAAGCTAGTGGAGGTGATGGAATTCCAGTTGAGCTATTTCAAATCCTAAAAGTGATGCTGTGAAAGTGCTGAACTCAATATGCCAGCAAATTTGGAAAACTCAGCAGTGGCCACAGAAATGGAGAAGGTCAGTTTTCATTCCAATCCTGAAGAAAGGCAATCCCAAAGAATGTTCAAACTACCACACAATTGCACTCATTTCACACATTAGCAAAGTAATGCTTCAACAGTACGTGAACCACGAACTTCCAGATGTTCAAGCTGGATTTAGAAGAGGCAGAGGAATCAGAGATCAAATTGCCAACATCCGCTGGATCATAGAAAAAGCAAGAGAGTTCCAGAAAAACAACTATTTCTGCTTTATTGACTATACCAAAGCCTTTAACTGTGTGGATCACAACAAAATTCTTTAAGAGATGGGAATACCAAACCATCTTACCTGCCTCCTGAGAAACCTATATGCAGATCAAGAAGGAACAGTTAAAACCAGACATGGAACAACAACTGGTTCCAAATTGGGAAAGGAGTACGTCAAGGCTGTATATTGTCACCCTGCTTATTTAACTTATATGCAGAGTACATCATGTGAAATGCTAGGCTGGATGAAGCACGAGTTGGAATCAAGGTTGCTGGGAGAGATATCAATAACTTCAGATATGCAGAAGACACCACCCTACGGCAGAAAGCAAAGAGGAACTAAAGAACCTCTTGATAAAGGTGAAAGAGGAGAGTGAAAAAGCTGGCTTAAAACTCAACATTCAAAAGACAAAGATCATGGTATCCGATCCCATCACTTCATGGTAAATAGATGGGGAAACAATGGAAACAGTGACAGACTTTTTTTTGTGGGCTCCAAAATCACTGCAGATGGTGACTGCAGCCATGAAATTAAAAGACACTTGCTCCTTGGAAAAATAGCTATGACAAACCTAGACAGGATATTAAAAAGCAGAGACATTACTTGGCTGACAAAGGTCCATTTAGTCAAAGCTATGGTTTTTCCAGTGGTCATGTATGGATGTGAGAGTTGGACCATAAAGAAAGCTGAGTGCCGAAGAATTGATGCTTTTGAACTGTGGTGTTGGAGAAGACTCTTAAGAGTCCCTTGGACTTCAAAATCAAACCAATCCATCCTAAAGGAGATCAGTCCTGAATATTCATTGGAAGGACTGAGGCTGAAACTGAAACTCCAATATTTTGGCCACCTGATGTGAAGAACTAACTGACTCATTGGAAAAGACCCTGATGCTGGGAAGGATTGAAGGCAGAAGGAAAAGGGGCAACAGAGGATGAGATGTTTGGATGGCATCATCTACTCAATGGACATGAGTTTAAGTAAGCTCTAGGAGTTGGCAATAGACAGGGAGGCCTGGCGTGCTGCAGTCCATGGGGTCACAAAGAGTCAGACACAACTGAACTGACTGACTGACCCAGAGACGTGAAGTGAGAGGATACTGCTGGAAAAATGGCGCCGAGACTTGCCAGGTGCGGGGTTGCTTCAAACCTTCCATTTGCAAAAAACAAAAAACAAACAAACAAACAAAAAAACCACAGTATCTGTGAAGTGCAATAAGGCGAAGCACAAAAACAGGAAGTATCCTGCGGGGTCTGGGCTGAGAAGCCCCACCTAGAAACACAAGGCGTTCAAACTGGAAGAAAGCTCACACATCACAATACAACTGTCTCACGTTATTAATGGGTAAACTGAGGCCCAGAAAACGAAGCAGCTTGTTCACAGATGGAATGAGGAAGCGGCAGCGCTGAATCCTCGGAGATCCCCTGCCAAGGCTAGAGTTCGGGCCACTGAACCCTGAGACCCCGCGGCAGGAAAGCAGGATGGGTTCAATACGCTGCCAAGGTGAGAGAAAGAGGGCCTCGCTCCCCACCCCGACAACAAACACGATCACCATCAGCAAAGCCAGAGAGTGACAGCGGGCAGCGGCGGCTGGCTGAGAACCGCCTCAGGCTGGCACTGGGGACAATGCCTGTTCCCAGCACCGAATGCCAAATCACTGCAATTAGCCGTGCGGTGCCCACCAGCCGACTTCACGCTGGGCTAGTGGCCCAGATTGCTGAGCACGCGCCGTCCGCCTCTAAACGCCTTGGCATCCACAGCGGTGTCCCCTGCCCTCCCTGGGCAGGGCGCCCGGGCTCTGGCCGCGGGGTGTCTCCTACCTGCCATCGCCTGGCCTGAGAGTCCCGGAACAAAGAGATGGGGGTGGGCATTGTTCCCCACCCTCTTCCTACAGCTCTGCCCACCACCCTGCCACCCTCTCTCACCCCCAGAGGGGCGCTCCCCTTGAGTGGAGCGACAGAGGTAGGAGGGGGACGTACCGATCACTACCTGAAGCGTTTATTAAGAGCTGCAATCAAGAGCTTGTCTACAGCGCTCCCGCAGAAACTGGGCCTCTTACATACTGATGGGTTAACAGAACTGCTACCTATACCTGGGAGTTAAAGCATTTTGTGGATTTTCCCATCAGAAACCAATTTCAGGGAATCAGTTGAGTTGGAAACATCTGTTATTCCCAGGTCCTCGTGGTGACCAGGAACCCATTCTGCATCTAGACTTGGAATTCCCAACTCAACAAAAGCAATGTGCTTTAAGAAAAAAAAAAAAAAAAAAGCAATGTGCTAGGCGGCTGGAATTAAAGCAACCAATTTTGTCCAAGACTCTGCCATTTGCAGAGCATTCCCTAATCTTCACTGAAACTGCACAACCATCCAGAGAGGGATGGAGAAGAGAGGTTTTTTTCCTTAATTCTTTATGATTCGCAGGTGCTTTTTAAGAAACATTTATTTCTGCGACTGTGTCTGGTCTTAATTCCGGCACTCGGGATCTTCCATCTACACTGTGGCAGGTGGGATTTTTAGTTGCAGCATGTGGAATCTAGCTCCCTGACCAGAGATGGAACCCAGGCCCCCTGAACTGCAACTTTAGAGTCTCAGCCACTGAACCACCACGGAAATCCCAAGCAAGGATTTTTAACTGCATTTAACGAATGAGGATCTGCACTTTGAGGGCATGGTGATTTATCCAAAATCACCCACCTGGTCAGGGGGAAAGTTGAAGTTCCAATTCAGGCCTTGTAATTCTCTGCACACATCCTGGCGGACATACTGCCGACCTGACCAGGTCCAGCCCACTGGGTTACTCCTGGCCCATTGGGACAGCCAACAAACTCTAGTAAAAGCTCAGGGCTTCAAGCGAGTTTGAAGTCCACCCTGTCCAGATCAACTTCTCCGTCCTTCTTTGAGCCCTTAAAGGTCAACAAGTGCCTGCCTCCATCCTCTGACTGGGCCTGGCCAGTGGGAAGCCTAGAGAGGAGTAAGGAGAGAGCGTGTTCACCAGGCAGCCTGGTCCCTCAACCCAGGGTCAGTGCTTCTCCCCAGACAGGTGTCTCCATCGCGCTCTCCCCAGGACTCCGGCAACTGCTCCCTCACCTCATCCCAGATGATCAAAATATGCAGTTTGTCAAAAGGTGATAAAAGCTCAAGAGGGAAAGGAGACAGGACAGAGGATGGGGAGGCCCTGGGGGGCTGTCTCTTATACACATCTACGGTTGGGCGGGGGGGGGGGGTGGCACTTTTAAAGAGGGGGACCCGGAAAGACTTCACCACGAAGGTGCTGTCTGGGCCAAGACCTAGAAACAAGTCAGTGACCAAGCCGTGCAGGTACCTCAGGGAAGAACTTTCCTGGCGCCTGGTGAGTTGGAGCAACTGCAAGGGCAGCTGGAGCACATGAGCCGGGGGTGGTCCGGGCACAAGTGGACTGCTGTCCCAGGTGATGGACTGGATTTAGGAGAATGCAGGCAGGGCAGGCACCAGAGAGCGGGATGAGGGTGATCGAGGCTCGGCACAGTGAATCCCTGACTCGTAGAAAAAGAGCACAAGGGAGGGACTCTGGAGGAAGGCTCTGGCTCAGCTCTCTGATCGGGAGTGGACTCAGCCCGGACGCCACTTCCCCAGAGCTGCCCCCACTGCTCTGGAACGCTCGCTCATCACTTGACTTGTCCACCCTTCCTTAACCATTGTCCCTCATTCCACACCTATTTATTACTCACTGCCTCTCTCACTCGCTAATATTTAAAGGGCATGGAAGGGACTTCCCTGGAGACTCAGTGGTTAAGACTTCACCCTCCAATGCTGGGGGGTGTGAGTTGGACCCCTGGTCGGGGAGCTAAGCTCCCATATGCCTTGTGTCCCAAACACCAAAACATAAAACAGAAACAATATTGTAACAAATTCAACAAAGGCTTTTAAAAAACATTGTCCGCATCAAAAAAAATCTTAAAAAAAAAAATTAAAAAGTAAAAAATAACGTGCGTGGAGACAGAGATCTTACCGGTCATGACCAAAACCATAGCCCCAAGATCCAGTCGACGGCGTGCCTCAAAGCAGGCATTCAATACACATTTGTTTCAAGATGCATAAAAGAGCGGACCAATGGACGCACAAACTCTATTACGGCTGATGGCTAATTTTTTTTCTTCTCCCCCAAAGATTTTTCATTCCTGTCCTGATGAAATTAAAGGCAAGAGCTACCACTCTACCCTTGAGAAGAAAGCATATCTTTTAAGCATTCAGGGTCCAGGAGTCAACAAAGCGTTCGGCACACAGTAGGTGCTTTATAAATATTCAGTGACTTGACCAGTAGCCTGAAAGCATTCCCCTCCAAACCCACCCCACCATGTGTGATGCCACAGCAGACACTCCTGAAACAGGAGGCTACGTTCTGGCTGCCTTCTGCCCATTCCTTCCCCTCCGAGACGCTGCTCCACACGCCAGAAGGATCCACATCGTGTGAAAGAGGATTAAACCTGTTTCAGCAGAAATGAAAGGAGAAATGGATAAGGTTCCTTTTTCCCTTACTTCAAAAGGAAGCTCTTGAAAATAAATGGGAGGCCCTGAGGGGGGTGAGCATGGCGTGTGCGCCATAATAAATGTATGAGGAGAGGACAGAGACGGTACCGGGAGCTCCATCCTGGGGTGCCCAAGGGGACCCAGCGAGACTGGGAGTCCAGACCTGGGGGCTCCAAGGACAGGATCTGCGTCAGCAGCAAGAGGGCCATGGAAGCCAAGCCCACCCCTGCAGGCCACCCGCCGCCAGCAGCTTCAGCCACAGAAGCCCCTCGTGGGAACAAACACCCGAAAGCCCATCAACAAGGGTATGGCGCAACCAAAGGCGGCGTGTCCACACAATGGAATACTTGCTTGTTGCTGTTTAGGTGCCAAGTCATGTCCGACTCTTTGAGACCCCCATGGACTATAGCCCACCAGGCTCCTCTGTCCATGGAATTTCCCAGGCAAGAATACTGCAGTGGGTTGCCATCTCCTTCTCCAGGGGATCTCCCCAACCCAGGGCTTGAACTTGCATCTCTTGCATTGGCAGACAGATTCTTTTTCGCTGCGCCACCAGGGAAGCCTACCACGGAATACCACTCAGCAATGAAAGCAAACGAACCAGTAACACGTGCAGCGATAAGCCAAGTTCAAAGCTGAGCACTGAACGTTACACTGAGCCAAAGAAGGCAGATGCCAAAAAAAGCACACTCAGCATGGTTCCACCCTCGTGAAATTCCAGAAGACGCAAAGCTAATCTACGGTGAAAGAAATGGGAACGGTGGTGGGCCCTGGGATGGCACGTTTAGGGGAGGAAAGCCTCACAGGAAAGGAGGGGAATCTTCCTGGGATAATGGAAATGCTCTGTACCTCAACAGGTGTGTGTTGTACCTGCTCTGTACCTCAACACAGCGCATGCCTTTGTCAAGACTGATCAGTCCACACATTTTGGACCTGCGCATTTCACTGTATGTAAATGACACCGTAATTTTTTTAAGTAGCTGTTTTTAAATGTTTATTTATTTGGCTCTCCTGGGTCTTAGCTAGTGCATGTAGCATCTTTAGTTCCGGCATGTAAACTCTCAGCTGCATGGCATGTGGGATCTAGCTCCCTGACCAGGGATGGAACCCAGGCCCCCTGCGTTGGGAGCGTGGATTCTTAGCCTATGGACCACCAGGGAAGTCCCTAGGAGGTTTTTTAAAAACATGGGCTTTGGGGTCAGGCAGATGAGCCCCTTGATTTTTCAACCACATGAGCCAATGACTTCTCCTTTGTGCTGAGACCCAGTCTGAGAAGAATCCTGGTGAACGCCAGCTCCTCCTCTGCACACCCAGCACCTTGCAGAGGGTGGGCATGGACCCGGAGCTCAGCAAATGGTATCAAATGAACCAATCAAAGTGAGGCTAGATGAATAGCCTTGAAGCATTTTTAGGAGTGAACTTTATTTCCACCAATTCTGACCTAACGCAAATGAAGGACTGATGCTGAAGCTCCAATACCTGGAGCCACCTGATGCAAAGAGCCAACTCATTGGGAAAGACTCTGATGCAGGGAAAGATTGACAGGAGGAGAAGGGGATGACAGAGGATGCGACGGTTGGATGACATCACCGACTCTATGGACATGAGTTTGAGCAAACTCCAGAGACAGTGAAGGACAGGGAAGCCTGGTGCGCCGCCATTCATCAGGCTGCAAAGAGTCAGACCCGACTTAAGTGACTGAACCTCCGAGCGAATGAAAGGGATTCCGCAGACGTGCAGATGTTCACCGCTTACGGAAGACTGGTTCCTAATCTGAGGATAAGCTGAGGTCCCTGAAATCCACCTGGATTATTTCCTTGATCTGTATACAGTCATGGAGCACCGCTGGTGTGCCAGCTGCTTGAGAAAGAGGGGTAAATAAAGCAGACACCAGACTGGTCCCTGCCCCCACAGAGCTTGTGTTCTCATGGGGAGACAATAAACATGTAAATGAAACTCAGATAGGAGATTATTTGGGGGACTGATCAGAGCTCTGAGGACAAGCAAGGAGGAGCTTCGAAAGAACGTGATGTGGGGGAAGGGCTGCTCTGGATGCAGGCGCCCAAGGCCACCTGAGGAAGATACACCTGAGCTAAGATCGAAGGAGGAAGAGGGCTGGCGGAAGAGCTTTCCAGACGGCTGGTGCGTAAGCAAGAGGTCTCGAGGCTGAGCCTTCTGAGATTCGGAAGACCCCAGCTTGTATGATTAATGGAAAGAGCTGGAGCCCTTCAGCCTTGTTCTGTTGCTCACTTGCTGTGCAGTCTCCACAAATCTCTTGCCCTCTCTGGGCTTTGTCTCCTTATCTGAACACTCAGAGAGGGTCTACAAATAGTCTCTAGGTGTCTTCCCAATTATGATGATCCAAGGGTATCTGATAGGACACTTGCAAAGCACCTCCTGTGCCCTCTCAAGGTTCTAAGTCCAAAAGGACAAAAGACAGGGGGACTGAGTCCACCAAGGCAGTGGCCTCTGGGGCCAAAGGGATTAGCTCTGAGGCTCTGACAGCTTTGCTGCTGCAAAATGAAGACATCATCCTGCCTACCACCCCTGTCCACAGGGAGAAAACCAGGTGGCAGAAACCCAGAGGCCTCCGCGCAGCTGTCGGCCACCCTCTGCCCGGCTGCAGCCTTGGAAATAAATGGTCCCGTCAGCTCCAAAGAGGGTGAGCTCAGGATTTCAAATGAAAATGAAATAAGAGGGAACGCAGCCCAGAAGCAATGCAAAGTAACGACAAGGGCACGGAAATCTTCCACTGCAGCAAGACAGATGCAGGGAGCTGAGCAACGGGGCGCTGACCTCGGACGTGGGGACACAGGGGAAACGAGCCGATGCCCCAGGCTGGCTGGGGGCACCTGAGTTTCGGGAATCCATGGGCTGGCTGGGGGGACCCGGTCCCAGCTTGCAGGGCCGCTGCTTTCCTGCCCCACCCCCACCCCATCCTCCTCTTGCTGAAGCCTTATTATCCTCCTGTGTGTCTGCAGAGCAAAGAGCTCCAGGGCCTGACCCTGCAGGGCGCCTAACCCCCAACCTTGTGCCAGGGCCAGTGAGCCTCAAGGCTCACAGACTCCCAGCAGGAGAGCGGCAGGTTCCCACGCCAGGAAACGAGACGACACAGATGACTTTAAAAACCATCCTCTACCGGCACCTCCAGTCCTGCTAAGCCTCAGGCTCCAGAGTTATTCTGTGGACTCGGCGATCACGGCTTCCTGTTTTCCGGCTGCGTCCTATCCTGAGAAGTGACTTACCTGTTCCCTCGTCTCTAAATCGGAGGAAGTAATAGCACCGACCATGCAAGGTCATTGTGAGAATTTAATGTAAAAAAAAAAAAATCTGAGAACAGTTTCTGGCACATGGTCAGCGCTCTCAACAAGTTCGTGTATTTTAATTTTTGTACTATTTATAGTCGCATTAAGTATGTTACTACACATACAAGGAAAGCAACATAGTACCAGCCAAGTTCAAAGAGCCAACTAGAGGGAAGGGAAGGGAAGGGAAGGGAAGGGAAGTCGCTCAGTCGTGTCCGACTCTCTGCGACCCCATGGACTGTAGCCTATCAGGCTCCTCCCTCCATGGGATTCTCCAGGCAAGAGTACTGGAGTGGGTTGCCATTTCCTTCTCCAGTTCACTGATATTAAGAAACTACAGCCTGGAGTCATGGCAATCGCCTGACTCTCCCCTCCCCCACCGACCCAACAATCTTGAGCCACGACACCCAGCCTCCCTTTGAGCCTTGCTGAGCCTCTGTCAGTGCACAGCGCTCGGATGAGCTGTCTCTCCTCTTAGAAGAGAAAACGTTGAAAGCAACTGTTAAAATCTCAGATGCCTGCAGGGGCCAGGAAGGTAAAGCAGACGCCTCGAGGGAGTCCAGCGTTAGCCATCAAGGAGCAGCGGCGACTGAGCAAACTAGAGAACCCACGTTTCGTCGTAGGGAAAAAGCTGCTACTGTCTCCAGCCAGCTTTTGCCAGGGAGGAATGTAGGTCCAGGGTTGGCACATCTTTTAGTTTTCAAGGGAAGCCAGAAATCCAGATTTTTGTGTGAGATCTCCTGATGTTAAATATTGGCACATAATTCCTTATTTTTAAAAACATGGAAGCCCTAGCAAGATTCATCTGTTTGCACCCAGTTAAGCTGAGGGGCAGAGCCCTCCCAGCTGTTACTGGCTGCTGGGCAAGTGCCATCTCCCTGCAAAGAAATCAGAACATTCTGGCTGGGCTGGAGACAGATCTTAATTAAGCTCCAGGCGGAGTGCCTATTAGCTGATAAAGGCTTTGGGAAAGAGTGAGGGCAAGAGTCCCCCGAGGGCTGGAGCGGCAGAGGAAAGCTAAAAGAAGGGGGTGGGCTCTGAAGTGGGCTTTGGGGGCCGTCAGACCAGGAAAAGACAAAGCACAGTCCACAGGAGGGACGGGACATGGAGGGGGTGGGGGCAGGGGTGGAGATGGGGAGTTAGGAGGACTGAACGCTCTAACTCAGAGGTTTGCCCGTCCAAGTGTGGATGCAAAATGTCACACTGCAGCACTCTTGAGAGGATTCTATTAGGAAGGCGATCGCACACTGCTCTGGGCTGGGGGCCCTTGGAGACAGCACCAAGGATGCAGGCTCCTCCCAGGAAGAAAGGCAATGCTCAGATCTCCAGACATGGAATTAACTGGAAGTCCTCTACCCCGAGCAGACCCCGCTCACACTCCGATCGGCTACATGCAGCCTCCTTTTCTAGAACTAAGCTCTTCCAAGGCCAGAAATGTGTCTTCTATACGCTGGGCATGTAGAAGATCCTTAATGAATGTGCGTCGTGTGAGCCAGTGAATGAAACCAAAGAACAAGAAAAGTGAAAGTTCCTCAGTTGTGTCCGACTCTTGGTGACCCCATAGACCATATGGTCCATGGAATTCTCCAGGCCAGAATACAGGAATGGGTAGACTTTCCCTTCTCCAGGGGATCTTCCCAACCCAGGGATCAAACCCAGGTCTCCTGCATTGCGGGCAGATTCTTTACCAGCTGAGCTATAAGCCCAAGAACAAGAAACGAGACATCAAAGAAGAGGGTGCATGCCCACACTTCCAGAACCGAGCATCTCCATCTGGGGGAAAATCAGCAAAGTCATCAGAGCTCGCTGCACTCGGCAGCCACAGAGACCTGGTGTTTGTCCAGAGAATCACCTCGAGTTGGGTGGCGGGAAGGACAGCGGCACCCCATAATGACCAGTCAGGGAGGCATCCTTCGCCCCAAAGCCCCAGGGAATGGAGGCGATGCATGGCCTCAGTGGGTGTCTTGGATCATTTTAGAATCAATATATTATAAAAACTACCGTTTCATTTTAAGCCCTTTCCGGCTAGGTGGTGCAGCTGACAGGCTCAGGGCATGGACGGGCCTTGGTCCAGTCACACAGTGAGTCAAGGGGCACAGGCTGGACCGGGGCCCAGCTCTCCTGACTCCCAGTCCAGAACACTCTAGACTCAGAGCAGAGCTGGGGCTAGGAAGAGGCAGCTGAGGCCCTCGCCTGGGGAGCCAAGGTAAAGAGGGGCCACAAAGCTTCATGATCAAGTTAACATTTTGATGCAATATCTGTTAAAAATAGAAATTAGTGCAAGACAAACCCAAGAGAGATAGCAACTTATAAAATAAAGACGTAAGGTTGTGTTCTTGTGGCCCTCAACCTCCCCCAGTCCTCCCTGCTGTTGTGGTTCAGTCACTAAGTCACATCTGACTCTTTGTGACCCCATGGACTACAGCACGCCAGGCCTCCCTGTCCTTCACCATCTCCCGGAGCTTACTCAAACTCATGTCCATTGAGTCGGTGATGCCATCCAACCATCTCATCGTCTGCCGCTCTCTTCTCCTTTTGCCTTCAATCTTTCCCAGCATCAGGGTCCTTTCCAATGAGTCAGATCTTGGCATCACAAACCTCCATCCTGGTTCTGGCCCAAACAGGAGTCCCGAGGTGACAATTGCCCAAGACATGGAGAAAATGGTTGTGTGGAAATCTATGGGAGGATCACTCCAGGAAGAGGGCAGGAAAGCAGCGGAGTGCCAGGAGAGGTGGCAGAGGAATGCCACCCCGACTTCCGTCCCCACGCCAGCTCACAGGGCTGCATTTTTCCTGCAACAAGCTGTGCTCCAGGGACACTCAGCAAGACGCACCAGGAGAGCTCATGGAGCAAATGGCACCCCCGGGCCCCCTCCCTGACATCCCCCTCCCAACTCCAACCAGTTGTCTTGCAAATCCTCGCCTTTTTATTTCAAGGGGCAAGAGGGATTAAAAAGTTTGGCCAGCTCAGGATAACTCTTTTTGCCATGGAAAAACAACCCAGAGCTTTATGACTTACTGACAGTGGGCTATGAATGGGAGGGAAAGCATATCCTTAAACCGCTGACAGTAACTCCCTTTTAAGGCATTTCCTTGGGGCCAGAGACAACACGTCTTCCTCCTGCCCCCAGTTCTAAGAGCAGCTTGTCTTTCAGAGACAGGCTTGGGCTTTTAGGTCAGCCAGGCTTGGATTTAGATCTGGCTTGCCATTTATTGTGAGGCCCCAGACGATGTCCCAAGACGAGACACAGCAACTCATGCTCCTGGGGGGTCCAACGTAGAGGACATGACTACGGCTGAGGGGCAAACCACAGGCAAAGGGGTGGGCACAACCCAGAACCAGCACACCACTCACAAGGGGGGTGCCAGCCAGATCTCCCTGTGTTTCTAAAGAAAAAAAAAAAGTGAGATCTTCTGATTTTTAAAAGTTGGCCAACTAATTCAAATTAGTTGGAAATTTAAGAAATTTAATATTGAAGAAAATGTTACCCCAGCAAGGTCAAATAAAACAGGTCTGGGAGCCAGAGCCCCCCACCAGGCCCAACATGCGCCGCTGACAACCACAAATGCCCCCGGCAACCAGCCTGGCACCTAGCAGGTGTTCAGCACACACGGACCGTTCCCATCTTTCCCGGAAACTCTCCAAGCATCATCAACATCCATTTCCACACAACAGCTTGGGAAGGAATGCTTCTCGGGGTGGGACATGGAGATATGAAAAGAAGAGCTGAAAATCTGGAAGGCTCCAAAGGGAGGTGGGAACCGCCGAGGGAATTCCTTAAAAGGATTTAAAAGAATTTTATGGGCATAGTTTACCATAAGTCAGGGATAAGATCAGGCAGTAATCTAGCTCCTGGGCCCCACAAGCGAGCCTGCGCCCAGAGGGTGGGTGGGGGTGAGACGGAGGATCTGTCCTTACTGAGGTCTCCACCACCATTTCAGGGGCTTGACCACAGGTCACCCCAGTACTGGACTCAGCACACGGGGTCCTGACAGGCCCAGCCCCCGGGCACAGCCCCTCTACAGAGATGCTCCTCAGGTCCAGCTGATCCTACCCAATCAAAAGCAAGGCCCAGGGGATCTGGTAGCTCACGTGAACTTTGAAGTCAGACTCAGCTGGGCTGCATTTCAAATTTTCAACATCAGAGGCTCTTCTGATGTGATTCCCCCAGACCACCAGCAATCGTGCCGTTAGGCAGCAGCAGCAGGGAACTCGTTTGAAGGGCCCCACCCCAAACCCACCAAGACAGAAACTCGGGGGGGTGGGGGGGGGGCGGGGTGGGTAACCATCCGGGTTTGAAGGTTTGAACAAGCGGATTCGGATGCACAATACGTCTGAGAACTCCTGCTCTCCACCTTTGCCCTGTGGTCGTCAGCAAGTCCTGGGCCTCACTGAGATGATCAACTCTGTTCTATAGGATGGTCCTTCAGCATCCTTCCACCGACGATTTCAGAAGCCTGCTCTGTTTGTGGCAGTCAGTGTGGGAGATACTGGGGGCCAGCACATAATCCTGACCCAGAGGGAGTGTGGGGTCTAGCTCTCGATGGAGACATGATGAGTGAGGAAAAAAGATACAAATGCCAATTTCCAGAAGCGAGAGGAAGGCAGGGCGTGACCCACCACATAAAGCTACTTCTCACAGTGCGTTCTAGGGACCACCGGGGCACTAGAGCCCCCACAGTCAGGTGGATTTCCTTTCCTACATCCCCCAACCCCTTCTCTGACGTCCCCACTGTTCCTCAAACACCTCTCCTCGCTCCAACTTCTGGGCTGAGGCCCTCACGGTTCCACCTATGGGAAAGCCCTCTTACCAGATCTTCCGAGGACGGGCTCCTTCTCCCTGTCCAGGCTTGCGCGTCCCCTCCCCTGAGGTCGAGCTGAAGCAGTCTCTCCCCTGACTCTGTACCCCCACCAGCCTGCTCTGCCTTCCTCCCTGCTTTCTCTGAGCCTCCAGTCCTGCCTCCCATGGCCTTCCTAGTCCTGCCTCTCTCCCAGAAGAACATGACTTCTTGGGGGCTATTGTTTGTCTTGGTCACCTCAACAGCATCAGCGAGCAAACGTCTGCCTAATGAGCGACACTCTAACCCTATGCCCAGCCTCCCCTGTGCCCAGTGGCAGAGTCCGCCTGCCAAGGCCAGAGACGCATGTTCCATCCCTGGGTCGGGAAGATCCCCTGGAGAAGGAAATGGCAACCCACCCAGTACTCTTGCTGGAGAATCCCATGGACAGAGGAGCCTGGCAGGCTAGTCCATGGGGTCGCAAAGAGTCAGACAGACTGAGCGACTCAACAACAACAAACCCTATTCCCAGAAAGAGGGGATGCTCCCCAGCCTTGAGGAGGAGGAGGCCACAGGCTGTGCCCAGCGCAGGTTCTTCACGACCTTGCTTCGTTCTCTGATGGTGGAAAAGGGCGTAGAGACTAGAAGGAAAAGAGGAAGGGGGCGAGGGGGGCACTCTTGCCAGACCAGCGACCCGGGAACGCCGGCTGCGCGGAGGCGCACCTCCTCTCTGGCAGAACCCGCCAACCCACCCCCCGCCCGCGGGCAAAAGCGGGACTCCTACCCATTCCGAGGCGAGGCGTCGCTCTCAGGCGGCTCGGGACCCCAGGGCCCAGTCCGAGTGCCCTGCGTCGGCCGGGGGTGCGGGCAGCTGGGCCTCGCGGACTCCGGGACCTGGAGGGAAGGCACCTGGCGTGGCACGTGCCGTCCTAGGAAGTTGACGCCGCCGGCGCCTGCGGTCCCTGCCCCGCGGCGGCACGAGGCGCCCAGGGGCAGCGGCTCACTGGGACCTCCCGGGAAAGACACAAGACCCGGCCCGGCCCACGCGGCGCGCGCCCCGGGGCAGCGGAGCGGGGGCGCTTCACGGGGCACGTTGGAGCCCCGGGCAGCGCGCGAGGGGTCCGCCACCTGCGGGGCCGGGGAAGCACTGGCCTCGCGTCAGAGGGCTTTATTGAGTTGTTCATTAGGGCCACGAGCTTTTATTGAGAGCCCACTGTGTGCTAGGCGCTGGGGACTCTTGAGACAACTCTTCCTCGGAGGGGAAGGTGGCCTCCTCGCCCTCGGGGGGCGCTCCCTACCCAGAAGGGGCGCAGCCTGGATGGAATCTTTGGGTGAGGAGGGAAAGGAGGGAGGCTCCTTCATTCATTCACGGTTGGCTGGGAGACGGGTTGAGCGCCTACTATGTGCATCTCACCTTGCCAAATCTCAGCTGTTCATTATTTCACTAACAGTTATTGAGGCGCTGTGCTGGGGAGGGAACTGGGCGGGAGAGGGGTGGGATGTGGGGCAGGAGAGGATGGAGCCGGCTTGCAGCTTGGAGAGAACACCCCTCGCCCCCCTGCGTACAGACAGGTGGCAGAACGGCCTTTCCTTGGTTCATCTACTGCACTCATTCTCAAGGGGAGCGGGGAGGCTGGAATAGGTTGTTGGATAAGAAGAAAAGGCGTTTAGAAAGCTCCTTAGGGGGAGGGTTTTAATGGGGAGGAGGATTGAGAAAAGCCCATCTAACCGTGCTGAGGAAGGCAGGCTCCCACCCATGGGGTGTACTACGGAAGTTGTCCATTCAGCAGGCGTTTCCTGAAGCACTTGCTGTCCATACGCACATCCAGGGTGCCAGGCATCAGAGTCAGCAAGGTGAACGAGGCAGTTGCAGAGACCCCCTTTGCTGACCCCTCAAGATAAACGCAGGGGGGGTGAGAGAAGGGAGCCGGAACCGCTCTGATTCATCGTGTGTGTTAAGGAGGGTGGCTTCTTCTGACTCCATGAATCTGAGCCGAGGTTTATTCACTAGGGTGTGTTTGATACCCACACACGACAGCACAGTCAGAGTCGCTCCGAGGAGCCTCACCCGCTCACGTTTCCAAGGCAGGTTTGGCACTGCTGGCGACCCAGCCCCAGGGCCGGAGCCAGGGCGCGCGCTGGCTTTCTTGGGTGGACTTCTCAGGAGCTGTCAGACCTGAGCTTGACCCTGTGTCGTCCTCCTGGAGCTCTGCAGAGGCCCCCGCCAGGCGGGGAGGGAGGGAAGGCGCGTCTGAAAGGCAGGCGGTCAGGGTTCCTGGGGACTGCCTTCATCCGTCCTTCCCTAAGAGCCCATTCCAGTGGAAAGATGTCTGTCATGGGACACACTCAAACCCACAGGGGCCGTGAGTGTACAACCTTGATCCCCGTCCCAAGCCTTGAGGGCCAGGTGAGAGGAGCCCTGGAGTCTGACGGGGGCAGATCTGAGAGTCAGGCTCCCGTCCCGCCGCCACTTTGAACCCCCTGCACCCCACACAGCTGGGCCGTGGCCAGAGGTGAGCACGATGCCCCAGGGATTAGAAGAGCCCTGGACGCAGGCCTGAGAGACTCCAACCAGGTCTGAGGAGTCAACCCCCGGGGCGCCTCTAAGGCGTCTTGACCCGGCTGTCTTTTCTCCACATCCCCTTTCTGAATATGTGAGGCAGAGACAGCGTTTCTGGTGGCCAGAGATAGAGGGTCTGGAAATCCACCCTTGGTTGGCTCACTAAATCCAAAGATGGAACCCCATGGTTGGAAAATGGGGGCTGGAAAAGCCACTCTAAAAGAGAGTTGATACAAAGGCGGAGGCAAGGAAGTCTAGCTGCCAGCACTAGTCCCTCCTGGCCATTTTTGTTCCCTAGCAGAGAGTATCTGACTGACAGAATCCACGCATGGAGTCACGGTGGTCCAGGTAGGAGCCGAGGCCTCACAGGGCACGCCACCCCTCCTTCCCCGTTCCGTCCCACCACAGCGGACCGCAGACACGTGGCCTCAAGGCTTACTGAGGAACAAGAAGCGAAGGATTGTTTAAGTAGGTGTCCCCCTCCCCGGCTGCTGCCCTAAGGCCCCAACTGCTCCCCAAGCCTGTGCCTCCACTTACCCCTGTGCTCCCGAATCAGAGGCCACAGGGGACAAACAGAAAAGGACCCCCCTGGCTCCCTCCCCAAAGCCCCTCCTGGTAGAAGGCAAGCGTGCATGTGTTTTTATTTTGCCAGAGGAACATTGTAGGGAGGCTCCAGAGGCTGCCTCTGGCTGGGAGTAGGGGATGGGGGTCTCTGGATGTTCCCTCTTACGGGGCAGGTGGGGTGGAGGAGAGCCCAGCTCCCAGCAAGTATCCCCCAAACCAGTGACCGAGGCCCCCGCTCACTGGAAGCAGGGCTGGGGGCCAGCCCACTTGGACTGTAATGAGCGTGGACAGGAGAGCGTCAGGGGAGATGGATTTCCCACGCGGGCACAGCATGTCACAGGGATCCGGTGTGCCAGAGCCGGGGCCAGCCTAATGGCTGGATCCGTTTTGATTAACGGTCTAATTGAGGATTAATGCAGCATGATCCGCCTCTGAGTCAGCCCAGCCAGGAACCTTGACCATGACAGATGAAACTCCCCCGGCAGGGGAAGGACTGCAGGGAGAGGCCGCTGGAGTCCCCTCGAAACCCGCTCGGGATTAAGGAATGACACGGGTTGGCAAGTGTGGGGAGGAGAGACAGAAACCAAAGCCTGAAGAGCTCAGGGAAAAAACGCTTTTTTGTTTTTTTAAAGAAAGTTGCACTGCGCCTGGTTTGTTTCTTCCGGCCACATGCTACTAACAGTGTAGCGGCTTGAAGCAGCACAAACTTATCTTACGGTTTTGGGGGGATCAAAAGTCCAGATGGACCTCAGTGGGCTGACACCAGGCGGGCGGCAAGGCCGTATTCCTGCGGGGAGAGTCCCTTCCTTTGCCTTTCCTAGCTTCTGGGGGCTCCCTGCGTCCTTGGCTCTTGGCTTTACGACATTCCAGCCTCAGCCCGGCTGCCATCGCGTCTCTTTCATCTCTGACTCTGATCCCTTGAGTGACAGCTGCCAGTCACGCCTGACTCTTTGCGACCCCATGGACTTGCCTCCCTGTGATAAGGACTCTTATAGTGACACCGGGCTCACCAGTCGATCCGGGGCTGTCTCCCCATCTCCAGCTCCTAAGTTTAAACGCAGTGACATTCTCCCTTTCACCACGTAAGGTTACACTCCCAGGTTCCACCCAGACCTCTTCGGGAGGCCACCCTTCTGCTGACCACAGGCCTGTGCCTCGTCAGTTTCTGTTGACTGACAGGGAAGCAGAGGCCCTGCGGAGTGAGGCACTTGACTTCAGCCAGGTGAGGAGAGCGGGCACTGAGATCCCGCCCTCTGGAAGGTGATGTTGGCTTCATACTGCTCCCCTGAGGAAAGAAATGCCGGGGGAGGAGCAGGCAGGTGCGGTGCCAGGCATGCTGCTCAGAAGCCGTTCTAGCAAACAGGGGGCCCTTCTAACTTACCAGGCATGGCTCCAAGCACCTAGCAGGCGAGTGTGACGACACCCCAGCTTACAGCTAAGGAGCCAGGCACAGAAAGGTGAAGGTATTTGCAGAAGGCTGTGCAGCTGGTGAACGGTGGGCCAGGCACCGCAGTCCAGATCACACCCTCAGCCCTGCTTGGTACCTGCTACCCCACAGGAGGGTTCTTCTGCCCAGAGACTGAAATGGCAACCCAGAACTCGACGAAACCAGTTTTGTTGATTCCTTACTCTGCTCTTGTGCAAATACCCGGTAGGAACAAGGATGTTTCCCCAGCTATGGGCACTTGCCTGCTTCTCCCCATCCCCAAAGACTTTCCAAAAGCTTGTGCCTAGAAAATAGAGGCGAGGTGCTGGACACCCTTCCACCACCAGGAACCAGCGATGCAGGGAGACAGTAGAATGCAGAGTCAAAGAGGTTTGCTCAGAGTCCCACAGACCTAGTGGAGCCTGGCTTCATCACTTGCCCCCAGAGTCATGAGTTTTCACCTTTCAAAGCCTCAGTTTCCTCATCTGTAAAATGGATGTGAAACCTCCATTCACCAGCTTGGTGAGGTCAACACGTTTGTCCCCGCTGTATGGGGAAACAGGCCCGGAAGAGGGCCAGTGACTTGGTGGGTACAGATGGCTGTATCAGGCTGAAAGGTTAACAGCAGAAGCAGCAGCAATAGCCAGACAAGCCTGACGGAGACCTTCCTCCCACCCTGCTCCCTGCTCTAGAGTCCTACCCCCACCCCTGGGTCCTGCACCCCACCCCCCGAGTCATACGCTGGCCACAGAGCAGACTCCAGGTGCGGGAGGGGGGGGTGCTGCCCTTCAGAACTCCTTCTGGCTTCAGTGATCATCTCTCTTTGGAAATGTACACTCGCCCTCTGTCATAGCTTCTGAACGTCATCTTTCTCCCAGGAGGAAGAGAGCCTGCCTGGGGAGAGTCCGCGGAGCCGTGGGCTCACGAAGGGGCATTCAATCAAGGCAGCCTCGGAGCAGACAGATTTTCTCACGAACCAGAGGGTCTCCACTTCTCCAGTGAGGCTCCCCTCGCGCGGGACCCACAGAGGCTTCCAGAACCCCAGGGAGATGGGGAAGTCAGGGAGAGGGCTCCCAGCCGGAGCCCAGAGCACCTGGAAGGCCTGCCAGCTTTCCTGGCCCCTGCCTTTCCTTTCTCAAACATTAGCAGGCTCTCAGGGAGCCTTCAGAAATGCCAGTTCCTGGCCCCCCCTTAAGGATTCTGATGAGAGGGTCTTGGGAGGGACTTGGGGGTCTATCTCAGCTGAGTCCAGGGAGATGCAAAACCCAGTGGCGTGACAGTGTTTGTGCTCTTCTTTTTCTATAACCTGGATTAAAACCCAGGGTGGTGCTAACCACACTCTTTAATTCATATCGCTCTGCATCACCAGGCTGTCTTAGTCACTGTTCCCTTCGTTCCAGTCCCCAAGCTTATTCCCTCCCCCTGCCCTCCCAGGCACCCTCCCTGTGGCTGACAGAGATCCTTGCATGTGCTCGAGTCTTTGTAAGATATGCAATGTTGTGTGCGTGCTCATTTACATAAACAACAAAGTGCTATAAACTTCTGTTGTTTTTTTTCCACTTGGGACCATGTTTTAAGATCTAAATGTGTTGCTAAACCTCCCTCCAGTCCATTGCTTCCAGTTCCTGCGCACTCTACAGGCTTTGCCATCTGGATCACTTGTTCATCTCCCCCACCGTCGGGAGGGACACTGGGAGACCTCCGAGCGCCAGAGATATATTCTTGTGCCTTGTTCCTTGCTTGCATCTGAGTCCCCAGAAGCAGATCCTGAGTCAAGGATTGGAGTGCAAATATATTACAGACAATGTCTGTCATAAGCCCTGTGGATCCAAGTCTGAGGGATATACCCAGGAATGGGATCCCCGGGTCATCAGACGCCAGCATCCTTCATTCCCCTCGGTACCCCTCAGGCTTTCCCAGAGGCCATATGAGTGCATTCCCTCCAGCAATGGGCTCTGGGGGGTCAGACAACGCTGGGGCCCAGTCCTGCCTAATCAGGTCAAGAAAGGAGTCACCCTTGTGTGGAAGAGGGGAGAATGGCAGATGCCCCTCCTCGCTAGTAATAATACAGCAGGCCCACTGAGGACCCCTGCAGCTCAGGCGCTGGGCCAAGCACCTATGTTATCTGTGTCCTCTGCTTTAGTCCTGATCATAACTCCGGGAGGTCAGAGCAACAAATATCCCCATTTTACAGATAAGGAAACTGCATCTCAGAGGCAGAACATGATTTGTTCAAAGTCACGGGAGACCTTGGTCTCCTGACTTCAGAGCTAGCGGGCTCTTCTGCTTCCCCACCTTGAGGTCATCAGCAAATCGCCCCCCAACCCCCGCCCCCAAGCTGGAGTCTTACCAGCTTTTTCTCAACACTGGCTGTATTTGTTTCCAACTGTTACTGTGACACATCACCACAAGCTGAGTGGATTAAAACAAAATAAACTTACTGCCTGACATTCTGGAGAACAGAGGTCTGCAATGGGTGTTGCAGGGCTAAAATAAAGGCATGGAAAGGCTGCATTCCTTTCTGGAGAGCCCAGAGGAGAGTCTGTTCTTCATCTGTCTCAGCTTCTAGATGCTGTCCGCTTTCCTTGGCTCGTGGCCCCTTCCATCGTCAAAGCCAGCACTGGCCAGTCGGGTCTTTCTCACAGCGTTTCATCACTCGGATGCACCCTCCTGCCTTTCTCTTCCATCTTTTAAGGACTCTGGTGGTTGCATGGGGCCCCCAGAGAGTCCAGCAAAATCTTCCCACCTCAAAGGAAGCTAGTTAGCAACCTCATTTCCATCTGTAACCTTGATTTCTGCTTGCCAGAGAAGCTAACATAGTCACTGCTTCCAGGAATCAGAAAAAGGATACAGTCATCTTTTGGCCAGGGCTGGGTAGGGGTGGGGGAGTGTCTACCTGCACCGACACTCAGGGCTGGGGCGGTGTGCAGCTTCAGCAAGGGGGTGGGCGCTGGGCGCTGAGCACGGGGAATACCAGCCCCCCGGGCTTTGCTACGTCCCTGCTGCCGGGCCCTCCCATTCCGTCCAGCCCAGCCAGGTCAGGGCTCCCCTCCCCCTCCCCAAAGATCAGCAGGACGGCCTCGGTGCTCTGATACCACCCATCACCCAGGTGGGAGGCCTCATCCCTGACGTCTCTGTCTCTGATTGGCCCACAATTTCTCCTCCCATCATCCTGTAGCCGGGAAAGGCTGCCTCTAACTTGGTCCTCCTAGCGCCACCTATCGGTCACCTGGGTGAATGGCACCCCTGGGATCACCCTACATCCTTGTCCTTCCCCTTCATCACACTCCAGCCCCACTGCAAGAGTCCCCTCAGCTCTCTCTCTCCAAAGCCCACCCCAGATCCTTCCGATTCTCCAGACCCCTCCACTGCTCCAAACCTTTCCAGAGACAGGGGTGGTCTCCCCCGCCCAGCCTGGGACTTCTCCAGAGGATGCCCTGCCCACGAAGAACGAACCCCAGCACGTCTGTCACCTGCTGACCCCACACACGCGTCTTCTCCCACCTCCCCTCGCTCACTCTGCCTGGCCACTTGGCCTTTACTTCGGTGTCTGACCATCGAGTCCCGTCCCCAGGTCAGGAGCAAGCTCTTCTAATTCCACCCGAGACACTGCTCCCCAGGGCTGGCTCTGCCCCAGGGTCCCCTCCCCTGAGAAGCCCTCCTGGGTCCCTCCAGCTAGCGTTGACCCCCCACCCCCCACCCCTGTCACTTCCCATTGGTCACCTAGTTCTGTTTCCATCACAACACGAATTACGGCCTGAAATGATCTGTGTATGCATTTAGAGACTGTGTCCCCCACTAGAGCGTCACCTCCATAAGGACAGCACTGGGTCTGTCTTATCCTCTGCTTTGCCTCCAGGCCTGGCCCAGTCCCATACGTGGTAATGTTGGATGAATGAATGAATGACAGCTCCCTCAGGACTCCTCATTCCCACCATTGGAGCCCCTTTCTCAAACAGCTTCCTCTTCCTAAGTAGACATATAGACCCTAGGAGGCAAACTCACTAGACTCCACCATGCTCTAGAACTCACAGACCTAACACCGAAATTTTTAAAAATCAGCTTTTTCGTGAGGGTAATACCAGACGGGGTGAAAAGTAGCTTTATATTCCAGAAGCAGGACTTTGGAGCCTGATTGATCTAGGAACCTTACCAGAGACTCTAGCAGGCAGAACTGTTACCCACACCCCCATCAGGCTGGACAACCCTCAGACCAAAGGCTCAAGGCAAGCGTGTCCCTCCCTTGTTGAGCAAATTCAGCATCTGAGCCTCCCCAGGGTCCTCTGGCCCTCCGTGTACAAGCAGCCTGCACAAAGCAACTTTTTCTCTCCTCTCCATACTTGTCTCTGAGACAGGACAACTTCCCATGCAGGAGGCTGAGGCTTTGACTCACGGCTGATACAGATCACGAGAGAAAAAATGAGGAATTGCTAATTGGGGGAGCTTTCAGCTGGAGGAAAAGCGAGGAGGGTTGAAAGAAAAAATTCTGCAAGAAAAGAGGTGATTATAGACGTGGGGTTTCACAAGCGCTCTCCAGGGTTTGCAGGACGAGAGGAAAGCTCCCGTGCCTCCATCTCTATTCTTGCCAAACGGAATGTCTTTTCCCTCTTGTCTTTGGTGGCAAAGATAAAGCAGCACAGCTGAAAAGCTGTGGCACTAAAAGCCATCTTCCTCCTCCAGGGGATTCTGGCAGGCTCTGCCTAAGGAGACGAGTTCCAATTTTAGGTGAAGTTAAAAACACTCTTAACGCTTTAAAGTCAGATCATGTTTTTTCAAACACAGGTGTACTGTAGTTTTAAACTTGAGCTGAGAAACGACAGTTTGCCCCAGAGATAAATGCGCGGAGTGATGATTTGCATTTGTGAAAGAATTTTTGTTAGGGAGGTGCCCCTCTCAGATGTGGAAACCTCCATGGCTCCTGTTAAACACTGCTTCACACCCACACGGGGCTGTGCAACCGCGAGTGTTTCTGCTGAACATGCCCATAGCATGGATGGACACTCAGAAATGAGTCTCCATTTGGAATTGATAGACTTGGCTGGTACCACTTGCCTCCATGGGTGATTGAGCTGGGGTGGGGGGGAGTGATGGTGAATTTTAAAAGCCAAGTATTGGAACTTCCCTGGCGATCCAGTGGTCAACACTTTGCACTCTCAATGCGGGGAGCCCAGGTTCCATTCCTGGTCGGGGAACTAGATCCCCCATGCCGCAAATAAGACCTGGTGCAGTCCGAGTTAAAAGAAAAACTATAACATCCAAGTATTACAGACTCGTACTACCCTACTTTTCCCCAGATCAGCTTAATTCTGGAGAGCTCTGTTGATGTCATCTAGGGGTGTCAGACTCAAGTGCCTACAGTGACCAGGAAGAAAACGTACATAAGGGAAGTAAAGTGGGTGTCAGGAAGACAATAGGGAGGGGTGGGGATGACGGTGGATCGGAGCATGCCTGCCCTGCCTTAAGAGGGGCAGGCATTTCTCAGCTGGAATTTGAAGCGAAGGTGGCCAGATAATCTGATTTTCAAAAAAAAAATATATGAATTTTTAAATGAAATGTCTCCATTTTTCAAAATCTTCTCCAAGCCAGGCAAAATATTTGTAAACCAAATGCAGCCCATGAGCTATGACTGCATCAGCAATCTGATTCTAATGGCACAAACCCTTAGCCTCGAGGACGGGGAAGGAAGAAGTCTGTGTAAGCTGAGACTTTGACCTCAGTTTCCCGGAAGTGCCCTCATCGGGTTGGCCTCACCAACAGGAAATGTACTTATTTGTTGAGCATTTCTTGGAGCGTTTATGTTGCTGAATACAGAGGTTCAGAAATGAGTAGAGTACGTTCTTCCCCCAGGGAGCAAGCAGTCTACTGAAGGAACCAGGCTTGCACACAGATCATTCTAAAACGGGTGGCAAGTGTGGTGACAATAAATGGGGGTGGGTGGGGATGACACTTGATTTAGCTGGAAGAGCCAAGGAGGGCTTCCTGGAGGAGTGAGCAAGCCTGTCCAATCCAGTCCTGGGTTCTCAAGATGACGTTTGCTGACACACGAGCAAAACATATCACTGTTATGACAATTGTGCATTTTTTGGACATTGCCTCTGATTTATGGCAAGTGATATGTTTTCCACACATGGAACGAATACAGGTGGTCCCTTTAATACTTGTAATAGTAGTAGACAGTGGGAGTTCCCTGATGGCGTAGTGGTTAGGATTCCACGCTTTCATTGCCATGGCCTGGGTTCGATCCCTGGTCAGGAAACTGAGTTCCCACAAGCCACACGGTGCAGCCAAAAAATAAAATAAAACAGAATAATAAAGTAATAAAAAAAAATAGTAGACAGGAAGTATTGAGAACCTACCATGTCCCACACACTGTGTTCAGTGGTCTTGGGTACATAATTCACTGAATCTTCTCAGTAATTCTATAAGGTAGATCGTATGGTTATACCCATTTTGCAGATGAGGACATTCAACATCAAAATCTACGCTCATAACCACCACAGCAGAGCCCCTCCTCCTCGCACTGTGGACATGGGGGGCGGGATAATTCTGTTGTAGGCTCTGACCATAGGACTTTTAGCAGCATTCTTGCTCGATGCCAGTAGCATCCCCTTCTCATGACAATCAAAAGTGCCTCCAGACATTGCCATCTGTTCCCCGGTGACAAAAATCAGGCCTGGTTGAGAATCGCTGGTCCACACTAAACTACTCTTCCGAGCTAAATAAATATCCCCCAAAGTTGGACAAACTTAAAGCGTTAAGTAAATAACAGTACTGATGTAGGCTGTCAGCTCTGTGGGGCTGGGGGCCACGTCTGATTTTATGCCTGGCTGCAAACTCCCAGTGCTTGAAGCCACCCCTGGTTTACAGTAGCACTCAGTGCATTTTTATGGTGTAAAAGATGGGGATGTGGAGGAATGGGGAGGTTTAGGAGATGCTGAACAAAAGAGTGGCTCTTGTGACTCTTGAGTATCTTCCCTCAAGCTGCTGTAACAGAGTATCTAGACCAGGGGGCTTAAATAACGGACACTGGCTGCTCTCCATCTGGGGGGCTGGGAGTCTGAGATCAGGCCGGGTTCTGACGGGGGCTGTCTTCCTAACTTGCAGGCTGGCTGCCTTCTCACCAGGCCCTCACTGGGTGGAGAGGAAGGAGACCCTGCTGCCTCTTCCTCTCCTTATCAGGGCACTAATCTCACCCTGGGGGCTCTACCCTCCTGACCTCATCTAAGCCTGATGACCTCCCAAAGACCCCACCTCTTAACACCATCCACTTGGAGGTTAGGGCTTCCCCCTATGAATCTGGGGGAACACAATGCGGTCCATATCAGCAATGAGCTGTAGGATCCACATTGTCCCCAGAGACTCAGGAGTCACTGAGGCTCTTTCCTCCCTTCTCCCCCCCACCCTAGGCTGGAGAGGGATGTGAAAGCTCAAAATGACCCTCCTACCAGGAGACAATTCTGATTACGACTACAGCGCTCTGAGCTGCACGTCGGATGCCTCCTTCCACCCAGCCTTCTTCCCCCAAAGCCAGTCACTCAAGGGCGTCTTCTACCGCCGGGCCCAGCGGCTGCGGCCGCAGGACGAACCCCGCCAGGGCGGCCAGCCTGAGGACCGCAGGCGGCAGATCATCATCAACGTGGGCGGCATCAAGTACTCACTGCCCTGGACCACGCTGGAGGAGTTCCCGCTGACGCGGCTGGGCCAGCTCAAGGCCTGCACCAACTTCGATGACATCCTCAACGTGTGCGATGACTACGACGTCACCTGCAACGAGTTCTTCTTCGACCGCAACCCGGGAGCCTTCGGCACCATCCTGACCTTCCTGCGGGCGGGCAAGCTGCGGCTGCTGAGGGAGATGTGCGCCCTGTCCTTCCAGGAGGAGCTGCTCTACTGGGGGATCGCCGAGGACCACCTGGACGGCTGCTGCAAGCGCCGCTACCTGCAGAAGATCCAGGAGCTCGCCGAGACGGCGGAGCGGGAGGACGAGGACGACGCGCTGGACAGCGAAGACCTGGGCAGTGAGGGCCCGGCGGAGGAAGAGGGCCGCCTGGGCCGCTGCATGCGGCGGCTGCGCGACATGGTGGAAAGGCCGCACTCGGGGCTGCCCGGCAAGGTGTTCGCCTTCCTGTCGGTGCTCTTTGTCACGGTCACAGCCGTCAACCTCTCCATCAGCACCCTGCCCAGCCTGAGGGAGGAAGAGGAGCAGGTAAGGGCCCCGCCCCCGCCCTGGGGGAGGACTGGGCTGCTGCCGCAGGGACCACTCCCCGCCCGGAAGGGCATGTCCTTCTCTGCCTGCCCTGTCACCTCTTCCAGGAAGCCTTCCCTGATTGCACTGGTTCAGTAGCATCCCAGTCCATCGTTGTGTTTATGTGTGTTTACAAATGTGTCTCCCTATGTGTCATCCTCCTCCACATGCAGACCTGAGCTCCACAGCCTGTTCAGGTCAGCACTGTGCCCCCTGCCCAGGGCAACACTGTCCAGCATGGGAGAGGCGCTCAGCCACTCTGTTGAATGAATGGATGGATGGATGGATGGATGACGCAATGTTTGATGTGCCTGGCCCCAAGCTGAGTACGTGACGTGCGCCACCAAAATTTACTTCACCAACTTGCACCCTTTCTCAGCCTTCCCAATTCCCTTACATGAAAAGATTCCAGAAAGCTCTTTGGGGTCCTGGATATGAGGTTCTTTGATAGATGTGTGTGCGCGCTGCTGCTGCTGCTAAGTCGCTTCAGTTGTGTCTGGCTCTGTGCGATCCGGTAGATGGCAGCCCACCAGGCTCCCCCGTCCCTGGGATTCTCCAGGCAAGAGTACTGGAGTGGGGTGCTATTTCCTTTCTCCAGTGTGTGCGCGCAGGCAACCTCAAATAGTGAGCATTGCTTTCTGTTAAAGAAGGGAGTTCCCATAAGTGTTTACTCCAGGGCAGGATGGGGTGCATGCCCAGTTCTCAGGGATACCACTTGCTTACCGGCAGCTAATGGGAGCCAGGGGCTGGGCTGCCACTCTGCCTGTATCTTATCTCCCCAGCGAACCTTCCAGCATCCCATTATGGGAGGTGTTCCCACAACCCCTTGACAGCTGAGAACTCTGAGGAAAAGCAGCGTGCCCAGATCTGGGTCTAACTGAGTCTGGAGTCTGGGTTCTTAAACATGGAAGTATGGGTCCCATGTGGCAGCCTGGGACCTCATGCAGCCCCTCAGCTCAGCCTCTGTCTGTAAGAGACCCATCTCTGGGACCCTCTCCCCACACGTAGGGGTTCCAGACGCAAGGCTCAAGACAGACTGAAAAGTTCAGACAGGTGCAAATTGTGTAGGCACCAGAGAAATAGGTAGGGCAGTATGAACTAAACATAAATATCATGCCAGCCAGCATTTATTGAGCACTGGCTGTGTACCATGCATGTGCTAAGGGTTTTACGTGAACCCTCTCATTTAACATTAAAACCACTCACCACATGAGGGTCTTTCCATACACAAGTATTGTGGGGAAAGTAGCAATAATGTTACATTTATAACTCTCAGGGAGTTTCTGACACTTCTTTTTGAATACTTTGAATTTTAAAAGCCAGTGTTAAGAAAACGCTCAATCAGTAAAATGAACACTCAATCAGTAAAGTGAGCGTTTGAGAGGCATGAGGGGTAGTGATGAGCCAGGGAGGGTTAGAGCTGGGTGGCCTGAATTTGAATTCCACCTTGTCCACTCTGGCTGTGCTTCTGGAGACAAGTCACTCAGCCTCTCTGCGCCTCCATTCCCTGGCATGTCGAAGAGGTTGTGAACAGGCCCACCTCATAGCGCAGGGGGCGGTTCAGTGAATGAGAAGCGATTGGAACAGTGCCTGGCATTGCACATTCAAGAATTATTCACTGTGAGGATTATACGCCCCTCCCAAAAAAAGAGCAAGTGCTTGTCCCTGGAGACCTGTCTGGAAGCACCTGTGCTTACTGTTGATTTTTTCTTGGCCCCAACAGATGCAATACTGATTTTATCAGGAAAATACTAATAAAGCCACAGTTTTATTCAACTTCTGATACCTGCTTAAAAAAAAGATACCCAGCCTTTTTCATGACTCAGTAAAAAGGGTGCCCTTCAGTTTCATCTGGGGGACTCGTGGGGTTCCCTGTCTCACCCAAGCAGGCGTTTAAGTGTCTCCTGTATTCCGGCTTCATGGGGCAGTCAGGGTGACCAGAGCGAGTCTCCAGCTTCAGGGTACGTCAAGCCTCGGGGAGAGCCCCGTAACCGTAAGTATGGGGCACAAGCCAAGAGGGCTCTTGTGAGAGGCCCGTCAACTGTACTGGGGATACTTGGAGGAACGCACTCCAGGAAGGCTTCCCAGAGGAGAGGGCTTCCTGTCCCCGAAATCTGAGACCTCAAAGCCTCACCAAGTATCAGTTCATTTCTCCAGCTTCTCACATATTCCCAGAGAAAGAGCTAGTACGGCGAGTCTGATAGAACCCAGCTGTGCCCCAGAACCGACAAGATGCCCCAGGTAGAACCATGTGTGCCTTCCTCTCTGCCAAGCCCCTTTGGGGGGTGAGGTCTAAACTGGGGATGGTCTCCCATACTGCAGATCAGAGCAGTAACCTGACAGCCTGCATGGCGAAGGCACAGATGTGTCGGAATGGAATGTGGAGTGCTTTCTTTGTATCGAATTGTCACAACATTTAAAACCCAGGAGATTTCATGTAAAAAGGACAGAGCCCCGTGCTCCTCGCGGTGGAACCACAGACCTCCCCGCCCTTCTCACTCTCCCAGGGCCGGTGCTCCCAGATGTGCCGCAACATCTTCATCGTGGAGTCGGTGTGCGTGGGCTGGTTCTCTCTCGAGTTCCTCCTGCGGCTCATCCAGGCGCCCAGCAAGTTCGCCTTCCTGCGGAGCCCGCTGACGCTGATCGACATGGTGGCCATCCTGCCCTACTACGTCACCCTGCTGGTGGACGGCGCCTCCGCAGGCCGCCGCAAGCCCGGCACGGGCAACAGCTACCTGGACAAGGTGGGGCTGGTGCTGCGCGTCCTGCGGGCGCTGCGCATCCTGTACGTCATGCGCCTGGCCCGCCACTCGCTGGGGCTGCAGACGCTGGGGCTCACGGCCCGCCGCTGCACCCGCGAGTTCGGGCTCCTGCTCCTCTTCCTCTGCGTGGCCATCGCGCTCTTCGCCCCGCTCCTCTACGTCATCGAGAACGAGATGGCTGAGAGCCCCGAGTTCACCAGCATCCCTGCCTGCTACTGGTGGGCCGTCATCACCATGACGACCGTGGGCTATGGCGACATGGTACCCAGGAGCACGCCGGGCCAGGTGGTGGCGCTCAGCAGCATCCTCAGCGGCATCCTCCTCATGGCCTTCCCCGTGACCTCCATCTTCCACACCTTCTCCCGCTCCTACCTGGAGCTCAAGCAGGAGCAGGAGAGGGTGATGTTCCGCAGGACCCAGTTTCTCATCAAGACCAAGTCGCAGCTGAGCAGCATGTCCCACGACAGTGACATCTTGTTTGGAAGCGCCTCCTCGGACACCAGAGACAACAACTGAGTCCAGAGGACGCACCCCGCCACCGCCACCGCCAGGACGCGCCCCCGCCCCCCAGCCCTGCCTGCCCTCTGAGGCTTGACGCTACCCCCATCGCTGCAGAAGCCTCCAAAGGCACGTGCTGCTTCTGAGCGCAGCCCTGGCCTGGGACGGACCGAGCCACGCCCCAGGGAAGATGGCCCCACCCCGGCAGGGGGTCCCTGGTCCTCCGTCCAGCAGCCAAGCCCAGCACACAGTCCTGACACTGTCTCTTATACACATCTCGCTGCTGCTGCTGCTTGTACTGGAGTGGGGTGCTATTTCCTTTCTCCAGTGTGTGCGCGCAGGCAACCTCAAATAGTGAGCATTGCTTTCTGTTAAAGAAGGGAGTTCCCATAAGTGTTTACTCCAGGGCAGGATGGGGTGCATGCCCAGTTCTCAGGGATACCACTTGCTTACCGGCAGCTAATGGGAGCCAGGGGCTGGGCTGCCACTCTGCCTGTATCTTATCTCCCCAGCGAACCTTCCAGCATCCCATTATGGGAGGTGTTCCCACAACCCCTTGACAGCTGAGAACTCTGAGGAAAAGCAGCGTGCCCAGATCTGGGTCTAACTGAGTCTGGAGTCTGGGTTCTTAAACATGGAAGTATGGGTCCCATGTGGCAGCCTGGGACCTCATGCAGCCCCTCAGCTCAGCCTCTGTCTGTAAGAGACCCATCTCTGGGACCCTCTCCCCACACGTAGGGGTTCCAGACGCAAGGCTCAAGACAGACTGAAAAGTTCAGACAGGTGCAAATTGTGTAGGCACCAGAGAAATAGGTAGGGCAGTATGAACTAAACATAAATATCATGCCAGCCAGCATTTATTGAGCACTGGCTGTGTACCATGCATGTGCTAAGGGTTTTACGTGAACCCTCTCATTTAACATTAAAACCACTCACCACATGAGGGTCTTTCCATACACAAGTATTGTGGGGAAAGTAGCAATAATGTTACATTTATAACTCTCAGGGAGTTTCTGACACTTCTTTTTGAATACTTTGAATTTTAAAAGCCAGTGTTAAGAAAACGCTCAATCAGTAAAATGAACACTCAATCAGTAAAGTGAGCGTTTGAGAGGCATGAGGGGTAGTGATGAGCCAGGGAGGGTTAGAGCTGGGTGGCCTGAATTTGAATTCCACCTTGTCCACTCTGGCTGTGCTTCTGGAGACAAGTCACTCAGCCTCTCTGCGCCTCCATTCCCTGGCATGTCGAAGAGGTTGTGAACAGGCCCACCTCATAGCGCAGGGGGCGGTTCAGTGAATGAGAAGCGATTGGAACAGTGCCTGGCATTGCACATTCAAGAATTATTCACTGTGAGGATTATACGCCCCTCCCAAAAAAAGAGCAAGTGCTTGTCCCTGGAGACCTGTCTGGAAGCACCTGTGCTTACTGTTGATTTTTTCTTGGCCCCAACAGATGCAATACTGATTTTATCAGGAAAATACTAATAAAGCCACAGTTTTATTCAACTTCTGATACCTGCTTAAAAAAAAGATACCCAGCCTTTTTCATGACTCAGTAAAAAGGGTGCCCTTCAGTTTCATCTGGGGGACTCGTGGGGTTCCCTGTCTCACCCAAGCAGGCGTTTAAGTGTCTCCTGTATTCCGGCTTCATGGGGCAGTCAGGGTGACCAGAGCGAGTCTCCAGCTTCAGGGTACGTCAAGCCTCGGGGAGAGCCCCGTAACCGTAAGTATGGGGCACAAGCCAAGAGGGCTCTTGTGAGAGGCCCGTCAACTGTACTGGGGATACTTGGAGGAACGCACTCCAGGAAGGCTTCCCAGAGGAGAGGGCTTCCTGTCCCCGAAATCTGAGACCTCAAAGCCTCACCAAGTATCAGTTCATTTCTCCAGCTTCTCACATATTCCCAGAGAAAGAGCTAGTACGGCGAGTCTGATAGAACCCAGCTGTGCCCCAGAACCGACAAGATGCCCCAGGTAGAACCATGTGTGCCTTCCTCTCTGCCAAGCCCCTTTGGGGGGTGAGGTCTAAACTGGGGATGGTCTCCCATACTGCAGATCAGAGCAGTAACCTGACAGCCTGCATGGCGAAGGCACAGATGTGTCGGAATGGAATGTGGAGTGCTTTCTTTGTATCGAATTGTCACAACATTTAAAACCCAGGAGATTTCATGTAAAATTCCAAATTTCCAGCTTCTCTTAAAAAAATGGATGAGGCCGCCTCAAGACTGAGTTCCCCTGGGACAGCCCTCAGAGGGTGTCGAACAGGATGGCCAGACTCCCCAGGGCCTCCATACAACCTGGGCCACCCTCCCCTGGTTTTGCTATGCCTGCCTGGCCTTCACTTGGCACGCTGTCTAAAGACAGGCCAGTGCTCTGCCATCCATCCTGGTAACAGATCATCCTGGTAACTGATCACCTGCTGTGTGCTGGGCCTTTCCAGGCACTGGGGCCTGAGAGTGAGCAATACACAAAGCGTCCTGCCCTGTAGGGTTACAGTCTTCCGGGGCAGGGTGGGCAGGTGAACAGGGCTGAGACAGTAAAAATGGTAAATAAGTAACTTATAAAACATATTTTGGAGGCGGGCACGGCAACCCACTCCAGTATTCTTGCCTGGAGAATCCCTCGGACAGGGGAGCCTGGCGGGCTACAGGCATCAGGGTCGCAAAGAGTCGGACACGACGGAAGCGACTGAGCTCGCGTGCATGCTTGGTGGTGTTCGTATTGCAACACGCAAATGTGTCAGATCAGCTCACCCTATGCCTTGTGTTTGTTATATGTCAATTACATCTCAATAAAAATAAATTTTAAGAAGAAAGAAGTCAGGAGCTCGTTTGGGGACGTGATGAGTTTGAGACACCTATCAGACCCCCTTAGGTGGCAGCTCCTCTGGAGTCTGGAGTTCGGGGGCAGGGTCTGGGCTGCAGAGAGATTAGGAGTAGTCAGTGTTGAGAAGATGCTTCAAGCTTCAGGCTTGCACGGGATTGCCCAGGGAGTGGGTATAACCGGAGAGAGGGGACCCACGAACTGGACAGAGCCCCGTGCTCCTCGCGGTGGAACCACAGACCTCCCCGCCCTTCTCACTCTCCCAGGGCCGGTGCTCCCAGATGTGCCGCAACATCTTCATCGTGGAGTCGGTGTGCGTGGGCTGGTTCTCTCTCGAGTTCCTCCTGCGGCTCATCCAGGCGCCCAGCAAGTTCGCCTTCCTGCGGAGCCCGCTGACGCTGATCGACATGGTGGCCATCCTGCCCTACTACGTCACCCTGCTGGTGGACGGCGCCTCCGCAGGCCGCCGCAAGCCCGGCACGGGCAACAGCTACCTGGACAAGGTGGGGCTGGTGCTGCGCGTCCTGCGGGCGCTGCGCATCCTGTACGTCATGCGCCTGGCCCGCCACTCGCTGGGGCTGCAGACGCTGGGGCTCACGGCCCGCCGCTGCACCCGCGAGTTCGGGCTCCTGCTCCTCTTCCTCTGCGTGGCCATCGCGCTCTTCGCCCCGCTCCTCTACGTCATCGAGAACGAGATGGCTGAGAGCCCCGAGTTCACCAGCATCCCTGCCTGCTACTGGTGGGCCGTCATCACCATGACGACCGTGGGCTATGGCGACATGGTACCCAGGAGCACGCCGGGCCAGGTGGTGGCGCTCAGCAGCATCCTCAGCGGCATCCTCCTCATGGCCTTCCCCGTGACCTCCATCTTCCACACCTTCTCCCGCTCCTACCTGGAGCTCAAGCAGGAGCAGGAGAGGGTGATGTTCCGCAGGACCCAGTTTCTCATCAAGACCAAGTCGCAGCTGAGCAGCATGTCCCACGACAGTGACATCTTGTTTGGAAGCGCCTCCTCGGACACCAGAGACAACAACTGAGTCCAGAGGACGCACCCCGCCACCGCCACCGCCAGGACGCGCCCCCGCCCCCCAGCCCTGCCTGCCCTCTGAGGCTTGACGCTACCCCCATCGCTGCAGAAGCCTCCAAAGGCACGTGCTGCTTCTGAGCGCAGCCCTGGCCTGGGACGGACCGAGCCACGCCCCAGGGAAGATGGCCCCACCCCGGCAGGGGGTCCCTGGTCCTCCGTCCAGCAGCCAAGCCCAGCACACAGTCCTGACAGTCCCCCACCCCCACCCCACGCCCCTCCCTAGCGAGGAGATGGCTTGTTCTTCCCACCGTGTAAATAACATGCCCAGCAAAGACTCGCTTTGTGGGGCTGCCTAGGGAACAATACAAACAGCAGCCAGGAGTCTGTCTTGAGTGTGGATCGCGCGCAATTAAAGAAAACTGGTGAAAAAGAGAAGAAAGCCTTCCCTGGGGCTCTGTTAAGAGAGGAAACGGCGCTTTCCAGTAAGCCAGCCAGTGTGGTACCAGAAGTATTGGGTTAGCCTTTTTCCTTGGGTCCTTCATACCCGGTGAGGCCCCGTGAGGTTGGGGGAGATGGGGTAGACACCTTTGGGAAATTGCTGGTAAACACCACAGCCCCTTGCTCTTCTATCTCTTTGATTCTTCCCCTCTCTGAGGCTTTCCTCCCCATCTTTTCCTTCTCTCCCATCTCCTCTTCTCCTTTTTTGCACCTTAAAGCCTGTTTCTCAAACTTTCCCCCTAAGGTACCCCCAACCACTAAGTGGACACTGAGTCAGCCCTGCTGACTTCAAAGGTGGAGTCATTTCATCTTTGAAAATTAGTGTGGGTTTTTTGTTCTATGCCACATTTGTCTTAATTTTCGGGGGTGGGGGGAGGGTGGAAACGCTTCAAACCATTTACCCAAAACTAAACGTAAACCTAGACTGCATTGGATTGACGCTTTTGGAAAATGGACCTCAGTTTTCTGGGCCACCTGAGAGCACAGTCTGAAGCCCCCAAGGGTCTCTCTGGGCCCCTCAGAGACCCGCAGAGCACCCACCCGATCAGAACACCTCATGACTTCATGTAGTGTGGAAGATTCGGGGTAGGGCCTGAGCCCAGGCCAGCCCACCAGGTCTGCTCCGCTCTCAGGGTTCAGAGGCCTCTGGTGCCCATCTGGGGAGGGCCTTCCCATCCGGGCGGCGGCCACATGCCTGCCTCCACCCTCAGATGCTGCAGCGTGTCACTGTCTTTTTCACCCCCTCCCCTGGGCCAGCTGCAGAAAGCAAGCTCTAAAATAAACCCGAGACTTCCCTGGCAGTCCAGTGGTTAGGAATCTGCGCTTCCAGCGCAAGGGACACCATGTTCAATCCCTGGTCAAGGAACTAAGATCCCACGTGCCGCACAAGACAGCCAAAAAATAAGAAAGCAAACAAAGCAAATCTGGCCCCATCACCGTCCCGCCTAAACCCACAGAGGTGTATCCATCGTGCTGAGAATGACGCCCAAATGTCTGGCATTGCCGGGCCCGCCTCGTCTCCCACTCCACTCAGTCGCAGCGGCCTCCACGCTGCGGTGCAGAAGCAGCGGGCCCCTGCCCACCGCGGGCCTTCACCATCGCTCCCCTCTGCGGGCAGGGCCTCCCTGAAGCGCCCTGCGGCTGGCTCCTCCCACCGCCGCCCTGCCGCTGGCTGTACAGGGTCCGCCCCAGCGACTCCCAGCTCCCAACGCAGGGCCCCGGCACCCAGCCGGCACTCAGCAAACACTCGTGCAGTGAGTGAAGGAGGAAGGGGAAACAGGAAGACCACCCAAAGCAGAAAGGCGTTTGCTGTTAACGCTGGCGCCTCTCGCGCTCCCCATCCCCGTGTCCCTCTCTCCCTCCCTCTGTCTCTCTCATTCCCCGGTGGGGAGGTTGGAGGAGGGCTTCCTTTGCACAGCAGACACGCTGTGATGCAGGCTGGAAATATCACACAAGTCACGAGAGCCTCGTTAAAGTCTCCCCTGACACCTGCTTCCAGTGACTCACGCCTGAAAAGTAACTTTTCCGACTAATTGGCTCTACAGTCCCCAGCCCAGTGGGTGTCACAGCGATCGGGCACTGCCGTCCCAGTAATAATACCTTAGATTTATGGAATGACCTTTCTCCCCACTCCAAAGTGGCTAAGAGGCATGGGAGACAGCTGAAAATGCTAAACAGACAGATATGGGGCAAAGGAAGAGATTTAAGACAGAGCCTTTAAAAACTCCAGGGAGAAGCTGATAAATGGCAGTAACCATCACAACATTACAAAGCAGTTATCCTCCAATTAAAAATAAATACATTTAAATTTTAAAGAAAGATTCCAGGGAGGGGAAATGGTGGGGTTTGGGGGAGCCTTGATCGGGCCTCACTAGGGGGAGAGCTGTGCCTCCACCACACCAAGGACAGAAGAGGACCCGGGGTCGCTGAGGGTCCAGGCTTCCGGCATCTTCTTGCCCAGATTCTGGTCTGTGCCGGTGGCCAAGGTGGAGACCCAAACACAGGCCCCTCTCAAGGCCTCCCTTGAGGGACAAATACTCGAGATACTGACCTTCACGCCCAGAGTGGGGCTTAAGGATCCTTGGTTCAAATTAAGAATCCCAAGGTCTCAGGACAGCTAACTAGCCACTTCTAAGACCATCATCAACTTGACCATCGTGGCTTTTCCACTCTTTTTTTTTAGAAATATGAAATCTGATGCAGAAGCCCAGCTACAAATCAGATTAAATGAAAGCCATTCTGATTGAAGTAGGGGCCCTAATGGGGCCTTCCTTTTGACCCCCATACAGGCAACTAGCTCCATACAGCCGGGGACACCGAGTAGAGACAGTCACTGCTCTGGGGGAAATGGCACATCAGAACTTTCCCCAGTTTGCCTTAGTTTCTTAGGACACGTGGACATTCCCCCATCGCCAGCTGAGCTCAGCACTGCCCTGAGACTCACAGTGGGAGCTGGGGAAGTTGATTTCGCAGCACAGATTCTCAGGCCCACGTGTAAGCAGGGCTGGGACCTCTCGCCTTGGGCACAGGATTCAGAGGGAGCAAAAAAAAGAAGAAAAAAAAAACTTGGTCATCAAGATAAATCATATTTTAATGCTGCTGCTGCTAAGTCGCTTCAGTCGTGTCCGACTCTATGCGACCCCATAGACGGCAGCCCACCAGGCTCCGCCGTCCTGGGATTGTCCAGGCAAGAATACTGGAGTGGGTTGCCATTTCCTTTTCCAATGCATGAAAGTGAAAAGTGAAAGGGAAGTTGCTCAGTCATGCCCGACTCTTAGCAACTGAAAATGCTGGACTGCAGCCTACGAGGACTGCAGCCTACGAGGCTCCACCATCCATGGAGTTAATTTTTAAATCAAGATTCAGTTCAGTTCAGTCGCTCAGTCGTGTCTGACTCTTTGGAACCCCATGACCCGCAGCACGCCAGGCCTCCCTGTCCATCACCAACTCCCAGAGTCCACCCAAACCCACGACCATTGAGTCGGTGATGCCATCCAACCATCTCATCCTCTGTCGTCCCCTTCTCCTCCTGCCCTCAATCTTTCCCAGCATCAGAGTCTTTTCAAATGAGTCAACTCTTCGAATCAGGTGACCAAAATAGTCAATGTTCTACAAACTCACAGTGACCAACACGAAGATAGGATCTGCCTTTGCACTTGTGTAACTCAGACCCACATGCCTCGCTTCCTGCCTGGACCCCCAGGATGTCCTGCAGCTCAGTTCCAGCCACCCAAGCCCATGTCCCAAGAAGTGCAGGTGGAAGCCTGTAACCCCTGGCACCACACTGCTGGACAGGCCCCTTCCCCTTGGAGGGGATCGGAATGGCCCCCGACCCCTCTCCCTACCAGAGTGAACCTTCCAGAACAAGGCCCCTGTCCTCACAGGGCCCACACAGCGATGGGGAAAGGGAGCGAAACAGTGAAATGAGAACTGAAAAGAAACACTTGCTGATGGTGAGAGCACAGGATGACCCCGCAGACAGTGACTGGGGCCAGAGGACAGGCGGAGAGTGGGCCCCGAAGACAGTCAGGGAGGGACTCTCAGAGGAGGTGGCCTGGCATTGAGGACCTGGAGGAGTGGGCCTGGCAGCCTTGCCAGCAGGCAGGACAGTCAGCGCAAAGCCTCTGGGAGGCCCCGGGCATGTCACCAGCTGTCGAGGGAGCCTGTGGGCCCGGAAACACGGCCACCCTGGGAGCAGTCTTCCTCCCAGGGAGGAGACTCAGGTCTGCCCAGCAGACACTTTGAACAAACATTTCCAGAGACCTCACTCCGAGCCCGGCCCTCTCAGAGCAGCTGGGGACAAGACAAGCAAGCAAACAGCAGAACTGGACTCGGCGCCTGCCACAGAGGTGCTGGTAAGTCAATGGGGAAAAAGACACGTGAACAAAGATTTCTGCACATATGGGATGATCCGGGTGCAGGTGCCCAGGGCTGTACGAGCATGGAGAAAGGTGATAGCTGGGAATTCCCTGGCATTCCAGTGACCAAGGCTCAGATTTCACTGCTGGGGCCCAGAATCAAGCTCTAGTTGGGGAACTAAGATCCTGTAAGCTGCTTGATGTGGCAAAAAAAAAAAAGACATCAACTAAAGGAAACATTGTTTACATTCAGATTTGCATTTGCTATTAATAAAATGGCCTTACTTATATTTTCTTCCATGAAAAAAAAAAAAAAAAACCAGTGTGTTCCTCCTAAAAAAAAGGCAGTGTTCTCCCGTCTTCCCATCCAGTCCTGTTGATGTGTATGGGGAATTCGGCCACTTAACTGCTCCAGTGGGCCGGCCCCCAGCCCCTCTCACACGGACTTCTGCCTGAGCCTCCTCCTCGGTTTCTCCGCTCACCTGTCTCCCCTCCCAACTGGTTTCGGCACAGCAGCAGAGGGGCCCTGTCGGAATGCAAGTCAGATCACACTCACCCGCTGTTCAGAGTGTCTTCCCAACCAGCTGACGTCTCATCCCACTCAGTCAAAGCCAGAGTCTCCCTCAGCCCCATCTCCCTGACCTGGTCTCCGGGTCTCCTTCTCTCTCCTTTTATCAGTTCTGTTCAGTTGCTCAGTCGTGTCTGACTCTTTGCGACCCCATGAATCGCAGCACGCCAGGCCTCCCTGTCCATCACCATCTCTCGGAGTTCACTCAGACTCATGTCCATCAAGTCTGTGATGCCATCCAGCCATCTCATCCTCGGTCGTCCCCTTCTCCTCCTGCCCCCAATCCCTCCCAGTATCAAGGGACTCTCAAGAGTCTTCAACACCACAGTTCAAAAGCATCAATTCTTCGGCGCCCAGCTTTCTTCACAGTCCAACTCTCACATCCATACATGACCACAGGGAAAACCATAGCCTTGACTAGACGGACCTTAGTCGGCAAAGTAATGTCTCTGCTTTTGAAAATGCTATCTAGGTTGGTAATAACTTTTCTTCCAAGGAGTAAGTGTCTTTTAATTTCATGGCTGCAGTCACCATCTGCAGTGATTTTGGAGCCCCCAAAAATAAAGTCTGACACTGTTTCCACTGTTTCCCCATCTATTTCCCATGAAGTGATGGGACCAGATGCCATGATCTTCATTTTCTGAATGTTGAGCTTTAAGCCAACTTTTTCACTCTCCTCTTTCACTTTCATCGAGGCTTTTTAGCTCCTCTTCACTTTCTGCCATAAGGGTGGTGTCATCTGCATATATGAGGTGATTGATATTTCTCCCGGCAATCTTGATTCCAGCTTGTGTTTCTTCCAGTCCAGCATTTCTCATGATGTACTCTGCATAGAAGTTAAATAAGCAGGGTGACAATATACAGCCTTGACGTACTCCTTTTCCTATTTGGAACCAGTCTGTTGTTCCATGTCCAGTTCTAACTGTTGCTTCCTGACCTGCATACAGATTTCTCAAGAGACAGGTTAGGTGGTCTGGTATTCCCATCTTTTTCAGAATTTTCCACAGTTTATTGTGATCCACACAGTCAAAGGCTTTGGCATAGTCAATAAAGCAGAAATAGATGTTTTTCTGGAACTCTCTTGCTTTTTCCATGATCCAGTGGATGTTGGCAATTTGATCTCTGGTTCCTCTGCCTTTTCTAAAGCCAGCTTGAACGTCAAGGAGTTCACGGTTCACGTATTACTGAAGCCTGGCTAGGAGAATTTTGAGCATTACTTTACTAGCATGTGAGATGAGTGCAATTGTGTGGTAGTTGGAGCATTCTTTTGCATTGCCTTTCTTTGGAATTGGAATGAAAACTGACCTTTTCCAGTCCTGTGGCCACTGCTGAGTTTTCCAAATTTGCTGGCAGATTGAGTGCAGCACTTTCACAGCAAGGAGATCCAACCAGTCCATTCTGAAGGAGATCAACCCTGGGATTTCTTTGGAAGGAATGATGCTGAAGCTGAAACTCCAGTACTTTGGCCACCTCATGCGAAGAGTTGACTCATTGGAAAAGACTCTTCTTTTATAGCAACCTCTTTATTCAATGAACAGGCCAAACACGGTCCGACCTCAGGGCCTTTGCACTTGCTGTTTCCTCTGCCTGGACGGCTCTCCCCTAAGGTACATCCACATGCCCCCTCTCTCCTCATTAGGGTCTCTGCTCAGACGTCACTTAAACAGAGAGGCCTTATCTGACCTCCTGCCGGCAGCCTGCACAAAAGACCATGCGGCCAGCATGCCCCAGGGTACTGACCACGGCTCATCTGTATTCTGATGCTTGGACATCCAGGGCCTGGCAGACCCAGGGATGCTCCTCCCAGGGATGGCCAGTTCCTAGAGATGGTGAACCACACACCCGCTGCCAGGGTCCAGCCCCGGTGGATCCAGGGTGATTCAAAGCAGGGACAGCGTTGGCGAGGAAAAACTTATTTATTTAGAGATATAAGATTAGATTAGGAAGAAATAGTATAGTAGGAAATTTAGGCAGAGAAAAGGAGGCTGAATAACTTGGTTTACACAGAAGCCAATAAAGTTCCAGACAAGGAACTTGCACCATCTACGTTAGGCCGCTGGCGCCCGTTTGAATATTGGAGAGTGCCCCGCCTTGGGCTCTCTCTGTTACAGATCTTGAAAGCTGGGACAAGTAAGTAGACATGGCGAGCCTCCACGCCCCAGATGGGAATTCAGCCTGAAAGGGAGAGGGAGGGAAGAATGACATGGGGAAGCCCAGCATCGGTGCAAGACTCCAAAAATTTATTTTTCAAAATCAGCTTATATACCCCAAGTTGTACATAAAGAAATAATGGAATATGCAGAGTTATGCAGGGGCAGCAGTCCTGACCCCCATTGAGACCAGGCTTTCTTTTTGCATACCCTCCCGTATACAAAAGGTCTCAGGTGGTTTACATTATCTTCTGGCCAAGAGGCCTGTTAACATTTTTATGGCTCTCTTCCTGGATAATTGTCTATCAACCAGAAAACTCCTTTTCCCTAGAAGTGTTTTTTCTTTACTCTGCATCACCCTCAAAGTACTAAATAAAGTTACATTCCTGAAGAACAAAGGTGCAGTGGGTTATAACAAAGAAAGTACTTAACTCAAAGATCTAATGTTGCTAATACCAGGTCTACTACCTGTTTTTCTATATACCAACTATATCTACAAATAAAAGATATGAAAATTTGGCAGCAAGTATTGGCTCAAAAAATGAAACCTTTAATCCGTCCTAGTCTAATGATTTTGACTCCTCGGAAGCCCCTACATTCCTAGGATGTTTTAAGCTTCCTGTGCCCCCGAGGTCGGGAGGCCTCAAACAATCACATGCGCAGCTGTACCAGTCCTGCAGGCAGGCTAGAAAGCCATCAGAGGGGTTTTTGGATTGAAACACCCTTTCAAATGCAGAAGACTAAAGCCCCGAGTTGACTTTTTCCAGAGTGTGTCAGAAGAGTGGAAAAATACAATACAATAAGGCAGGCATATTCTTATTTTGGGGGTACATGCTCAGGAAATTCCAGGGGGAAAACCTGAGATCTGACTCGACCTTGCCCATCAGATCTCTGCTGCATGACCTTGTCACGGGTGGGATTCCTCACGCTGGCTCCCGGCATCCTGCAAGTGTGCTTTTCAAATACAAAGCAGCCAACTTGGATGCCATACCCTCGACCACCTCTTTCCACCTCCCTTCTCGGGGTCTCACACACCAGGCCACTCTCCACCTGTCCAATCACCCCAGCGCCAGATCAGACCACCACGCGCAGCCCTATGGCCAGAGCTCACTGCAGCTGTTCAGACTGGCCCGTCCTGAGCCTGCTCACCCTGCCTTGCCCTCTCCTTCTCTCGAAACCACAGCAAAGCTCTTGCCCCCAGTTTCCCCTGCCTCTGCCTCTGACCAGACTTGGTTCTTCCCCATGTGGCCCCCCACAGTGTGGGACATACCCTTCTTTGGGGAACTATGAGTATAATAAACTCTCTTTTCAGAGGCAACTGTCTCCTGACCTGTTGGCCTCGTCATACCTGAATAATAATAAAATCTATACTTTAAAACACCCAGCCTCTTAACTGGCTTCATCCTCCTCGAGGAGCCTAGTTATCATCCAATACCTTATATATTTACTGCTCTTGGGCTTTCTCTCTCCACTAGATGACCAGCTCCATGAGGGCTAGCACCTGCACATCAGTATCAACAGTCTGTGATAGCACCCGGCACACAGGAGGTGCTCAATAAATATTTGCTGACTAAATGAATCTGTGAATCCTTTACTCTATACAGAGGCCTACAAAATACATACACACATCAACCATATTTGTCCATACCTACGGTGGCATGAGTCTCATTATAATCTATTCCTGTTTACCAGCACCACGACTAAGCAAATAACCCACCCCCACCCCAGGCCACCCGATGATTTCCGCCTGGAAATCACCTCCACCTGTGAATGTGGTCCTCCACCAACATCCATGCATTATGACAAGATACTGTGGGAGTTAGTCTGAAAACATAAAACAGAGCCCACAATATTCTTTCATTTTCGTTTCTGAAAAGAACATGCCACTTACCCAAATGACCAGTAAATGTGCAAATAAATTTGTTGGAATAAATTTATAACCACCAACTAGCCTTGCCTTTAAAAATGCAGGGGAACATCTAATAGGATTACATCCCAGGTCTGAATTATTGGGTAGCTATTGGCACTCTGCCATGGTCATTATTCTATATACATGAGACCCCAAAAAGAAGTCCTCAGAATCATTCTCTAAATGATACAGCTATTTATTAAGGACAAGCCCAAGGAGGTGAATATGTGACCCCGTGTAACAGAACCACTGCTAGAGAGGTAGAAGCTGTTTTTCCATAAAGATGATTAAATGGGAAATGTCTCATTTTAGAAGCTCAGGGGGTTCTGAAATAGGCATAAAATTTACTCAGCAGTGAGAGTTAAGCAAGGTTCCTGGGGACAGCTGTGGGGAAAGGAGAGGCCCCGGCAGAAGAGAAGTAATACCTTTATTCTGTTGCCCTCAGTTATTCAGCCTCATGCATCCACAGCTGCTGGGCTGGGTTTTGCTTTCAAAGGGGAATAAACTGGAAGGCCCAGCTGAAAGAACATCCCCAAACTCCAAGATCTATGGTATCTAGCAAAGTCTTGGGGTGGAGTCTTAATCACTGGCCCGCCAGGGAAGTCCCAAAAATGCCCTTCTGATTTAAGTTACTGCTACTTAGATGAACCAACCATCCCAGTTTGCTTAGGACTCAGGCTTTCCCAGGATGCTGCATTTAGCATTCAGTGCTAAAGGCTTCCCAGGTGGCGCTGGTGGTAAAGAACCTGTTTCCCAACGCAGGAGACATAAGAGAGGCAGCTTTGGTCCCTGGGTGGGAAGATCCCCTGGAGGAGGGCATGGCGACTCACTCCAGTTTTCTTGCCTGAGAAATTCCATGGACAGAGGAGCCAGGCAGGGGAGCCTGATGGTCCATGGGGACACAAAGAGCTGGACACGACTGAGCACACGCACACACATACACACACTCACACTCACACTCAGTGCTAAACTCAGAAAAGTCCCAGGAAAACCAGGATGAGCTGGTCACCTTACTGCTCGTCAGGCATTCTCTGCTTGCAATCCGAGGCATATCCAGCTGATGTGCCTACCGTTCCCATTTTACAGGTGGAGAAACCAAGATACAAGAGGCAAGATGAGGTGTATGTGACCAGACGGCCAGTTAGTGGCAGAGCTGAAATCAGCGATCAGAACTTTTGACCTCGAATCCAGAACTCTTTCAAAAATATCTATTTCTGAGGAGGAGTTATTAGACACCAGGACAACACTAACTGCCCCGTTGGGCAGGCCCCCGTGCTTTGCCTCCCCAGCATCCACCCCCAGCCTCTGGCAATGGCCACTGGGACAGAAACTCAAGCGGCTCATCTACCACCCATTCCCCCTTTCCTCGTTACTAACAAGCCCCAGTTCTATCCAAGTGCGCTGCCTCTGAGAGAAATGCTGCACTTTCCAGCCTCCTTTGCAGCTAGATACGGCCAAATGAAAACAGTTCCGGCCAGTAGGATAAAAGCAAAGACTTGTAGGGGCTTTGAAAAGGCTCTTAACGAGGGAGAAAATGATCCTTCTTCTGTTCTCTCTGTTCCTGGAATGCAGATGTGATTGTTAGATCTCTTGCAGCCCTATTGCACAGTGAGGTGACTCTAAAGGTATAAGCCACGTACCAAGGATGACAGAGCAGGAACTTGGGGACCTGGGTCCTTGGGGGCGTCTTAGGGCTGCCACATCCTGGACTCCATTCTCCAAATCAATGTTGGGATTTATATAAGCCCCGTCATCAAAGACCCTCTCGCTTCCTCGCTGGACACAAACCTGAATGGTTTATATACAGGAGCCTAAGCATGGAGCAACACAGGAGAAACAGGACCAAGACATGGAAAGAGGGAGGCTAGGTTCTAAAGTCCACCACGAGCCCCTGGACCCAGCAGTGTCTGGAGCCACCCCTTCCCCTGGTCTTCCATTCATGTGACCCAACAAATTAGGTTTCTGTCATTTTTAACTGACTGATATATACTGGAATCGAATTAGAAGTCCAGGAACGATCCTGTGACATTTAGCATCGATCAAGTCACCTTTATCAATAAAAGCATCTTCAAGCTGAGGTTAGCACACTGGTCTTCAGAGGAGTCAGTCCACATAAATTTCTTGATTTGAATCACACCAAATAGACACACACTATTCTGTGAGTGGGACACCCCGAAGGAGCAGGAAGGGTTGCAAGTCCGAAGGAGCTTGGCTCTGAAGCCAGAGAATCTCAAGTTCAACTCCGTGATAAACCACTGCCTTGCTGTGTGTGCCTGGGCAAGTTATTGAACATCTAGCTTGTCCTCTGTTTTAAAAAAAAAAGAAGGAGGGAACAGTAACCCCCACCATACTGGGATGACATGAGGATTGAACGAAGCGAAGAAGAAAAAGCATCAGGAACAGAGCTGGCCCACCCCCAGTGCTCACAAATAGCTATTGCTGTGACGGTTTACTATTTTCTCCAGATTCAGCCAGAAACAATGAAAAGGGTCTGATAAATTAATAGCATACACAAGGTAACAGAAGTAGGCTTTTGCCTGACTTTGTATAACATTTCAAGGGACTTTCGCATATTTCTCATTTGTCTGCACAGTGGCTGCTAATTACAAATGTGTGCTCACACTTCGTTCCAAAAGACTTGGCAGAGCCACAATTTGGGGCTCTTTTCATTAGCAGAGAGTGAATGTGGGGGGCTGCATTCCTCTACAGTTACTCGGGGAGCTGGACTTCAGCCCTGCCCTCCTCCGCAGCCAGGGTGGACCCCCTCTGCTGTGGCGCACGGCTCTGGCCACGTGAGAACAAGGACTGCCTGCCGCCCTGCTGGGTCCACCACCTGCGTCCATCACCGGCCAGCGGGCGGCCTTGAGCTAGTTACCTGTCTTCTCTGAGCGCTGTTTCCCTCCACTGCAAAATGAGGATAATGACTGCACACCTTCCTTCCTCCCTGCAAGGGCTGCGAGGGGATGGGGAGAGGATTAAATGAGATAATGCAGTGAGGTGCTTGGCAAAAAGTAGATACTTAGTGATAGTATATATTTTTTCCCTAAAGCCATTTTGTAAAAAAAAAAACAAAAAAAATGAAAGGGATATTCCGTCAGGGAGGATTGCTAGGTTTCTAAATAGCAGAAAATCCAACTCAAACTGGCTTAAATAGCAGTGATGGCTGAGTGGGAAGGAATGTGGTGGTGGAGAAAGGAATGTGGAGAGAGGACCCCATACCCTCACATCACTGAAAAGTCCCAAGGACACAAGTCAGCGTCATGAGGCATGTTTCTCCCATCTGGTGGTCCCCACCCTGCCATGCTTCCCATGGTGAACCCTCCTCCTCCACCAGGCAGCTCAAGACTCTCCTGTCCTGGTGACAACATGGCTGTAGCAGCCCAGCCCCTCATCTTCTCAAGTGTAAGTAGAACAGGAAAAAGCACCCATCTTTGGGGTAGCTCCTCCTGCCTTAATCGGATTCACTCTGATTGGTACCCAGACCACCTGCACAGCTCTGAGTCAACCAGTGAGGCCCTGAGGAGGCAGTGTTCTGATGGGCAGGGTCCTGGAAACATGCTTCAGCTCCTGGACGGCGAGTTGTCATTGTTCAGTCTCTCAGTCGTGTCTGACTCTTTGCAACCCCATGGACTGCAGCACTCCACCATCTCCTGGAGTTAGCTCAAACTCATGTCCATCGAGTCAGTGATGCCATCCAACCATCTCATCCTCTGTCGTCCCCTTCTCCTCCTGCCTTCAATCCTTCCCAGCATCAGGGTCTTTTCTAATGAATCAGCTCTTCGCATCAGGTGGCCAAAGTATTGGAGCTTCAGCTTCAACATCAGTCCTTCCAATAAATATTCAGGACTGATTTCCTTTAGGATGGACTGGTTGGATCTCCTTGCAGCCCAAAGTACTCTCAAGAATCTTCTCCAACACCTCAGGTCAAAAGCATCAATTCTTTGGTGCTCAGCTTTCTTTATGGTCCAACTCTCACATCCACACATGACTACTGGATAAACCATAGCTTTGACTAGACAGACTTTTGTCAGCAAAGTAATGTCTCTGCTTTTTAATATGCTGTCTAGGTTGGCCATAACTTTCCTTCCAAGGAGCAAGCGTCTTTTAATTTCATGGATGCAGTCACCATCTGCAGTGATGTTGGAGCCCACAAAAATAAAGCCTGTCACTGTTTCCATTGTTTCCCCATCTATTTACCATGAAGTGATGGGACCGGATGCCATGTTCTTCAGTTTTTGCATGTTGTTTAAGCCACCTTTTTCACTCTCCTCTTTCACTTTCATGAAGAGGCTCTTTAGTTCCTCTCACTTTCTGCCATAAGGGTGGTGTTATCTGCATATCTGAGGTTAGTGATATTTTTCCCGGCAATCTTGATTCCAGCTTGTGCTTTTTCCAGCCCGGCATTTCTCATGATGTACTTTGCATAGAAGTTAAATAAGCAGGGTGACAATATACAGCCTTGATAACTCCTTTCCCAGTTTGGAACCAGTCCGTTCTTTCGTGTCTGGCTCTCACTGCTGCTTCCTGACCTGCATCCGGGTTTCTCAGGAGGCAAGTCAGGTGGTCTGGTACTCCCATCTCCTTTAAAAAGTGGAGGCTAAAAGCAGAAGCTGCCAGCAGTGTTCCTCTGGCGCCCTCTACTGAGAAACCTTTGCACTCCCTGCAAAGGAAAGATGCTGAAAAGGAACTGGCTATCAGGCAGAGCTGGCATTGAAGGGTTGAATCTGGAGCTGAGAAGCAATAATTAGTAATTAGCAAACATTTCAGGGCTGGAGCTCTAGAAGCATCTGCCTGGCAGGAGCGGTGCGCACAGAGAAATGCACAGCTGCCGCCTACAGTAAGGACAGAACAGGTAATAAATAACAGCATCTGTCTTCTGCAAGTACCTCCCATTGCAAACCCAACCCAAAGCCAGAAGACAGAACGTTCAAAGGGTGCAGGCCCTAGTGATCAGCCTCTCGGGGCAGAGAATGGGTCTGGGGGACAACAGGGTATGTCTAGCTCAGCAAGCAGTCACTACCCCCATTTTACAGCTAGGAAAAGAAACCTGCCACAATCTCATACCACCCTGCTCCACCGTGCTGAACTGCCCAGCCCCGGAGCCGCTCTACGTAAGCAGCGGTAGGAGGGGACAGAGGCCACTGGCTGCTATCGCAGAGATTTGAGATACTCTTCCAGAAAAGCATTCCTAGAAGCTCAAAGTTCAGTGTCATCCCTTCCAGCAATTTCAACAAATCTGTCTCTACTTGCCGCAGAAGGAGAGAGAGAAAAAAACTTTTATTTCACTCTCTTTTCAATAAGGCTGCCCAGCAAGAGCTGTCATTTTCCAGCGAACTGTCTTTCATTTGCACACTGACCCAGGCTTCCGAGGAATGAAAAGAGAATGAAGAGAGAAGGGAAGAGAAAGATGAGAAATGTAGCCCCCCTGCACCCGAGCAGGAGGGATCCAATAATGGAAAGCTAGCCAGATAGACAGCCCCTGTGACGGGTGCGGCCTGCAAGAGGTGTGCGCTGGCTTTTGAGCAAAAATAAATTCAGCAGCTAATTTTTGCTGCAAACCTGGGGCCTGGGCAACCTGGTAGAGAGGGGACTGGATTGCATTTGCCTCAACAGATACAGATGTGCTTTTTGGGTGATCACAGCCTCTCTCGGTTCACAGTTTTTGGGTGATCACAGAGGCTGTTTCCAGTGAACCTGAGTGTGCTTTGAACCCTTGCCACCCAAACATGGACCTGTGTCCCCTGGACACCTGTTGGAAATGCAGTTTCTACGATCTTTCGGCTGCCGGGAGGAAGGGTTGGGGGCAGGGACAGTACCCCTGGGATGGACGACAGAGGGTGAGGTGGCTGGATGGCAGCACCGACTCGATGGACATGAGTTTGAGCAAACTCCGGGAGTTGGTGATGGACAGGGAGGCCTGGCACACTGCAGTCCATGGGGTTGCAAAGAAACGGACACAACTGAGCGACTGAACTGAACTTGGGGTGAACATGTAGACACTGCTATTTTTAAATAGTTGACCATTAAGGACCTACTGAATAGCGCAGGGAACTCTGCTCAGTGTTGCGTAGCAGCCTGGAGGGGACGGGGGTTTGGGGGAGGGGACGGGCATTTGGGGGAGAATGCGTTCATGTATATGCATGGCTGAGTCTCTTCCCTGTTCACCTGAAACTGTCACAACATTGTTTGTTAATCAGCTATAAACCAATGCAAAGAGTTTTGTTTAAAAAAAAGAAAGAAATGTAGGTTCTTAAAAATTGCAGGTTGTCAGGCCCTAACCCAGACTTGTGGAATCAGAGTCTGCATTTCAACAAGAATCTAGGTGATTTGTATACACGGTGAAGTTTGAGAAACGCTGGTCTAAACCTGCAAAGGTGGGACCAGTATCCTGCGGAGACAAAGGTGAGGGGATGCCTAGCTTCATACACATTTGCAAAGAGGCACAGCCAATCCAGACCCTGGACAGCATGGAGTCAGAACCCATCACACATAGCCAACCTAAGATTCTTTCTTAAGCTATTCAGAGGTTCTCAGCCCTGCTCACACTAGAGACTCCTGGGGCTTTTAAACATAAACAATATTTCAAGATATCTACAGCAAGTGTAATGGAATATGAAAATATTTGGGAATTTCTTTGTGGTAGATGTAAGGGAGAGGAAATAAAAAGCTTTTTCCTTCTACCCTCTAGGTTCTCAACTGGGCTTGGTTACAAAAGATAAACAGGAGAAAAGTATAAAAACTGATTTAATAAAACTTTTCTGTGATACTTCCTCATAAGGACAAAGACCCAAAGAGACGATGAGGCTTTAGGGCTTATATACTAGGCTGAAGAAAGAGTAGGGGGTTTCCCTGGTGGCTCAGTGTAGAGAATCCGCCTGCCAATTCAGAAGATGCAGGTTTGATCCCAGGTCAGGAAGATCCCCTGGAGGAGGAAATAGCAACCCACTCCAGTATTCTTGCCTGGGAAATCCCATGGACAGAGGAGCCTGGTGGGCTACAGGGCATGGGGTCCCAAAATAGTCAGACATGATTTAGCAACTAAAGAACAACAAGGAACCCTCAGCATTCAAAATGAGGTCCAAGGACCTGTGTACAGCATCAGCCTTACCTGAGAGCCTGCAGAAATGCAGACACTCGGGCTCCAAGCAGACCGACTGCCCCAGAAGCTGCCCTTTAATGAGCTTTCCAGGTGACTGGTGTGCATGGTAAATTTTGAGACACACTGTCTGCCCCTCATGGCTGTGGAATCAGAATGAAAAGAGAGAACTTAGAACTGAGCCTGACTTACACATCAGTAGGAAGGAGGAGAGGGGAAAGATTTACCAGCAAATAAGCCTGAGGTCCTGGGCCCATAACAAATGCTACATAAATGCTCATCGACTCCGTTCTTTTGGAGCTCGCATGTATTCAGACATTACTGCACCAGAAGCTGGCATTCCTGTAGTCCTGAACTTCACTCTCGGAGTGATTGGTTGGTTCAACATGAACGGCAACCAGCTAGAGGCTACAAATGCTACTGCTGCTAAGTCGCTTCAGTCGTGTCCGACTCTGTGTGACCCCATAGACAGCAGCCCACCAGGCTCCGCCGTCCCTGGGATTCTCCAGGCAAGAACGCTGGAGTGGGTTGCCATTTCCTTCTCCAGTGCATGAAAGTGAAAAGTGAAAGTGAAGTCACTGAGTCTTATCCAACTTTCAGCGGCCCCATGGACTGCAGCCCACCAGGCTCCTCCGTTCATGGGATTTTCCAGGCAAGAGTACTGGAGTGGGGCGCCATTGCCTTCTCCGAGAGACTACTAAGTTTGGTCTGTTTCTTGTCCTTCACCCCCACCTACTGGTTCATCTAAGAACTACAACCTGGAGTCCAGACAGCTCTTCCCAATGACCCTGCCTGTAAAGGTCCAGGTCTGTAAATTTCCATAAAAGGGGGTGGTGGTGTTCAGTCGCTCAGGCACGTCCAACTCTTTGTGACCCCATGGACTGCAGCACACCAAGCTTCCCTGTCCTTCACCAACTCCTGGAGCTTGCTCAAACTCAATCCATTGAGTCAGTGATGCTATCCAGCCATCTTATCCTCTGTCGTCCCTTTCTCCTTCTAAAAGGAGGTAAACCCCTAAAATAGCTATGCATCTGGAATACATTCACTCCAAGTCTTCCTTTTCTTCTCCATGTTCTTTCGTATTGGCACGGGGAAGTCATTCAAGCCAAGATCATGACATCCTGTCCCATAATTTCATGGAAAATCGATGGGGAAACCATGAAAACAGTGGTGGACTTTATTTTCTTGGGCTCCAGAATCACTGCAGATGGTGACTGCAGCCATGAAATCAAGATGCTTGCTCCTTGGAAGAAAAGCTATGACCAACCTAGACAGCATGTGAAAAAGCAGAGACATTACTTTGCCGACAAAGGTCCGTATAGTCAAAGCTATGGTTTTTCCAGTAGTCATGTATGGATGTGAGAGTTGGACCAAAAAGAAAGCTGAGCACCAAAGAACTGATGATTTTGAACTGCGGTGTTTGAGAAGACTTTTGAGAGTACTTTGGGCTGCAAAGAGATCCAACCAGTCAATCCTACAGGAAATCAATTGTGAACACTCCTTGGAAGGTCTGATGTTGAAGCAGAAGCTCCAATACTTTGGCCCCCTGATGCCAAGGACTGACTCATTGGAAACGACCCTGATACTGGGAAGAATTGGAGGTGCGAGGTGAAGAGGAGGTGAAGATGGTTGGATGGCATCACTGACTCGATGGACATGAGTCTGAGGAAGCTCGGGAGATGGTGAAGGACAGGGAGGCCTGGCGTGCTGCAGTCCACGGGGTCGCAAAGAGTCAGACACGACTGAGCAGCAACATCTCTTCCATGTCATGCAGGCATTTGACGGGTTGTTTTCCATGGAAAGTTGAGATCTTTGCCCTCATGACGAGCAGGACCCCGTGGGGCTGGGCATGGAGGCCCTTTAGTCCCCCATTCCTTGTAGGCAATACTTCGGCCTCTGTGACCCTCTCTGAGTTCCAAAGGGCAGAAGGCTGCTAATCAAACAAGAAGCAACAATGGAACCACCTGAGGCAAGATTAAAAGACCGGAAAGACTCCTCAAGATTAGGAGAGGACCGCCTGTTATTGTTCAATTGCTTAGTTGGATGGTAGAAAAAGCAAGAGAATTCCAGAAAAATATCTACTGCTTCACTGACTGCACTAAAGCTTTTGACTGTGTGGATCACAACAAACTGTGGAAAATTTTTAAAGAGATAGGAATACCAAACCACCTGACCTGCCTCCTGAGAAATCTGTATGCAGGTCAAGAAGCAACAGTTAGAACTGGACATGGAACAACAGACTGGTTCCAAATAGGAAAAGGAGTATGTCAAGGCTGTATATTGCCACCCTGTTTATTTAACTTCTATGCAGAGTACATCATGAGAAATGCCAGGCTGGATAAAGCACAAGCTGGAATCAAGATTGCCAGGAGAAATATCAATAGCCTCCGATTTGCAGATGACACCACCCTTATGGCAGAAAGCAAAGAGGAACTAAAGAGCCTCTTGATGAAAGTGAAAGAGGACAGTAAAAAAGCTGGCCAAAAACTCAACATTCAGAAAACTAAGATCCTGGCATCCAGTCCCATTGCTTCACGGCAAATAGATGGGGAAACAGTGGGAACTTCGCAGAAGAAGGATGACAACCGTGGCTGCCCCTGTCCTGACCACATACCCTGCCGGGCTGTGTAACCCCTCTCTCTAACTACCAGGGGGCGGGCTGGAAGGAGGCGGCAGTCCTGAGGCCTAGCCGACTGTTCCCTTTTACCCAGCAAAGTAATAAAGCCACTCTTTCTCCGTAACTTGTCTCCATATAGCTGTTTAACATTGGGGCACAGAGAGCCAAGATTTTGGCAACAGCCCCAGCAATTCCAGTTCTGGGAAGTTATTTCACAGCAGTAAGTAGGTATAAGTGCGAGAAGTTCACTGAGGCAGTTTTTAGGAGGAAAAAGACTGGAAATCTGGTAGGGGGTCCTCACTGCAGGATCCACAGCCTGAGGTGGATCTGTTTCCACGCAGTCGGTTCCCGGGCGTTGCTCTCCAGGCCCTCAGTCACGTCCGACTCTGCGATCCCATGACTGCGGCACGCCAGGCTTTCTTGTCCTTCACTGTTGGTTTCCCTTCTGTTCCTGTGGATTTTACTTTATGCTCTTAAAAACATTTCTTTCTGAGATGTCCGTTAGTTTCACCGGCTGCCAAAGGAAGCTATGGCGGAAAGGAGCAGGATCTTGTGGGGCCCTCCTGGGCACATTTCTTTCTGGGTTCCTTTTTGTCTTAAACGCAGGATAAAGGTTTCAGCCTCCTAGACCCCACCCCACCCCGCCCCCGCCAAGTATCGAAGCGCTGATTCAGTCAGTTACTAATTGGGGGCGTAAGGGAATGCTGGGAAAGATTGAAGGCCGGAGAAGGGATAACAGAAGATGAGGTGGTTGGATGGCATCACCGACTCGATGGGCCTGAGTCCGAGTAAGCTCTGGGAGTTGGTGATGGGCCGGGCAGCCTGGCGTGCTGCAGTCCGTGGGGTCGCAAAGAGACTCAGCTGAGTGACTGACCGACACCAGAGGGAATGCAGAAACGGAGAGCAACAAGAAATGACAGTGCGGCGGCTGGAGGAGGATCCTGGCGCCTCCGCAGGGGACAGACAGACAGGACGGCATCGCTGAGTTCTTCAGGAACGCGGGCCCCCACCTGGGAGGGGGACAGTAACCTCAGGCTGAGCACAAGTTTCCTGGAGCACCACCCTGTACCTCTCCACCAACAAATCAGAAGGAAGTTACCGCCTTCATCCCAGATTGTGCCTATAAAAATTTCTCCCCCCAAACCTCTGAGAGTTCAGGGTCTTTGAGCACCAGCCACGAGCTCTGTAACTGAGCAGGACCCTCTGAGTCCTTGATGGTCCTTGATGACCGTGAGCATGTAGCCCCAGGCCTCCTGGAGCCTGCTGTTGTTGTTCAGTAGCTTAGTTGGTTCCTATCCAACTCTTTGTGACCCCAGGGACTGCAGCACACCAGGCTTCCCCGTCCTTCACTATCTCTCAGAGTTTGCTCAAACTCAAGTCCATTGAGTCAATGATGACCTCCAACCGCCTCATCGTCTGTCGCCCCCTTCCCCTCCTGCCCTCAATCTTTTCCCAGCATCAGAGTCTTTTCCAGTGAGTTGGCTCTTCACATCAGGCGGCCAAAATATTGGAGCTCCAGCTTCAGCATCAGTCCTTCCAGTGAGTATTCAGAGTTTATTTCCTTTAGAATTGACTGGTGTGAGCTCCTTACAGTCCAAGGAACTTTCAAGGGTCCTCTCCAGCACCACACTTCAAAAGCATTGATTTTTCAGCACTCTGCTTTCTTTATGGTCCAACTCTCACATCCATACATGACTGCTGGAAAAACCATAGCTTTGACTGTACGGACCTTTGTCGGAAAAGTGATGTCTCTGCTTTTTCATATGCTGTCTAGGTGTGTCATAGCTTTGCTTCCAAGGAGCAAGCCCTAAGGACTGATTAAGTTACCCTTGGTGACACCACCCTGCGCCCTCATCATCAGCCAATCAGAATTGTGCTTGTTCTGATCACGTACCCTGCCACCCCTAAACATACATCTGGCCTTTAAAAACACTTTGCCGAAATCTTTCAGGGAGCCTGAGGCTCTTTAGGGCCTGACCACTCTGTCTCCTTGCACGGCTCTGCCATAAACCACCCTCTGCTCCAAACCCCAGCGTTTCGATCTGTCCGACCTCCGTGTGCATCAGGCCCGTGAAGCTGTGTTCAGTGACGAGGACACAGAAAAAGACGCAGAGCCCCAGCACCAGAGACGGGCTGACTTGGCTGTGGTAGAGCACAGCTTATTTAACTTATACGCAGAGAACATCATGAGAAACGCTGGGCTGCAAGAAGCACAAGCTGGAATCAAGACTGCCCGCAGAAATATCAATAACCTCAGATATGCAGATGACACCACCCTTATGGCAGAAAGGGAAGAGGAACTAAAAAGCCTCTTGATGAAAGTGAAAGAGGAGAGTGAAAAAGTTGGCTTAAAGTTCAACATTCAGAAAATGAAGATCATGGCATCTGGCCCCATCACTTCATGGGAAATAGATGGGGAAACAGTGGAAACAGTGTCAGGCTTTATTTTTTTGTGCTCCAAAATCACTGCAGATGGTGATTGCAGCCGTGAAATTAAAAGACGCTTACTCCTTGGAAGGAAAATTATGACCAACCTAGATAGCATATTGAAAAGCAGAGACATTACTTTGCCAACAAAGGTCCGTCTAGTCAAGGCTATGGTTTTTCCAGTGGTCATGTACGGATGTGAGAGTTGGACTGTGAAGAAAGCTGAGCGCTGAAGAATTGATGCTTTTGAACTGTGGTGTTGGAGAAGACTCCTGAGAGTTTATGACCAACCTAGATAGCATATTGAAAAGCAGAGACATTACTTTGCCAACAAAGGTCCGTCTAGTCAAGGCTATGGTTTTTCCAGTGGTCATGTACGGATGTGAGAGTTGGACTGTGAAGAAAGCTGAGCGCTGAAGAATTGATGCTTTTGAACTGTGGTGTTGGAGAAGACTCCTGAGAGTCCCTTGGACTGCAAGGAGATCCAACAGTCCATCCTAAAGGAAATCAGTCCTGGGTGTTCATTGGAAGGACTGATGCTAAAGCTGAAACTTCAGTCCTTTGGCCACCTCATGCGAAGAGTTGACTCATTGGAAAAGACTCTGATGTGGGAGGGATTGGGGGCAGGAGGAGAAGGGTAAGGAGACGACAGAGGATGAGATGGCTGGATGGCATCACTGACTCGATGGACGTGAGTCTGAGTGAACTTCGGGAGCTGGTGATAGATAGGGAGGCCTGGCGTGCTGCAGTTCATGGGGTCGCAGAGAGTCGGACACAACTGAGCGACTGAACTGAACTGAACTGTACTGAACTGCTTAAAATGAGACTAAAGTATGTTTTTAATTTTTAAAAGTTGATTTAAAGAAAGTTCCATTTTTCCCAAAGTTCAAGCATACAAAACGACAAATTTTTCCAAGGCGATCTGGCGCCCCCTCCTGGTACTAGGGAAGCAGTGTCGTGCTGGTCCCCTACTGAGGAAGCCCGAAATGAGAACGGTGGGCGTCAGTTCCGCGGCTCCCTTTCCTTAGACACTGCTGTTCACCGGTCATCAAGGGCTCGCTGTGGCCTGAGGTGAAGGTGACCAGGCTCAGCCAGCCACCCGCACCCACTCCAGGACCCACCTCTGCTTCCCCAGTGTGGCACGGTCCTGGCCGGCCTGGTTTTCTCTGGGGAAGGTCTACAGCTGTGAGGAAGGCCAGGGAAAGTCCGGCAGGTCTTCCCGCTCTAGCGTGGGTCTGGGCCCTGCCGGCCAAGACGCGTCAGAAGGAGGGACTCGTCTTCCCTGCCCTCCTGCTCTTTGCACATCGTGGCAGGTAGCAGTTGGCAGGTCCATAGGACACACCCCGATTTTTCCCAGTGCCTACATCCTCTGAGCCTGAACTTATCCTCTCCCCGCCAGAGGAGGGCATGGAATTCCACTCCGGTATTCTTACCTGAGTGTCCCATGGACAGAGGAGCCTGGCGGGCCACAGTCCATGGGGCCGCAAAGAGTCAGACATGACTGAAGCGACCGTGAGCACTCTCCTCACCCCCTTGTTAGCACACGTTCCTGGGCCTGACCACAGTGACGCCAAACTGAAACGTCAGAGTCTGGAGCAGAGAAAGGTTTACTGCAGGCCATACAAGACGTGGAGCCTTATGCCCTAAAAATGGCTTCCCTGGCGGCTCAGACAGTATCCACCTGCAATGCAGGAGACCCGGCTTCAATCCCTGGGTCGAGAAGATCCCGTGGAGAAGGAAATGGCAAGCCACTCCAGTATCCTTGCCTGGAAAATCCCATGGACAGAGGAGCTTGGTGGGCTGCAGTCCACGGGGTCTCAAAGAGTCCGGCATGACTGAGCGACTAACGCTTTCACCTTCATGCCCTAAAAAGCCTCCAGCTCCCCAAGGGTTTCCGCAAAGCATTTTTAAAGGCCAGGTGAGGGAGGAGGGGGTCGCTGGGCACCAGACCAGCTCATGCACAGGTCTCTGACAGACTGACGCTGAAAGACGCAGGGCTAACTTTAAGGGTCCTTAGGCTCCAGGAGGCCAGGGGCTACAGGCTGTTGGTTGTCAAGTAGTTAACATCTTCCATTGACGGCGGGGGGAGTGGGGGGGTGGGGGGTGCTTCATTTATGCAAAACAGCTCAAGAAATTTGCATCAAATACTATTCTCTAGGCACTTCAGAAAGGAACTAAAGCAGAGGACGTTGAGAAGTCCCGGGAAGCCTCAGTTTCCCCCTCCCATCTCTAGTGGCACCAGCTTCTGTTCTCAATGCACAGACATTTCCCCCCCTTAGATCCTTTGCCTCTGTGGTTTCTCCACCCAGATTTCCACGTGGCTCGCTCCCACCTGCAGGTCTCTGCCTCAGGCCACCTCCTCCTGAGTGGCCTGCGGACACTGGCTCCCAACTCAGCTGACTCCCCGACTCTCGACGCCACTATCCTGTTTTATTCCCCCCGGGATCTTCTCAGCAGAGCAGGTGCTGTCCTTCTCTCCTTTCCTGTTTGTCATCTGCATCTCTCACCGGCTGTGAGCTCCTAGGAATCAGATCTGTCGGGCTCACTCCCTCAGCATCTCCAGCCCCTACTCAGCGTTGACTGAAGACCGCTTGAAAGAATGAATATTATCTTCACTTTACACACAAGGAGACTTCGAGAAGACGGGTGACTTGCCAGACAGCAGCGTTCCTGGAGGTCACGCCTTTGACGGCCGCCACGCTGCCCAGGTCGGGTCAGGCCTCCCCAGTGAAAATGCTTTTCCCCTTTGGTGAAGGCTGGGGGCTCGTTCCGACTCTGGTGACATCACGTGGGGGAGATTTAGTCATCGAGCAGTCTCCTGGCCCATGACTCACCCCCACTGACATTCAAAGCACGTGTAGACACAGTATCAATGGAACTTTTCACTCACGAGGAAGGGTAATCAGTTGCCTCCGTCCCCCAGCCACCAAATTGGCAAGTGAGACGCTGTGGACAAAACAGAACCCTCATGCATTCCCCAAGACGGGCACATCACACAGATTCTTTCTTTAAGAGTCATCAGCAATCCCAAAGCCTTATTCAGACCGTACGATGAGTCAGAGTGAGTCAGTTAATCATTTGACAAATCCTTATTGAGCACCTACTGTGTTCTCGGCGCCAGGACACAGCACGGAACAAAGCAGACCCAAGTCCCCACCTTACAGAGCCGACGCTCCAATGACGGAGACAGACGTCAACAAATGCACAAGGAAAACCATGTAAGATGTCAGAGGGTGACGTGTGACAGGCCACGGAGAAAATCAGAGCGTGGAAGCCCAAGAGGAGACACAATTTAACATTTCTTTTGGCCGGGGTGGGGGGAGGGGGAAGGGAGGCACTTGATTGCACGGCTTATGGGATCTTAGTTCCCTGACCCAGCGATCAAACCCAGGGCTGGGTAGCGAACACTTGGAGTCCTAACCACTGGACAGCCAGGGAATTCCCTAGAGCTACATGTAAATTTTTTAATTTAATTCAGTTAATGAAGGCTCCCTAAGAAAGTGACATTTGGGCAAAGCAGAAGGTATAGCCTGTGCAAAGGCCCTGAGCACACGCCTGGTGTGCTGGCGGCGCAGCCGTGAGGCCTTGTGGCTGAAGCATGGTGAGCAGGAGAGAACGCAAGAGGCCGTGGGACTGAGAGGGCAGCTGGCAGTCCTCCGGACAACTTGGCTTTCACTCTGAGTGAGATGGGAGCCTGGGGAGGGGCTTGGGCACGGGCGCGGCAGGACACCAGCTAGACTAGATTCCCTTTGTTTGCTTTGGGAGATCAGATTGAGACGGGCAAGGTGGGAGCAGAGACTAGGGATGGGCTTGTTTGGGCTCGAAGTGACAGTGCCTGAGGATTTCCCTGATGGTCCAGTGGTTAAGAATCTGCCTTGCAATGCAGGGGACATGGGTTCGATCCCTGGTCCAGGACGATCCCACATGATGCAGGGCAACAAAGCCTGTGCTCCACAACTACCGAGCCTGTGCTCTGGAGCCCGAGAGCCGCAGCTCCTGAGGTTCCCACGCCCTAGAGCCCGTGCTCCCCAACAAGAGGAGCCGCCACAATGAGAAGCCCTCCTACCACAAGGAGAGAGGAGCCCCGCTCTCCATAATAGAGGAAGCCTGTGTGCAGCAACCAAGACCCAGCGGGACCAAACATAAATGAATAAATAAACATTTTAATTGAAAAAACTATCTGCCTTCAGATAGTTAGGAAGTTTGCAATGGACATGTCCACACTGCCATATTTAAAATGGATTACTAGCAAGGACCTACTGTAGCGCTCAGGGAACTCTGCCCAATATTATGTGGCAGCCTGGTTGGGAGGGGAGCTTGCGAGAGACTGGATACATGCATACGTATGGCTGAGTCCCTTCACTGCACACCTGAAATTGTTAATCGACTAAACCCCAGAACAAAATAAAGTTTTTTTTTTTAAGAGAAAAATAGTGAAGGAAAAAAAATAAACTTTGAGCCATGCCTGAGTAAATGTGGGAATTAAAAGTTAAAAAAAAAAAAAAAGAATATGCCTTCCAATGCAGGGGACATGGGTTCGATCCCTGGTCACGGAACTAGCATCCCACACAGCTCAGAGCAACAGAATGAAGATAAAACAAAGAATGAACATAGCAAATAGCTACTTAGAGTAACTAGAATATTGAAAAATTAAATGAAAAGGAAATAAAGAAAGAGATACAAAGAATCTGAGAGAATTACTGAGCCCACAGGATACACCAAAGTTCTCAAGTGCCGCAGTGAAGACCCACATTAGCCAAACAAATAAGTATTTCAGAAGGAAGATGTGATGGTGCTTGGACCAGCGGAGGTGGTGAGAAACGGGCAGATTCTGGGCGTATTTTGCAGGTAGAGCCAAAAGGGCTGAGGGTAGGTGGGATGAAGAGAAAAGGCAAGCATGTTTACAAAGCCCATCGCCTCAGCACCTGGAAGCCAAGTGTCACTTTCAGAGCTGGGGACTCTGCTGTGGGAAGGGTGGGTCTGGGAGAAGATCATAGCCATAGGCCAGACCTGTGTGCACTCACACAGACCAAGATGAGACCCACACAAATGCTCTCAAAACCCCAAACATCAGTCCAGTGCCAGGGAAACTGCTCAGCTCAGTTTACAAGCTGCAGAGGCAACTACTGAACGAGTCTGCGGAACTCCCGCTAACGAAGCCGAGAGGTAAGACAGGGCTGCTGGAGAAAAGAGAAGGATGATTGCTGAGCACAAAGGCCTCCTGCCGGAGGAAGGGGGTGCCCCTGAGCCCCCTCCCCAAACAGAATCCAGGCCCCAGGCTCCCTGGATCCTTGGTTCATCAACTCCCACTTCCAACGTGGCTCAACCTCTGAACCCCAAAGGAGATGCTTTCTAATCTGCAGCTTCGAATGAATGCTCAGCTCCCCTGGGAAAGACCTCAACACAGAGAGGGTGGGAACAAAAAGGGGCCAAGTCTCTTAAAAAGGCCAAAGAGACTCAAAATGCATAGCCAGTGCCCGGATGGTGCGTCTCTCACTTGGGCCAGCAGTCGTGGCTCTGAGGAAGTCTAACAAGGCCATTACCGCCTGAAGACAAGCATCTCACACGGCTCAGATCACCCCCTGCTCCTGGCGACAGCAGGCGCCGTTTCTGGGTGGCTTTAAATAAAACAAGAGGGCCTGGTGCCAGGGGAAGTGAGAACTGCAGCCGCTGGCAACTGTCGCCTCTCCCCCAGAGATCCGGGATGAATGGCAGCAGCCGGTGCAGCCCGAGGACCCAGCGACCTGGTGCAGAGAAGCGTGACATTTTGTCAGGGATCCCTGGACGGGGCTAGCCGGGAGGCCCGAGGCTGTGCTGAATCCCAGGGACAAAGAAAAGAGCACCCCTCTGGGAGTGCGAGGGTGAAAAACTGACAAGCTAAGCAGAGTCCCAAATTGGGGTGAGAACTAGAATAGTATTTCTGCAGTAGCATCTTTTGTTTCTGCCTGCCCAGCACCTGTCTGTCTCCACTCCTGGCCACAGAAATCGGTTATTTATTTGGAGAACTGTATTGGTCACATCTTTTTATTATACAGATCTGATACTGTGATGTTTGAAGAGACTCTAACCTGCCCAGGAAATCAGTCCTGAATATTCGTTGGAAGGACTGATGTTGAAGCTGAAACTCCAATACTTTGGCCACCTGATGCAAAGAACTGTCTCATTGGAAAGAAACTCTGATGCTGGGAAAGACTGAAGGCGGGAGGAGAAGGGGGCTACAGAGGATGAGATGGTTGGATGGCATCACCGACTCAATGGACATGAGTTTGAGCAAGCTCCAGGAGATGGTGAAGGACAGGGAGGCCTGGCGTGCTGCGATTCATGGGGTCGCAAAGAGTCAGACACGACTGAGCGACTGAACTGAACTGAACTGAGCGACTTCACTTTCACTTTCACTTTTCACTTTCATGCATTGGAGAAGGAAATGGCAACCCACTCCAATGTTCTTGCCAAGAGAATCCCAGGGACGGGGGAGCCTGGTGGGCTGCCATCTATGGGGTCGCACAGAGTCGGACACGACTGAAACAACTTAGCAGCAACAGCAGCAGCCCCATTTCAGGGGTGGGTGTGTGACCCCGATCTGTCCAATCAGAGTATCCTATCCCTGCTTGCCTTCGTTAAATGTCCAATGAGAGTCCGTCTTGAGATTTTAGCTAGACCAATCGGGAAAGAGTGGCTGAGAGGATCTCGCCTCTCTGCCTTGGTCCTCTGGCTCAGTTCTCAAGCAGGCTCTTCCCAGTGGGAAACCCAGGGACCCACTGGACTGAACAGCAACACTTATCAGCATCGTAGTTTTTCTCCTGCTACGTTGAGCTGCACAGGTGCAGGAGTCAACAAGAAAGCTGGATTCAGTGACGGCTGCGATTTTGCCAGTAAAATATATAACACAGCAGCAGGGGCAAGGGTATGTTGCCCCAGGTGGAGTATGTTGGAAAGTGATAACAGAATCTAAAATGGTTTGGAGGGGAACGGAGGGGAATTAAAATACGGGAAGGGAGGAGCCAGGGAGCGAAAAGAGAAGGTTGCAGGGTCAGGCATTTATAAAGCCTGGCGGGCCAAGGCATTGCTGGAATTGAGGCACTGGAGGAAATGCGTTGAAAGGCGTGGAACGGAGTGAAGCCAGGCTTCGCGACCCTGTTGTTTATGTAATTTAGGGACTCTCTTGAGTGTGATATGAGAGATATCCACCCCCCTGCAATATGCTACATTATAGTCAAAAAGGATTTTTGTGGTTGTGAATAATATACTTAATCATTTGAGATCATCAAAAGGAAGATTATCTTTGGTGAGCCTGATCTAATCAGGTGAGCCCTTTCAAGGGTATCTAGATGTCTGAAACAAAAGCCAGAGGAATGTATTCTTCCTGGCCTGGAGAAAAGCAAGTGGCCAGGTCCTGAGCTGCTTCTGGGGGCCGCATGGCAAGGAGCCACGGGGCAGCTTCAAGGAGCAGACTGGAAGATTCTGCTGACAGCAGGGGGAGGACGGGGACCTCGGCCACAGAGCAGAATGCGAGCGGAGGGAGATGAACTCACCCTAATCGCTTGGATTTGACAGTGCATAAGGGCTGGCGGATTTGACCTCAGCCTTCCTTTCAACTTCGATCTATTTGCACCTTCAGCTTCAGGGAATCTTTGGACGTTAATTTGTCCCAGAGACTATTGTAAAGACTTTCTATTCGAATGCAAGGCAATATACCGTTGGCTTGTATTATGGGAATATATATATATATATATATATATGCAATCTATATGCGCCTCTGATAAGCTATATTGGATAACAATGCTATTGTGGTTTAGATGCTAAGTTGTGTCCAACTCTTTTGCAACCCTGTGGACTGTAGCCCGCCAGGCTCCTCTGTCCATGGGATTTCTCAGGCAAGAGTACTAGAGTGGGTTGCCATTTCCTTCTCCAGGGGATCTTCCCAACCCAGGGACTGAAGCCAGCATCTTGCGTCTTTGGCATTGGCAGGTAGATTCTTTACTACTGAGCCATCTGGGAAGCCCATTGGATTATAAAGTCGGACATAATTTGACATGGGAAAAGAACAGAACTCATTTTGAGTGGCGAGTACTGGGTAGGCTTGTGTCAACTCAAAGAACGAGTGTCCCCCTGCTGAATCATTGTTCCAGGAGGACCCACAGGAGCACTGGCTGATATTGGGGTTCAGGAAGGTAGGCCCAGGACTGGGCTGAGAGACTGCAATCCCGCCATGGGGACAGCCCGCCCCTGGTCGCCCACAGGCCTCACTGTTAGGTTTTACAGTCAGAAGAACCAACGGTGGGAGGACGTAGGAGCAGGATACCTGTTCCCCACTCCTCCCATCACCCTGTGTCTGTGGGTGTCAACCCTGGCTGCAGGTGGGAATCACCTGGGCTCACAGGCTTTCCAGGTCCCACAAATAAAAACCCAAGACGTCTCAGTTCACTTTGCATTTCAGATCAACCCATTAAGGTGCTCAGTAGCTCAGCCGTATCCAACTTTTTGCGGCTCTGTCCATGGAATTCTCCAGGCAAGAATAGTGGAGTGGGGCTCCCCTGGTGGCTCGGGGGTAATAACCCGCCTGCCGATGTAGGAGATACTGGTCCGTTCCCTGGTCCGGGAAGATTCCCCCATGCCGCCGAGCATCTCAGCCCGGGCCCCACTGCTGAGCCTGCGTTATAGCGCCCGGAGCCGCGACTACTGCGCTCACGCGCTGCACCTGCAGAAGCGCGCTCGCCCTCGAGCCCGTGCCAAAGAGAAGCCTTCACAGTGAGAAGCTCCTGCTCCACGGCCGGAGAGCAGCCGCCGCTCTCCGCAGCCAGAGAAAAGCCTGTGCGGCAGCAGAGACCAAGCACAGCCAGGAATTAATTAAAAAAAAAACAAAAACAGAATACCGGAGTGAGTTGCCGTTTCCTTCTCCCGGGGACCTTTCCAACCCAGGGATCGAACCCGAGTCTCTTGCATCCCCTACATTGGCAGGCGGGCTCTTGACCACTAGTGCCGCCTGGGAAGCCCCTCAGATAACAGATTCATTTGTAATGTATTAATAAGTGTGTCCATGCAATCTCTGAGACATTACTTGAACTGAAAAGTTATATTTGTCGTTTAGCTGAAATACAAAGTTAATTAGGCCTCCTGTAGTTTATCACAAGATGCTGGGAAGTGGAGTTTTAAAAAAATCCTGAGACCTGACCTCATCAACCCCGTCAACCCTGGCTTCCCTAACCCTCACCCACCCTCAGCCTCTACAGAGAGGATGAATGAGTTCTACAGCTGATGAATTGGGGGAAGGGAAGTGGGCATATGTGCCTTGTCCCCTCCTGGCCATTTTCTGAGACTGGTGGGCATGGGAGGGGTACTCTGAGTTGCAGGGCACCTTTGTCCCTCGCCCGGAGCCTACCCACCAGCGCCCTGAGTGCGTGGTCGGGGCGGGGCGGGGTGGAAGGGAAAAGATGTTAAGAATTGACACACACACCCCAAAACTCCGACATCTGCCCCCTCCTCTCCACCTTCAGGGCTTGGCTAATTCATACTGGACTCTTCACCTATTAGCTAAAAAGAACCTTTGCTCCAAGAAGCCTTCCCCAGACCAAGGCAGATCCTCTGGCTGTGTGTTTTCATAAACCCCTCTGGATATTCTTTCTCTCAGAAGTGAAGTGAAAGTCATTCAGTCCTGTCCGACTCTTTGCAACCCTGTGGACTATACAGTCCATGGAATTCTCCAGGCCAGCATACTGGAGTGGGTAGCCTTTCTCTTCTCCAAGGGATCTACCCAACCCAAGGATCAAACCCAGGTCTCCCGCATTACAGGTGGATTCTTTACCAGCTGAATCACAGGGGAAGCCCAATAACACTGGAGTGGGTAGCCTATCCCTTCTCCAGGGGATCTTCCTGGAGGGGACCCTGGAATTGACCCTTCTCTCTGGTCCATATCAAAACTGTCATTGACTAAAGTGAGATTTCTTGACCTTGACACAACTGAAATTTAGGGTCACAGAAATCTTTGTTGTATCTCTCCTGTGGATCTTAGACGGCTTAACAGCATCCTTGCTCTGCACTCACTAGAAGCTGGTGACCTACTCCCCTGCCCATCTCCAGGGGGACAACAAAATGCCTCCAGACATTACCAAATATCCCACATGTGCTTTAATGTTCTGCTATTTCCATCATACTATCCTTAGATGTGTGCTCAGTCGTGTCCGACTCTTTGTAACCCCACGAACTGTAGCCTGACAGGTTCCTCTGTCCATGGGATTTTCCAGGCATTCTTGACCTTGACACAACTGAAATTTAGGGTCACAGAAATCTTTGTTGTATCTCTCCTGTGGATCTTAGACGGCTTAACAGCATCCTTGCTCTGCACTCACTAGAAGCTGGTGACCTACTCCCCTGCCCATCTCCAGGGGGACAACAAAATGCCTCCAGACATTACCAAATATCCCACATGTGCTTTAATGTTCTGCTATTTCCATCATACTATCCTTAGATGTGTGCTCAGTCGTGTCCGACTCTTTGTAACCCCACGAACTGTAGCCTGACAGGTTCCTCTGTCCATGGGATTTTCCAGGCAAGAATACTGGAGTGGATTGCTGTTTCCTTCTCCACATAATATCCTTAATAGCGTCTAAACAAGGGGCCCTGCAAATTGTGTGGCTGGGTTCTGTTTGTGTACCTCATTTTAAGATTTTTTTTTTAATGTGAACTATTTTTAAAGTCTTTATTGAATTTGTTACAATACTGCTTCTGTTTCCCACTTTGATTTTTTGAACACAAGGCATATGGGATCCTAGCTCCCCAACCACGGATCAAACTTGCCCTCCTTGTGTTGGACGCTTTAACCACTGGACTGCCAGGGGAGTCCTTACCTTTTTTTTTTTTTTTTTTAATGCTTCTCTCTCTTAACACTGAGCAACTAACACTTTGACAACTCTGGCTTTGGGAGCAAAGAATGCGTCTACCTTATTTACTGCAGCACCCTCTGCACCAGCACAGAGAAAGTGCTTGAAAAATATGGGCAAATAAGGATCAAGCAAGAAGCTGAATCCAGGCCCTGGGGCTGCCATTCCCACCCCACACTCAGCCCCCGCCCCCCACTTCTCCCCGCGCTGAGGAACAGAAGGAAGTATAACCTCAGCCGACCTGCCTAAGTCGCTCTATTCAATAGCTTGCCTTCCCCAGGCTGCCGGAACATTCTTCCAAACTCCTCAAGCGTGTCAAGCGGTAAATGTACCCTGTGTGGTCTGTGGGCCTGTCTCGAAGGCTCCATATGCCATGTCAGCTGAACAGAGCGGTAATCCCCAGATGTAAGCAGATAAGGGCCAGGGGAGAGCCTTCACACTGCATTTACGAGCTCCACCCACTCAGGACAGGCCTTCGTTTTGCATTAATTCTGGCCAATTTAGCTTGCCCTCCCTTCCACAGAACAGGAGTCCAGTCAACCTCCTGGGAAATCTTAAAGCCAGCTGAGCTGCGGACAGGAGACCCTGGGAGGCCAATATAACCCGCTCTAGGACAGGCAAGTCTACTTAAAATGGGGACCCAGATTTCAGAACACAACAGCGAAGGGGAGATTTCTCAGAGTCAATAGTTTCACTGGAGCTTTATCTTGAAAAATGAAAGTAAAATTGATAACAACTAGCCTATATTTGCAGCAGCTTTCTTCACAATAGCCGAAAACTGGAAATCACTCTGATAGATGATCAAACAAAATGCCATGCAATCCACACCAGGACATTACTCAGCAACAGAAAGGAACAAACTTCTGAAACACTCACGCAACAATTTGGATAGACCTTGTATCAGATTCTTAGGATGGCTGTAACAAAGTACCATGAATTGACTGGCTTAAAAAAAAAACCACAGAAATTTTGAGGACTTCCCCGGTGGTCCAGTGTTTTAAGACTCTGTGCTCCCAACGCTGGGGTCCCGGACTGGATCCCTCATCAGAGAACCAGACGCCCCATGCTGCAAGTAAAGATCTCACGTGACTCAACGAAGATCAAAGATCCCCCAGGCAACAACTAGGACCCGGCAGAGCCAAATAAAAGAATAAATATTTTAAAAAATTCAACCAAGGGAAAACAGTTCCCATGAAATCCTTGCTTCCAGATCAGGAAACTCAAGTGTGAAACTGTATCCTAAATATGTACACAGAGAATCTTAAATGAAGCAGTTTATGCAACCCATGCTTTGGGAATAAAGAATGTGTCAGAAATATCTGTGCTATAAGGGTCTAGGTGTTCCAAGTGCCCTGACTCCAACCATGTAGTCTGAAAGAAGACCGAAGTCAGCGCGGAAGTGAGTCTGAGCCCGTCCGGAGAGCAACAGCCGACCAACAGGAGACAAGCTTCACAGCGGCCATTCGTCACACTCACCGCATCCCACTTCGGCTCCAAGTTTGGTAATGATGAAGACACATAAAATGCTTGGGAAGAGCTGAAAAATTACACAGGGACAAGAGAGCCTGACCTTGTCAGTGACAGGATTCTACTTTGAGAACCCAGCTCCCTGCCAACTATTATTTTGGGGTAATCTATTCACCTCAATGGATATGAGTTTGAGCAAACTCCAGGAGACAGTGAAGGACAGGGAAGCCTGGTGCGCTGCAGTCCATGGGGTCAAAAGATTCGGAACAACAACGACATTCTATCGTTGTAAAAACTTACAAGCGAGTCTATGAACAAAGGAGAGTTATCTTGATCTCCGAGTTGTTGAAGGATTAAAGGAAGCAATGTAGGTGGGAAATGCTCTGTAAGTCAATTACAGGTATGTAATTGAGACATGAACTCCTGGAAGACAAGCCCAACATTCTCATTATCTTGTATCCCCAGAGCCTGGCCAGTGCCTGGTACACAGTAGACTTTCAATAAGTGTCTATAGAAGGAATAAATTCAAAACTCTTTTGCTAAGGAATACAGATTCCCCCGCCCCCCACCCCGCTACGGTATCTTTCTTCTTCTTTTTTCTTTTTATGGCCATGAGGCATATAGGATCTTAGTTCTGCAATCAGGGATCAAACTGGAAGTGCAGAGCCGTAACTATTGGATCACCAGGGAAGTCCCCCTAAATGGTCTTTTCTTAACTGTATGTATCAATAAGAACACGCAGATCAAAAAAAAAATAATAAGAATAAGAATACACAGTTCGTTAAAAAAAAAGTAAGCAAAGAATAAACAGAATTTTTTCTTTGAGAAGACGTTTGAACACATGAAAAACTGCTCAAACTTACTTATAATAAAAAAAATCTAAAATAACACATTAAGATTTTTAAAAGCTATTAGATTGACTAAGATCTAAATGTTCAAAAAGACTATGCTGGCGAGGATTTTGGGAAACAGCCTTCCTTAAGCATACTGGTATGTATTAATACAGCCCTTGGAAAGGGAATTTGGTGCTGCCTACCCAGCAGGAAATGGCAGCCCACTCCAGGGTTCTTGCCTGGAGAATCCCAGGGACGGAGGAGCCTGGTGGGCTGCCGTCTATGGGTTCGCACAGAGTTGGACGCGACTGAATCGACTTAGCAGCAGCAGCACCCAGCACTAGGGCTGGACATGCTCTTGCCACAATTCTATTTTGAGGGTGGAGCACAGGTTTGATTCCTGGCTGGGGAACTAAGTTCCCACATGCCATGTGGTATGGCCAAAAAATTTAAAAATAAAAATAAAACATTGAAGCTGATCCTTGTGAAGTGAGAGGACCTGGAACAGTGGACAATATACATTACTTTTTAAAAAATGAAGAAAATGAATGGTGTAAATGCCATTTGTCTTAAAAAGGTATATCTACAGAAAGCACTTCCATGAGGCTGGTAACACAGCCTGTCCTTAGGCAGGGAACTGAAAGGATGGGAATTAGCAGCGGGAAGGAAGGCTTGCACTTTCTTTACACACCATTTTCTGTTTTGTTTTTAAAGAACTTTAAAGCACAACGTTAGTAAACCGAGTTCCTGTGTACCGTTCACCGGGTCTCTCCTAAAGTTAATATCGTGCGTCTCCCTGGTGCATGTGTCAAAACCAAGAAATTAACTATTGATTTTATTCGAATTGCCCCAGTTTTTCCACTGATACCCTTTTTCTGCTGCAGGATTCAATCGAGGATCCCATACTACATTTAGTATGTATCCCTTTAAGCTGCTCAGATTTTACCATGAGCATGAATTACTTTGTAAAAACCAAGCATTTTTTAAAATGAAATGTATGATCATAACAGTTGTGAGGTATCGATGCTTTGATGACATAGTGCTTCTTTAAATTAGAGGCAAATGTTTTCAAGGATACTAAAACCTCTTTTTCAGGTAATCATTGTGAATCATTTCTCTCAAGAATGTTTTTAAACAAAAACTCTTTTTCTTGCTATTATTAGAGGTCCATTCATGGGTGTCATTCGGCCCCAGACATTCCAGGTGCAAAGGTTCCCAGTATCAGATGCGAACTCGCAGTTCCATCCCTGTCTCTTCGCACTTCACTCTCATCCTCTGCTTGTCACCGTTCAGCCGCTCAGTCACGTCCGACCCTTTGTGACCCCATGGACTTGCCGCACGCCAGGCTTCCCTGTCCTTCACTATCTCCTGGAGTTTGCTCAGACTCATGTCCATTGAGTCAATGATGCCATCCAATCATCTCATCCTCTGTCATCCCCTTTATGCAGGTATATTTTTCTAAAAAATTACAATTCAATCACCAAAATAGCAGGAAAAACAAGATATTGACTACTAGCGCATGCAGCTCCCCAATTCCAACTTTTCAGCCTTTGGAAAAATGTCAGTCACATTACTTTACATATTAATATACATGACATTAAAATGAATAAAAACTGTACTTCCCTTCAAAACTTTAACCATCTAAGATGATTAGCTTCTAAATATGAAAACAATGAAAAACATAGAAAACAGCTGTTAACAAATTGTTAAAACTGCCTTAGGCTTCTCCCATCACTCAGTAACCTCCATGAGCACCAAATTAAATAAGATAAACAATGTGCTTCTGGGCTTTTGTTTGTCGGTTCATTTGGTTTCTCCTATTTAAGCCTAAAGGCTCTATCCAGCCTCCTATGAGTATATTTCAATGGCAAAAGAGTTTTGGAATTTTTAAATTTATTTTCAACAATTTAAATTAGGAGATTTCAAGAAAACTCCAAATGTTCAGATTTTCTTTAAAAACAAATTTTTTTAAAAATTATTTATTTTAATTGGAGACTAGTAACACTATTGTGCGGAGAAGGCAATGGCACCCCACTCCAGTACTCTTGCCTGGAAAATCCCATGGATGGAGGAGCCTGGAAGGCTGCAGTCCATGGGGTCGCTGAGGGTCGGACACGACTGAGCGACTTCACTTTCACTTTTCACTTTCTTGCATTGGAGAAGGAAATGGCAACCCACTCCAGTGTTCTTGCCTGGAGAATCCCAGGGACGGGGGAGCCTGGTGGGCTGCCGTCTATGGGGTTGCACAGAGTCGGACACGACTGAAGCGACTTAGCAGCAGCAGCAGCAGCAACACTATTGTGGTGCTTTTTGCCATACATCGACATGAATCACCCACGGGTGTACATGCGTTCCCCCTCCTGAACTCCCCTCCTGCCTCCCTCCCCACAAGTTTTTTTCTTTTTAACTCTGGGTCGCGCTGGGTCTTTGCTGTTGCTCAGGCTTCCCTCCAGTTGCCGAGAGCAGGGGCTACCCATCCTTGCCGGGCCGGGGTCGCTCATCGCGCCGGCGTCTCTCGGCGCGGACTCTAGGCTCTAGGCTCGGCTGTGTCTTCCGGGCCCTAGCGATCCTGGGCGATCCTGTAGCCGTGGCGGTTGTGGCGGCTGGCGGGCTTAGTTGGTCCACGGCATGTGCAATCTTCCCGGATCAGGGATCGAACCCGTGTCCCCTGCATTGGCAGGCAGATTCTTATCCACTGGGCCACAAGGGAAATCCTCAGATTTTGTTCAGACACTGAAGATTCACCCACACTGTACCCACTTTCCTGCCTGGCAGACTGAGCTAGCTGCGTAGTGTCTTTCAAGTGGCTCTCAAGTCACTGTTTCTACTTCACCAGGGAACCTGGCTGACCACCTCTGCTCATTTCTTCTTCACTTGCCTAGCCCCTGGCGTTATTGAGTTGGCAAATCCCTCTGAGCTCTGTGCTAAATAGATGTCTTGTTCATTATGTCATTAAGAGAAAGGTGATCTAAAAGTCAAGTTCTAGTATATTAACGCATATATATGGAATTTAGGAAGATGGTAACGATGACCCTATATTCAAGACAGCAAAAGAGACACAGATATAAAGAACAGACTTTTGGACTCCGTGGGAGAAGGTGAGGGTGGGGTGATTGGAGAGAATAACACTGAAATGTATGTTATCATATGTGAAACAGATGATCACTGCAAGTCCAGTGCACGAAGCGGGGCATCCAAAGGCAATGCTCTGGGACAAGCCAGAGGGATGACGTGGGGAGGGCAGTGGGAGGGGGGCTCAGGATGGGGGACACGTGTGCACCCCTGGGGGACTCATGTCGATGTATGGCAAAAGCCACCACAATATTGTTAAGTAATTAGCCTCCAATTAAAATAAATAATTTTTTTAAGCCCTGTTTTGTTTCACAGGTCTCAAGACCTCCAAAAGGACGTTTATAAGGCTGATAGTCCCTGCTGTCCACAGGCGCCTCTTCTGTTATCTTAAGACCTATTAAGAAGAGGTGGCAAGAATACACGGAAGAACTGTACAAAAAAGATCTTCACGACCAAGATAATCACGATGATGCGATCACTAATCTAGAACCAGACATCTTGGAATGTGAAGTCAAGTGGGCCTTAGAAAGCATCACTACGAACAAAGCTAGTGGAGATGATGGAATTCCAGTTGAACTGTTTCAAATCCTGAAAGATGATGCTGTGAAAGTGCTGCACTCAATATGCCAGCAAATTTGGAAAACTCAGCAGTGGCCACAGGACTGGAAAATGTCAGTTTTCATTCCAATTCCAAAGAAAGGCAACGCCAAAGAATTCTCAAACTACCGCACAATTGCACTCATCTCACACGCTAGTAAAGTAATGCTCAAAATTCTCCAAGCCAGGCTTCAGCAATACTGTGAACCGTGAACTCCCTGATGTTCAAACTGGTTTTAGAAAAGGCAGAGGAACCAGAGATCAAATTGCCAATATCCGCTGGATCATGGAAAAAGCAAGAGAGTTCCAGAAAAACATCTATTTCTGTTTCGTTGACTATGCCAAAGCCTTTGACTGTGTGGATCACAATAAACTGTGGAAAATTCTGAAAGAGATGGGAATACCAGACCACCTGACCTGCCTCTTGAGAAATCTGTATGCAGGTCAGGAAGCTACAGTTAGAACTGGACATGGAACAACAGACTGGTTCCAAATAGGAAAAGGAGTATGTCAAGGCTGTATATTGTCACCCTGCTTATT